>OU611839.1:20600000-21200000 GCA_914767755.1 Agrochola circellaris | reverse complement strand
CACGATCAGTTGAGTTAATAGCAGCCGGGGAATTTTAATTGATGTGATATTCTAATTTTGAATCATCAGTATTTATATTTGCCTGTACTGCTTGCGGTGGATTTATTATGAACATTATTAGGTACATGCTCAGTAGTTTGCGTTTCTTTTGTGACCATGGTCCTCTTCCGTTTTGTTATTGGTGTTGTATTCGGTGTTTTTATTTTTTGTTTAATTGGACCGTTCGTAATTTTTTTATAGATTTCCTTTTTCTTAATAAGCTCCGTATTCATTTGTCGCAATTTGTTGATTTATTTATTTATTTAATTTAATGCACAATGTACACAACCAATTTTTCACGCTAAGCTTAAACTAGTGAGTACATGACCCTGTTAGGGCGCAGCAAGAAAAGAAGGTCCAAGGTCAATGTCTCGATTTCTTTGTGCGCACTATCTAGTTGGGACTTAAGGTTCTCTATCTCTTCTTTGTCTGAATTGTTCTCGTCTTCAGACATGTCTGGCATGCTGTTTGTGGTACAGTCCAGAGTATGAGTATTAATACTGTCGTCATTATTATGCTCTGATCGTGTGCGCGTGCGTCGAAACGTGATGTTTTCAAGGAAATTCATTATTGTATAGTTGATTTGTTTTATTTAACTATTTATTTTGACTCTTATTTTATATTAAATAATTTAAATTAGTAGATGAAATTTACAGTTAGTTATTTCTGTTTTTCTGCCAAATGGTAATTAAATATTTAATGTGGCAACACTACTGCTTCTACTACTCTTCAATAGAGACAATATTGGTGCTAGTCGTTATGCAAAATCCGTTTTCTCTACTCTCCACTAGAGTTAGCAATGGCGCTAGTAGTAACTTCGTAATTCGTCTATTCGTCACAAGTGTGTGTGGCGCTAGTAGTCATACAGAGTCCAAAGTATACTTTTTGAATATTTTTTCGTAAGTTTTCTAATTTAGATTAAGGCCGGCCTAACCCGAACGCAGTAGGCATTCAACGCTTACCCCAGCCCCCGCAACGAGTAGCGATACGAAACAAATTACGATCCGCGGGGGACCCGCGCGCCAGGCGCACCGCTCATAAGTTCATGAACTCGAGTAGGTCACAGAATAGAGCAAAATTCAGTAGATCAACTTGTATTGATTATTATAAGTTTAAGGTTTTTTTTTAAGGTTGTAGATAGATTAGGTAGGTATTATATAAACTTAAACTTAATGAATAATAATTAAAAATAGGTATAAGTAGGTACTTATAATTTTTGTACTTTCGAACTTCGACTTTGATGCGACATCTTCGTGCTACAGTCTATAAAATCAAGTAGTATTTAGGCACATTTAATTTATGAGAATTGTATTACAATTTTGGAATAACAATATCAAGATTGTATTGGGGTAGGTGGGGCGTATATTTAATTAATTTATGTATTTTTTATGGTGTTACAATAACGAGTGAGATGATATTAAAAAAACCGGCCAGGTGCATGTCGGACCACGCACAATGAAGGGTTCCGTAGTTGGGATGAATTTATCCCAAGAACAAACTTAACATTGTAGTTGAAAAACATTTTCTCCCATACGGAATGTATGGGGAGATCATGTTTATCAAACTACAAATTTAAGTTGGTCGGTTATTACTCGTTATATATACTACTGCTGTAATTTTTTTCACAAATCCAAGTACAATCATTTAGCTGGCAGGGACGACGACAGTTGACTCTAACAAAACATTTCAGTTAAAAGCTTAATATTTCGCAAACGGATCTGTCCAAGCGCAACAGCGAATGATGTTGGTGTTAAGTAGCCTATACATAGCTATTCATGTGTACCTATGCATGTATTTACAGTCCACACTACTTTAAATAGTTCAGTGAAAAATAAACCGTCAAACAGTCCACACGAAGTTTTATTCCGAGTAATTGTAACAAGCAATAATCAACCTTATCACCGTGTACATTTGGTCCTAACTCGAGCGGATGTTTACCACTGACCGGCTGTGGACGAGCGCGTCGCGAGAACAATAGAAAGCGATAAGGATTCTCTAGAAGTTTTTTATTGCCCTTATTAGTGAATGCAAAACTGTTGTGATTTTTGAACTCGTGATTTATACGAACAGTATTAAAACACGAACATAACTAAGTACTTATATTATTCTGTGAGTGATCGGATTACGAGTTTTTTAAACGACAAATAAGTGCCTCGTTAGTAAAAATTGCAACATACCCTCTACGTGTGGACATTGTGAACATTACTTCTTTTTTTGACAAATACGTTGTCTATTCAAGTGTTATTATTGTGTGCAGCATATTATAGTAAATATTACCACAGTCTATACATCATTTATACTGTGATATTACCATGGAAGATCTTCTGGTTTATCAATATGAACTATTAGAAAATCTAAAGACTGCAGAAAAGAACTTTAAAAAGTCACCAAAAGAGAGGATAAGAAAACCATATTTGGAAACGAGGCTAGAATTGCTAGAAGAGCTTTGGAAGAACTTTAAGGACGGACACAAAGGCATTATCTTGAGTATAACTAAAGATGAAGAAAGAAAAGATCCGTACTTTAAAGACAAGACATACGATATATTTCAAGAATTGTATGTATTATATAAGTCATCTATAAAGGAAGCTCTTCAGCCGTTTCTCGATTCAACGGTTCAACCTTCAATGTTTAGTGCTGCTGAAGGTCAAAGGTCAGACAGTAACGAAATTCAATTACCAAAAATTAAAATACCCACCTTCAGCGGCAAATATGAGGAATGGCAGACATTCTACGACCTGTTTTCTTCCTTAATTCATAAAAATATGAAATTGCCACCAGTACAGAAGCTACATTATTTGAAAAGCAGCTTATCAGGAGAACCAGAAGTAATATTGCGCAATTTTACTACGACAGATGCGAATTATGATGACGCCTGGCAAGAATTAGTGAAGCGTTATAACAACAAGAGGTTCAATTGTAATGCAATTTTGAGAGTTCTTTTTACACAAAAATTTGTGCATACTGAATCTGCGGGTTCGATTAAGCACCTAGTAGATACAACTTCAACTTGTCTGAAAGCCTTGAAAAATTTAGGTGTTGAGTCTGAGAAATGGGACATGATCGTCAACTATTTAGTTGTGTCCAAGCTGGATCCAGAATCAATGAAGCAGTGGGAACAACAACTTAGTAAGAACAATTGCGACCTGCCCACTTGGCAAGATTTGAGAGTTTTTCTGGAGTCAAGGTTTAGATCGCTGGAAATGATCGAAAGTAACAATATAAAATTTTCGCAATCTAAACCAGCCATTAAAGCTAAGGCTTTTCATTCTAATGTCAACAAGGATGGAAAAGAACGCGAAATTAAGTGTGCAATTTGTAACAGCGAGCATTATATCTATCATTGCAAGAAATTCGCCGATATGTCCACCAAAGAAAGACAGGAATACGTTCAGATGAATAAACTGTGCTTCAACTGTCTAGCGCCATCACACTCGGTGAAGAAATGTCGACAGTCAGCGTGCTGCAAAAGGTGTGGAAGGCGACACCACTCCCTTCTCCACTTCGAGAGAGACCAAAATACGGAGAAGTCAAAGGAAGAAGGAAACACGGCGACAGGTACCGTTAGTGAAGAGTTTAGAGGTAAGTCCACTCCTTCAAGTAATGCTGTTGTTTCTTGTCATTGTGAGCATATACAAACAAATTCTGTGTTATTAGCTACAGCTAGAGTGTTAGTAAGTAGCAAGAACGGTTGCGAACATATCATTAGGGCATTGTTAGACCAAGGGTCGCAAGCGTCATTTGTATCAGAGACGACCGTTCAGCTATTAAACCTTAAACGTAAATCAGTGAGTGGTTGGGTGTCCGGTGTGGGAGAGGGGCAAACTAGGATCAGACACATGGTTTCACTCTACGTGAAATCACGCCACAATCCCAGAGAGTCAGTTCAAGTAAATGCGTATGTATTGCATACATTAACAACACTGCTACCAACCATTAATCTTAAATTGCCTGATTGGTCCAAACTTAAGGAACTAGAGTTGGCTGATCCAGGGTTCACAACACCCGGTAAAATAGATATTCTACTTGGAGCTGAGGTTTATGGAGACGTTTTGTTAGATGGCATTATTAAGCACCCCAAGGGAAATCTATTGGCCCAAAACACAATCCTAGGGTGGGTGATATCGGGAAGGATGTCACAAGCATCCACCTCAGCAATGAAACACGTCACAACTCTACACGCTGAAGTTAGGGAAGACGAGCTGCTACGACAATTTTGGGAGATAGAAAAGGAACCAAATAGCATACGAAAGATATTTTCAAAGGAAGAAGAAAGGTGCGAAGAATATTATGAAGCCACTACAGTTAGAGATGAAGAAGGAAGATTCGTGGTAAGGTTACCATTTCAAACTGAAGATCCAAAATGTCAATATGGTGGATCGAGGGAAATTTCAGCTAAAAGATTTAACTTTTTAGAGAAAAGGTTGTCAAAAGATCCTAAGCTTCGGGAAGAATACCATAAAGTTATGGAGGAATATATAAACCTTAATCATATGGTACAAGTTAATACTTCAGAGATTGATAACCCAAAAGCTGTCTATCTTCCTCACCACGCCGTAATTCGAGAAGACAAGACTACCACGAAGCTTCGTATAGTCTTCGACGCTTCGTGCAAGGGTTCCAATAACTTTTCTTTAAATGACGACTTATGTGTTGGTCCTCAACTACAACAGGAATTACGTCACACGTTAATGAGATGGAGAACACACAAAATCTGTATTACAGCAGACATCATTAAAATGTACAGAATGGTTCGTGTAGCGGAAGAGGATACGGAGTATCAAAGATTATTATGGAGGTCTGCACCTCATGAGCCAATAAAGCACTTTAAACTTTTGAGATTGACCTTCGGTACAGCATGTGCGCCGTACCTTGCTGTAAAATCACTTCAGACACTTGCTAACAACGAGAGATTAAAGTATCCTATTGCTGCAAATATTACTGAAACTGATTACTACATGGACGATCTCCTCACAGGGTGCGATACAGAGAAAGAAGCTGTCGATATTTACAACGAGATGAATAACCTTATGAACTCAGGAGGATTTCAATTACAAAAATGGAGCAGTAATAGTGGAGCTTTGTTACAGTACATTGGAGAAAATAAGCGAGTTGCTAATGAGTTGCCCTTTAAAATCAATAGTGTTGTTAAAGTATTAGGTTTGAGCTGGAATAGGGAAGCCGACACCTTTGAATATACTGTTAACCTGCCAGAACCTAAGCAGCCCATAACCAAACGCCATATTCTTTCCGAAATAGCCAAACTTTATGATCCTTTAGGGTGGATAGCTCCAATTGTGGTAATAGCAAAGATGATCATGCAGAAATTGTGGAAGACAGGGCTAGATTGGGACGAGCCTATTGATGGTGCTTTACAAGCAGAATGGTTACGATATCGAGAGAACTTAATGCACATCAAAGTCCTAAGTACACCACGATGGTTGTACTACACACGCCTATCAAGGGTTGAGTTGCATGTCTTTGCTGATGCATCACAAGCCGCATACGGAGCAGCAGTGTATATGCGAGTCATCAGTGAAGAGCGAGTCTACGTAAGCCTAATATCCGCCAAAACAAAAGTGGCTCCGATCGAAAAACAAGTTTCCATCCCTAGATTGGAACTTTGTGGTGCCGTATTGGCAGCCAAACTAATGTCGGAGACGTCTCAAGTGTTAGGTATACCTAAAGATAGCTTATTTGCGTGGACCGATTCCACCATTGTGTTGGCTTGGTTGAAAGGGGGACCAAGCCGATGGAGCACATTCGTGAGCAACCGTGTGTCAGACATACTAAACATTGTCGATTACGAGCATTGGGGGCACGTGTCTACAGATACGAACCCAGCTGACTGTGCGTCACGGGGTTTACAGGGTCCGGAGTTGTTAAACCATTCAATATGGTGGAGTGGACCGGTTTGGTTGTCTAGCTTAAACATAAGTATTAGTGCTCCTAATATCGATGAAACACACGAAGAAGAACGTGTGAGATCTTTGGCTGCCATAAGTAATATTAATGAGGAATTTATTTGGACTAGGTATTCTACTTTATCAAAAATGTTGAAAGTCATTTCATATTGCAGACGATTAATTAATCTTAAATTACCTAAAGAAAAACGCGAACGCTTTACAAAGTTAATTACACAAAGAGAAATAAAGGAAACTTTAAACAATTGTATTAAACAAGTCCAAGCTATTAATTTCAAAGAAGAGTTAAAGCAGTTAAATTCGCAAGGTTATGTACCTAAAATGAGTAAGCTTCGCAATCTTTGCCCCATTATTGATAATAACGGGATTATAAGAGTTGGCGGGCGCATCCAAAAATCTCAAACAGCCTACGATATTCAGCACCCTATAATTTTACCCGCTACGAGCCATCTTAGCCGCCTAATAATTCAGGATGCTCATCATAGGACATTGCATGGTGGTCCTCAAGTGATGCTTAATTATTTGAGAACAAAATACTGGATTTTACGAGCCAAAGATCTAACTAAGAAAACCTATCGAGACTGTGTTACGTGTATTAGGTATTCAAAACAGAATACCAGGCAACTGATGGGACAGCTGCCAGAAGTGCGAGTAAAACCCGACCGAGCTTTTAAATCAGCTGGTGTGGACTACGCAGGGCCCATCAACATCCGTTTCTCACCAGGTAGAGGAGCTAAATCGTATAAGGGCTACATATGTCTGTTTATCTGTATGGTAACGCGTGCAATACATCTGGAAGCAGTCACCGACATGACTGCGAAGGGGTTCCTCGCAGCTTTCCGGCGATTCACCTCGAGACGAGGTCATTGTTTCGATATTTATAGTGACAATGGCACAAACTTCGTGGGAGCAGACAAGCAACTCAGAGACATGTTCAACAGTGCCAAATCTTCGTTTCATGGGGAAGTAGCAGAGTTGTTAGTACTGGAACGTACTACGTGGCACTTCATACCCCCTCATGCACCCAATTTCGGGGGTTTATGGGAGGCTGGAGTACGCAGCACGAAAACTCATCTTAAAAAAGTTATTGGCGATGCTACTCTCACTTACGAGGAACTAGCCACAGTACTGGCACAAGTCGAAGCGTGTTTGAATTCCCGACCCATAACTGTGCTAAGTGAGGACTCTAATGACCCTCTTCCACTAACACCGGGCCACTTTCTGATTGGCGAGCCTTTGTTAAACTTAACTGACGAAAATTATACAAATTGTAATATTTCTAGTTTAGATAGATGGCGACTAACACAAAAAATGGTCAACGATTTCTGGAATAGATGGTACAAAGAATACCTCGTAAATCTGAACCAAAGATACAAGTGGAATACTAAAACTACTGAGCCAGAAATCGATGACGTAGTAATTTTAAAGGAAGACAATATTCCTCCAAGTAAATGGATATTGGGCAAAATAATTGAAAAACATGTGGGTCCTGATGGCATAACTCGTGTAGTGTCAGTTAAATGTAAAAACAATGTTTATAAACGACCCACGAGTAAATTATGTATTCTACCTAAACAAAAGTCTCATTAACAAGCCTAATGATTAATTTGTAAACAATTCTTGTTTGCCTATTTACGTACTTAGTTAACTTATAGCGTTGCATATTTACTAATTTTTTTTCATCCTGTGTCCTCTTACCTAATGTATACCTACGTAATTGAAGAACTTACATGTTTACATTGCTTATCTAGTAAATAAACTGAGATGGGCATTACTAACTTCATACAACCTACCTGTGTGTGTGCATATACGTACTTACTTATTTTATTACAACAGATAATTAAACTAAATTGGAACGGTGGGCGGTCAGAAGTTAGGAATGCAGGACCTCAAAACTTACCTACTTATTTGTAATAAAAAAGTGTTTATGTTAAGCTATGTTGTACTTACTTAGATAACTACTATTTCTAGTTGCATAGCATATTATTGGCGATGTAGGTATCTAAACCTAAGTCATTACCTATGGTAATACTGACTTACTTACGTTTAGTTTCTTACCTTTTATAATCCTTATCTTATATTATGATAGTTGTAGTGATGAAGGTTACTTTGTTTCTGATTTCTTTCGTTGTTCAATTAACATTGTGTAGTATTTTGTTTTCATTGTTTTGATTTTTTATTGAAAGGATAGATCCTTTGGTGGGCGGTATGTCCAAGCGCAACAGCGAATGATGTTGGTGTTAAGTAGCCTATACATAGCTATTCATGTGTACCTATGCATGTATTTACAGTCCACACTACTTTAAATAGTTCAGTGAAAAATAAACCGTCAAACAGTCCACACGAAGTTTTATTCCGAGTAATTGTAACAAGCAATAATCAACCTTATCACCGTGTACAGATCCCTTAATCCAAAAATGGTTTTCACAAACTTACAATATTTTTGAACGACCTTTCTAAAGATACCCCATACCATGGGATAGATGAGAAAAAAAAAATATCCCCACTTTACGTGTAGGGGAGGCACCCTAAAAAATTATATTTTTCTTGATTTTATTTTACCTCTTTGTCTTCGTGTTTAATATGTATACATATGCCAAATTACAGCTTTCTAGTAAGAACCGTCTCCGAGCTAAGCCGCGGACAGACAGACGGACGGACAGACAGACAGACAGACGGACATGGTGAAACTATAAGGGTTCCTTGTTTACTTCAGAACCCTAAAAACTTACTCGTTATCCACCGAATCATTAGTTGATACATACACTCTGCCCTTAGCCTGCAATTGCATTGCTCTAAAACATTGAAAACCGACGTAAACATTTCAAGCGAAGTTTCTTTTTTCGCATGTGTACTGTGACTTTTTGTATAAGGGTACATATATTTGTGGAGGGGAGTAGGAGATCCCCCCGTCATGGGGGAAGTTTAGTTAACGCATTGTTTTTTTAACTAAATATTGCACTGTACTTTATGGCTATCTGATAGGTTTTTATTGTTTTTGTCAGGTGTAGTTGACAGAGCCCCGCTTCGCGGGGCTCCTATTTCTGGGTGGTTTAAAAAAAATAACCATGAAGGCATTCTAACCTAACCTGTCCGTGTCGGTGTGCCCCAAGTCCCAAGCTCGCTTCGCTCGCTCTTGCAGCCTACCTTCCCATTGCCTTTTGACTCAGTCGAGATGTGTCGGGACTTGGAGCATCCCGGCCAAGCTTGAGCTTGACAGCAGAGTAACAGATTAAGTGAAGTATTAGTAACAACACATAATGGCGTCGTTTTACGTTTGGTTTCAAATACGGCAATAGTCGGTAAATTATTTTAAGTGTTAATTTAATAGCACTCATTTAAATCAGCAAAATATAGGCAATATAATTAAATATGCTTAAAAAGTATCTAAATCATAAATATACGTATTTATTTCATCATTATTATAAAGTACAACATTTTAGTGTGTTAATTTTTCGTAAAACGAAACGGTCAATGTCGAGACAAAATGTCAAAAGTGACTAAATACTGCTAAATTTCTTCGTTTTTTTTTTTTTTCTCGTAATCCATTTATCTCCGCAACTTAAAACTATGCGTGGAGGCTTCTAACAATATAATCTTTCTGTAAAAAAATATGGACACCCAACTCGAGGGATGTTAATCTAAAACTTAGCCACAGTTTTCGCGTCGATGTCCCTGCCACCCTGTATATGTACTTTTATTTTATTTATAAGCTTTTCATAACTTGATACAGTGTTTTTAGTAAGGAGTGTACTTCGCATAAACGAATTTGTGCCTAAACGTTACCGAAAATAATAAATCATATTTTTGTAGGAAATGGTCATACTGTACATTTCTACACTATGGCACGAGTGTGTTGCGCGTATTAGGTACATGGCATAGACGAGACCTACACAAACGTTGCAAACATTATAAAATATTATTATTTTTTGTGTTGTGGTGGCAAAAGCAGTGTCAAGCTGGTCTCTTATTCTAATGAAACTCCGTACGTTGGGCCACCTCAAGGTCATAGTGTTATCACTTACCACAGACGCGTGACGTGTGGTAGACAATACAATACCTACTTACCTAGGCTAATAAACATTATAAAAACCACCCGGACCAACTCAGCGGGATGAACTACACTTACGTGCAAAAAAAACGACCCACCCTGTAAGTTTCGATTCGGAACACAATATATAAAAAATAAGATCAAACAAACAAAAACTAATAATGTAATTTGAAGGTATGTTTCATAAACTTTATTTGTACATACCCTATATTTCAATAAACGGGATGTTGTTGATGATATTGACTCGTTTATTCGGACACCCTCATTTCTCATTTTTAATAACGCAATCTCAGTGACATTGCATTGTGTTAGAAGTTAATCAATTTATTGTTTATTCAATAATTGGTTATTTTACTGATTTAGTGACCATTTACCTTGAGTTTAATTGTTTTTACTCTCTGTGAAAATGGATACTACTCCGTCTGAGTGCGCTCAAGTTGTAGCACTGATCCAGGCTGGATTGAGTCAGCGCGTCGTGGCCAGACGTCTACACCTAAGTCGATCAGCAGTAAGACGAGTGTATCGAAGGTTCTTAGAGACTGGGAGCTTCAATAGACGATCAGGTTCGGGCAGAAATCGGGCTACTTCAGAACGAGATGATCGTTATATGGTGTCTACAAGTTTAAGAAATCGACATTTGACTGGTGTTCAGGTGCAACAGCAACTTCGTTATGTACGCGGTGTAGCTATAAGTGAATGGACTGTACGACGAAGACTTGCAGAAAGCGGATTGCATCCTCACAAACCCGCTAATGGTCCAAAATTAACCCCCGCGCATCGCCAAGCGCGGCTTCGATTTGCTCGTGCTCACGTCGATTGGACACTCGAACAATGGAAGGTCGTGCTGTTCTCGGACGAGTGTAAAATTAGTCTTCATGGAAATGATGGGCGCAGGAAAGTTTACCGAAGAGAGGGAGAACGATTTGCACAGGCATGTATTGAAGAACGAGTGGCTTTTGGAGGAGGTTCGTGGACTGTTTGGGGCGGAATTTCTTTGGAAGGAAAAACGAACCTTCAGTTCGTATCCGGACCTCGTATAGGCAATCTGAATGCACAGCGATACATCCAGGAGGTGCTAGAACAACATGTTATGCCATACGCCGGATTTGTAGGTGAGGGTTTCACGCTAATGCAGGACAACGCCCGACCACATACAGCCACGATAGTATTCCAGTACCTACGTGAGGTGGAAATTCCTGTTATGGAGTGGCCAGCAAGGAGCCCTGACCTTAATCCCATTGAACATCTATGGGATGAGCTGAAGAGAAGGGTCAGGGCCAGAAATCAGTCCCCAGAAACCCTCCAGGAACTAAAGGTGGCTATTCAAGAGGAGTGGGAAGGTATACCCCAAGAGTTCATAAAAACATTAATAAGGTCAATAAAAAACAGGATGGAAGCTGCAATAAGAGCACGTGGGGGGAATACAAGCTACTGAACAAAGTATTCTTTAGAAATTTAATGCTTTTTTTATTTTTACTGTCAAAATTATTCATAAAAAAATTGAGAAATTCTAACCGTCTTTGTTTTTCTGTCTGTAAAATGAATAAATCAAAATCGGTTACACTAAAAACTGGTGTATTGTAATCTTAGACTAACATTTAACAAACAGTGTGAAAAATATTCATTAATTAATTTTAGATTTTTATTTATCGTGTTCTGAACGAAAGCGTATGGGGTGGGTCGATTTTATTGCACGCAAGTGTATTTGATATTTGAAAATAGTAAAACATTATAACATTTGTACGCGTGGTGGCTTTATGCTCTGTGATATAGGGTTCAAATTCAACTATTTTACACACTTGATGCGGTTGGTAAATCTATTCCGGGAGAAAAATAAACCATTATAACTTTTGCGCGCGTGGCGTCTTTATTTACATTGGCATAGGGTTTAAATTCAACTGTTTTACACACATATTTGCGGTATGTCAATCTATTCCGCGTAGGTACTTACCTAGTTAATAAAGTAAAATATTATACATTTATATAATATAGGTACCTATGGTAATATTGTCAAAGCATCCTTAGTTTTTTTATTTATTCAGCCTTCGTAGACCCAGCGACGACAACATTTTTTTTTTTTTTTAATTTTGCCCATTTTTTTTAGGTTAGGTTTCCCGCGACACAGCGTGTATCGTGGAGCGCCCATGCCGAAACCCAAACTGACTGTCGTCCAGGTCCGGCCCCTCTCTGCACAAGTGGCCGACGAGGCGGGCTGCGATTACTCGCTCGAACAGCTTGCCCACCTCGTCTAGCAGCACTATGGGCCGGTACGCGGACGACGAGTCCGCCGGGCGCCCCGCCTTCCTGAGCAGGACCAGACGACCAGACTTCCACAAAGTGGGAAACTGGCCCTGCTCAAGACACGCTGTGTAGAGTCCTCTCAGTTGGTGCTCGAGCTCCTTCAGAGCGAGGGCCAACACGCAGCCGTGGATCCCGTCGGGCCCCGGAGCCACGTTCTTGGCCCGGAGCCGCATCACGGCTGCCCTCATCTCTGCCTCCTGGCGGAGGAAGCGGTGTCTCGGGGCGGGGTGATGTTGGCGGTGTCCTTGGACATATCCAACGCCTTCAACACCCTGCCCTGGAGTTGTATTCGGGAGGCACTGCGCTATCATGGTGTGCCTCCCTACCTCCGCCGCATCGTTGGGGCTTATCTGTCGGAGAGGTGTGTCACCTACGTGGGACGTGATGGCGGAAACCAGCGCCACATGTCGTGCGGTGTTCCACAGGGCTCGGTCTTAGGGCCGCTCCTGTGGAACATCGGGTACGACTGGGTGCTGAGGGGCGAGCTCAGGCCGGGGGTAGACCTGACGTGTTATGCGGACGACACGCTGGTCACTGCCCGGGGGAGCTCGCACAGGGAAGCAGCGTTGCTGGCGACGGCTGCGGTCTCACAGGTGGTGAGCCGCATACGTCGCCTAAGCCTGGAGGTGGCCCTCAGCAAGTCGGAGGCCATGGTGTTCCATGGCCCCCGGCGGGCGCCGTCACCCGGCTCACATATCGTGGTCGGGGGGGCTCGGATCGCTGTCGAGGGTACCATGAAGTACCTAGGATTGGTCCTCGACAGTCGGTGGGATTTCGGGCCCCACTTCCGACGGCTGGCGCCCAAGTTGCTGGGCGCTGCTGGAGCGCTCTCAACGCTGCTTCCCAATCTGGGGGGCCCGAGCGCCGCTTGTAGGCGGCTCTACGTGGGGATCGTGCGATCGATGGCCCTTTACGGGGCCCCGATCTGAGCGGCTGACCTGACGGCTGGGAGCATCGCCGTCATGCGGAGACCGCAGAGGGCGATGGCCGTCAGAGTCATCCGGGGGTATCGCACGATCTCCTACGAGGCGGCTTGTGCACTGGCCGGATCCCCGCCCTGGGACCTGGAGGCGAAAGTACTCGCGTCATCGTATCGGTGGCGCGAGGAAGCGCGGGCACGGGGCGAGCGACCGATGCAGCGACACGTGGAGCTGCATCGGTCTCAGCTTCGCGAGGTCCTGGTGGCGGAATGGCGGGACAGGCTTTCGCGCCCTACTGCCGGCCTCGACGTCGTCGAGGCGGTCCGGCCGGTGCTCGACCGCTGGCTCGGGAGGAGGCACGGCTCCCTGTCGTTTCGGGTGACGCAGGTGCTCTCGGGGCATGGTTGCTTCGGGAAGTACCTGTGTCGCATAAACAGGGAGCCGGACGCCCGGTGTCACCACTGCGTCGACTGCCGGGAGGACACGGCGCGGCACACGCTGGCAGAGTGTACCGCTTGGGAGGAGCCGCGCCGTGCCCTCATCTCAGAAGTAGGCAGTGACTTGTCGCTGCCGGCCGTAGTGACTTTGACTTTGACTTTATGTTGTGTATTTATGGCCGATTCCTACAATTTGCGGACCGTCATTGTGGCATAAAAAAATGCTACCATTGGTGAGCGAGCGGATTCGTTTTTGTTTATAGTAACCGAGCATTAATCACACAGAAAGTTATTTTTTTTTTCAATGCCACCATCAAGAATGCAATATCTTAATTCAGCCCCCACTCATGGCCTATGCACGGGTACTTATTTAACAATTTCACCTTCTTTCAGCTTCCAAAAGTGAAGGGTGGGCGTTTTGGGGGACTGCTTATATAATTTTGACGTTCGAAAAGTGCTGATACTCAGCCTAGTTTGAATAAATGACTTTTGAATTTTGAATTCAATGCCCTGGTAGGGGTTTTTGGAGCTTTAGCTTATGAGTTTAGTTTAAATGTAATTTAATTGCCATGTACTGTTTTATATTTTCAACGTTTTTGATGTATTTTAATTAATTTTGATCCGTATTAATTGTTATTTTTAATTTAATTTCATTGCAATTTGTTATTTTTATATTATTTTCAACACAATATTTCCATATTGTTATGAAATAAAATGACTTATGACTTATGACTTAGTGCTACACCCAGACTAGAAATACTATCGGAGTTTTTATATAGAGAAGCAACTGTTGTCGCAAACTCGGGTGTGAGTTACATTTACAGTCAGAACGATGTAAAAAAGAAATACGACAATAATAATATAAAAACTCATTCAGTGTTAGCGTGCAATACTACTTTCGATGATAAATGTATGTTTTGTCGTGCCTCTCCGACGCACGCTTTAGACAAGTGCGGCAAGTTCAAACGCGCTATGAGACGCGATCAATGGCAATTTGTACGTGCTAAACATCTGTGCTACAAGTGCTTGAGCGCACGGCATAATGAACCCGCCGCATGCAGCGCTCCTGACTGCAGCGAGTGTGGACATCCACATCATCATCTCCTTCACTGGACGAAGCCTACCGCGCCTCAGCACCCGTAGCCGCGAGGCCGGCGGAGCCAGCGGCAAAGACCGCCGCGCGGCCGGTGGCGCCAGCCGCGATCGCCGCGCGACCAGAGACGGCGCGCCCCGCGGTGAACGCAGACCGCGTGCACCCATCGACGCCCGACGAGTCGCGCCGCGATACCGTTGCCCACGCCCACACCAGTGCATCCACTAGTGGTAGTGAATCGTCAGTGCCTAAAGTGTTGTTTAAAATAGTGCCGGTAACCGGTCATGGACCTAAAGACAATATCCACACACACACGTTGCTCGATGACGGTGCAACCGTGACGCTGATATCTGCTGACCTTGCTGATCAAGCGGGACTTCACGGTAAGACAGTCACCATGCGCGCCCGCAGTGCATGGGACTCCGGTAAACTCGTGTGCCAAGCGGAAAATGTAAGTTTTGACATTTCTAATAATACAGGTGATCATTTTAATTTGTGTGCCCGTAAAATGAAAGAACTCAATTTATCTACTCAACGTTTATCGTGTATGGACTTTAGTAATTTTCGGATTATATTGACTACGACTTGTGCAAATGTGACGCACAACCTAAACTATTAATCGGACAGGATAATTATGATCTTATTGCTCCTATCTTATGTTTAAAAGGTAATAGGAAAAATGAACCTTATGTTACAAAGACACCGCTAGGGTGGTGTGCACACGGTGTTATAAACAATATTAATATGATGAACATGTCAGCTGATCATATTGCTAATGATGACAGCGCGCAACATTGTTGTGATTCTGAGTTGAACGAGTTTGTAAGATAATCTTTTGCGTTAGAGTCGATAGGTACATCAAAACAACCGCGACAGAATGCGGACGAGTTGCGTGCTATCACCATACTAAATAACACAATGTGAATTAATTGATAACCAATGGTTTGTGGAATTGCCTTGGAAACATGATAACTTTGTTATGCCTGACTCTTATCAAAATGCCTATAATCGTTTAAAATCTGTCGAGAGAAAAATGTCAGCCGACAACACTTACGCGTCTCGTTACCGGGAACGTATTCAGCATTTATTTTCGAATAATTACGCCAGGAGGCTAAACGAGGGGGAGTCTGGCGACCATATTTGGTACCTACCTCATTTCGGGGTCAACAACCCCAATAAGAAGAAGTTACGTTTAGTGTTCGACGCGGCTGCGAAAACACAGGGATGTTCTCTTAATGATTTTTTATTGACAGGGCCGGACTTGTTACAGTCATTATTTAGAATTATGTTTAGATTTAGAGAAAATCAAATTGGAGTTATTGCAGATATTAAAGAAATGTTTCTTCGAATTAAAATTAAAGAAAAGGATCAACATACGCTTAGGTTTTTATTTACCGATGAAGCCACTAAGGACGTTAATAAATATGCTATGACGTCATTAATATTTGGCACGAACTGCTCGTCTTTTATCGCGCAACATATTAAAAATAAAAATGCATTGCATTTTAAGGATACTTATCCAACAGCTGTCGACGCTATTTGCAAGCAACATTATATGGACGACTATATCGATAGTTTACCCGAAGTCGACCTTACAAAACAAATTATTAAGGAAGTCACTTTTATTCACCAGCAGGGTGGATTTGAAATACGGAACTGGGCTAGCAACATACCGGATGTTCTGGAAAGCGTACCGAAGGAAGCATTGAGTGACAGTGTCTGTTGCACTTTCGATAAAGATCAATCGGAAAGGACTCTCGGTTAATTATGGTACCCTGCCAGCGACGAGTTAGGGTTCGATTTGACCTTGAAGCGTATACCAGTTGATGTTGTAAATTTAAAAAGAAGACCAACGAAGCGCGAACTTTTATGTATTGTTATGTCTATTTTTGACATTCATGGTTATCTGATACCATTTACAATTAAAGGAAAAATAATAATGCGCGAAACTTGGAAAACAAATATAAAATGGGATGAGCAATTGAATGATGAGTTAAATAATTTATTTCAGTGTTGGATAATTCAAGCTAAAAGTATAAATAATATTAGGATCCCGCGTTAGTATTTTTGTGATAGTGATAAGAGCATGAGTAACGAAAACTTAGAACTACACGTATTTTGCGATGCGTCGCCGAGCGCCTATGCGACTGTCGCGTACTGGCGCAAGGAAATGAGCAGTGCACATATTATTGCAGCGTTTATCGCTAGTAAATCTAAAGTTACACCTACGAAATCTGTTTCTGTACCGCGATTAGAACTACAGGGTGCTCCATTAGGATGCAAATTAGCAAATAATATTAAAATGGAACATCGTTTAAGACCAAGTTCAGTTTATTATTGGACGGATTCAACTACTGTTTTGCATTGGATCAGAAATAATTGTAGAACATATAAAGATTTTCATCCCACCATCTCGGAAAGAGTATTTTTAATCTTCAATATCTGAGTGGAAAAGCCTTTTTTATTCTCTAGAGGATAAAGTAAATTGAATTTAGAACATCGTGTGCACTAAGTTTGTGAATTAAAAAAAACATTAAACCTATTTACTGCTACCTCTATGGTGCCGAATATATCATACAATTTTTTTTTAATTTGTTAAAAACTCAGACTCGGAACCTTCTTGGTGTTCTTTTTTCAATTTGCTTTGTACGCGGTTCTTTACGCGGCATTTTTTCACGTCATTGTTAAACCTTATATTAAAAACAAGAAACTTGAAAACAAGTGAAAAAACTAAAATGAGTGATTCTAGCGACGAGGAAGTTTGCTTGACGCCAACAGAATTGACTGAAACTGTTAATAATGCGCAAATGAGCTTTCTCCCTCAACAATCACGCGAGAAGTATTTAAAACAGTACGATATGTTCAACACGTGGCGACTAGCAAAAGGAGCCAAAACTTTCTCAGAAAACGTTTTGCTGGCATATTTTATAGAATTATCCGAGAACAAGAAAGCAAGCACTCTATGGAGTACGTATTCGATGCTAAAAGCAACAATAAAGATGAAAAAAGACAAAAATATCGATACCCATCCTAAATTAGTGGCATTTTTAAAAAGAGCCTCATCTGGTCATCAACCAAAAAAATCGAAGGTTTTCACAGTATCTGATATTGAAAAGTTTCTTAACGAAGCACCCGATTCCGTATATTTGGCGGCAAAAGTAAGTCAGTTGCACATTCAGTATCTACTTAAGTATATTAATCTCAATTAAATAGTATACTTAGTAGATGTTGATAGGCATAATTATGCATTCATATCAATTTTATTCATTTATCTACTACAATACTCTTTACGTTACAGGTTGTTCTTATTATTGGAATAAACGGAGCATGTCGAACTAATGAACTAACACAACTTAATGACAAAAACATTGAGAAACATTCAGATGACTTACTATTAATTAATTTACCTAATACAAAGACAAAAAGAGACCGCAACTTCGTCATTCGCAAGGAATACGTAACGATTGTTGAGAAATATCAAGCCTTACGCCCGCCTAACACTCCAATCAATCGATTTTTTCTACAGTATCGCAATGGAAAGTGTGTTAGACAGCCTATGGGTACTAATAAAATTGGCAGTATCCCACGAGAAATAGCAACATTTCTTGAACTTCCAGAACCCCTGTTGTACACGGGTCATTGTTTCCGACGAACTTCAGCCACACTTTTGGCTGATTCCGGAGCTGATCTCCTGTCCCTTAAGCGCCACGGAGGCTGGAAGTCCAATGCAGTTGTAGAGGGATACATAGAGGATTCCATCCAAAATAAGTCTAAAATATGTGAAGGCATCGTAGGAGCCATTACACTGAAAGAGCCTCAATCGGATCCTTGGACTGGCCCTTCTACATCAAAAATAAGCCGTTATGAAACACCTAACCATCTCCCTCTCTCTCCAACATTCACGCCAAGGGAATCCGATGAATCGGTACAACTATTAAGTATGACAGATAGTTTACCGAAAAACAGTACACAAGTGACTAACACCAATATTACAGTACCAAACAAAAATATTACACTCAATTTAAATAACTGTAGCAACGTTACTTTAAAATTTTCTTAATTATACCTTAGTACCTATTATTTTGTTATAATTTAAAGATTATTCTGTAATACTTACCTGTCATAATGTAGTAATTAATACCTAAACTGAAATAAAAGTGTACCTATCTTGTGATTGTAAACGTTTTTTTTTTTGCATTTAGTCATTTCCTCGCTGAGGTGGAATGAAAAGTTACGTGTTGCACTCGAGTGCAAAGATTTTTCACCTCGTGCTCTTTTGATTCCCTCGCTAACGCTCAGGATTCGAATTTTGAATCACTCGCTGCGCTCGTGATTCAATTTTAGAATCCTTCGCTTGCTCGGTCATCAAAATTGAACACGCGGTTAAAAAGCAACTTTGCACTCTTGTATAACAAATAACTATTATCGCGAATCGTCTAGGAGAAAAAGAAAAAGTTTAAATTTTCAACGCCAAATGTCAGGCAGCTAACTACCAATGTTCAAGTTAATGGAATAGAGTTGGACCCTGTTGAGTCAACAGTTTTTCTTGGAATAACTATTGACGGTAAATTACAATGGGGCCCACACATAGAAAAATTGTCAGGTAGGCTCAGTTCCGCCGCCTATGCTGTTAAAAAAATTTGACAGATAACTGACGTAGATACAGCTAGAATTGTTTATTTTAGTTATTTTCATAGTCTTATGTCTTATGGGATTCTTCTCTGGGGAACCTGTGCGGACATTAATACTATCTTTGTTCTACAGAAAAGGGCTGTTCGAGCCATTTACAACCTCGGTCCAAGAGATTCCCTTCGGGAGAAATTCAGAGAAATAAATATTCTGACTATAGCCTCACAATATATTTTTGAAAACCTATTGTATGTACACAAAAATATATCAAATTTTAAGAAAATGTCCGGTATTCATAGTTTAAATACCAGGAATAAACACAACCTTGCTGTACATCGCACACGTCTCCACAGAGTAGGCAACTCGTTCATGGGTCAATGTATACGCTTTTACAACAAACTTCCCATTGACATTAGAAACTTACCCATTAAACGATTTAAAAACTGTATTAAAACCAAACTTTGTAAAAAAGGGTACTATAAAATTTCAGATTATTTAGAAGATAAAAAAGCTTGGGATTGAGCTGCTTGCTCTGCTAAGCCTTGTGAAAACCATAAAACTTGACATTTTGCTTATTCATCACAATAAACCAGTTTTATATACATATTGACATTGTTGAAAATTATATTCAAACTGCACACGATTACTTTGTAAAGTATTATATTATTTTAATTATTGTGAATGTGAGGACTATGTGGATATTTTATTTTTATTTTTTCTCTTTCATTTATTTTTTCTTTCTCATTTAGTTTTAATGATGGTCTGGCAGTTTGAGTAGTTGATGCGGCCTAGACAAATATCCTTTCTTTGGTATTGTTCGTCGAGTTGAGCTCCTTCAGTTTTGAGTTGAGCTCCACGTTTACTGACAAATGCTTGCACTGACTGGACAGGTCCACTCAAATCTGTGTGGTTCTTTCCTCAAAAGACCATTTCAGACACTGATCCACATGGTCCTCATATGACTTGACCAAGATTATGTCTGGACTTTAAAAGAGACTACGACCTCTGAGTTTGTTTCGGCCTTTCTTCTCAGAGTAGTCAGATAGGAAACACCGACCTCATCTAGCTTATTTTTAATATTTTTTTATATGACGTGTAAAAGTGATTCCAATATCCTATTTACAGAATAAACAATTTCATTTCATTTCATTTCAGAAATTGACGAACTAAGTAAGGCTGACGAGTGGCACTACGTGCCGACTGACGTCAACGTGGCAGATTTAGGAACTAAAAGTACCGACCACGTACTTAGCAGCGACTCAGCGTGGTTTGCCGGTCCGTCATTTTTACATCAATCACGCTCTTGCTGGCCTCAGGAACCTGAAAATAAAATAAAAATTAATGAAGAAATATTGGAAAAAATAAATATAGTAAATGAAAATAATAGTGTTAACGACTTACCTGTACCAGAGCCGAAGCGCTTCTCCAGTTGGTTGCGATTGCTTTGAACTGCTGGAACTGTCTTGTTGTTCATAGACAAATGCAAGAAGATAAAAACAAATGGACTTACCGACGAGTTGATGAAACGAGCTGAATCTTTATTGCTTCAGTACTATTAAGCAACAGCTTTCTGCAGTGACATCTTGTTGTTGAAACAAAATAAAGAAATCAAACGCGATAGTAGACTACGCGCCTTGACACCCATATTGGATGATGCTGGACTACTACGTGTTGGTGGAAGAATAGGAGCAGCTAAGGATGTAGCAATGGATACAAAATCACCTGTGATCCTGGATGGACATGACCACGTGGCTCGACTCATTGTCAAGTATTATCACATTCGCGCAGGCCACGTGTGCAACGAGCTGGTAGTGAACGAACTGCGCCAAAAATATTGGCTGTTACGTCTACGTTCTACGGTCCGCACTGTTGCGACGCAGTGCTTGTTCTGTCGCATCAGAAAAGCTAATCCAAAGCCGCCGCGACTGGGTGACTTGCCCGAAGGTGGACTCGCACATCACCAAAGACCGTTTACCGTTACCGGAGTCGACTTATTTGGACCAATAGAGGTCACAGTTGGAAGATCAAGACCAAAACGTTATGGTGTCTTATTCACGTGCATGACTATACGCGCCGTGCATATTGAGATCGTGCCGTCTCTTACTGCAGATTCGTTGATAATGGCTTTACGCAGAATGGCCGCACGTAGAGGCTGGCCAAAGAAGATTTATTCAGATAACGGGACCAATATGCGCGGCGCAGAGATTGAACTAAGGAAAGCTTACGACGCCGTAGACAAAAGTACTGTCATGAACGAAGCCCTAAAACTCAAACTCGAACTCAAACTCAAAGCGTTTATTTCAATTAAACCATTTACAGGCACTTTTGAATTGTCAAATAGTCGGTCACTTAGAAAGTTGAAGCTAATTGCCCATTCCAAAACGTAGATCTTTATGGAGAAGAACGGGCAAGAAACTCCAAGGACACTCTTTTAAATATAGAAAATGACAAAATCCTGGTTACATTATTCTTATTGTTTCTATATGTGAGAACAATGTACAAAAAAATAATCAAAACAATTCAAAATATAAGATTAAAAATAAGCCCTGGCAGATAAGAGATGACCAGTCACAACTGACGGCGCCCGTTCACGAACATGACGCGTGGATCAGCACCATCTAGCTCAACCATTTTGTAGGGAACCGAATGATCCAACACACTCGCCACCATCAGCGAGACATTTAAGTGAGCATGACATACTCTCAACTGCTGTGCTCTTTCAAGTCAACATACATCTTAATAACATAAAATACGGCTCCATGGTACTCACATTTACAAAATTTTTAAAAATGCTTCTAAATTATACAAAACTATAGTTTGCAATGTATTTGAGAGATTAATAGAATGTTAATGTACTACCAAAAAGAATGAAAATCATTATCCATTGGAGTATTCAACAATTAAAACTTGTTTAAATAAAAAATAAACATTAAGTTCGTAATGTCAGAAAAAATAAAAAGGGGAAGCAACTCTTCCAAACATTAAAATTTTTAACTAGTGAGCCCAAGTGGCTGTGGAGCAGGACCAGCATTAAGCCAAGCATTTTTATCTACGATATAATCATCCAACTTATAATATGCTTGTCTACATAGTGTGCGTTTAATGCATGTTTTAAATTTCTTCTCATTCAATTGAAGAATATCGAGTGGTATTTTATTATAAAATTTTACACAGTACCCCATAAAAGATGTATGCACTTTAGACAATCTGAAACGTGGTTGATCTAATTTGTTCCTATTTCTAGTGTTAAAATTATGCCTGTCACTTATCTTACTAAAAAGATTTAGATTTTTACGAACATACATAATGTTTTCATATATGTACTGAGTACCGTCATGATGTTAATTTTCTTAAACAGTTCCCTTAGAGATTCGCGTCTGCGGAGGTTATATATGGCTCTGACAGCCCTCTTTTGCAGAATAAAGATAGAATTAATATCTGCAGCCCGTCCCCATAGCAAAATACCGTAAGACATGATGCTATGAAAGTAACTAAAATAGACCAGTCTCGCGGCATCCACGTCTGTTAGTTGGCGGATTTTCCAAACGGCTGAAGTTAGCCGCCCTGCAAGTGATGTTAAGTGAGGACCCCACTGTAGTTTTGAGTCAAGCGTGATCCCCAGGAAAACCGTTTTTTCGACGAATTCTAGTGTTTCCCCATTCAGTACAACATGATATTCACTACTTCTAACATTTGGTAACGTGAATCTTATGCATTTAGTTTTCTTCTCATTGAATACCAAATTATTTACAGTAAACAATGGAGTTTCCTGGAGCTTCATTCCGCCCGCTAGTCCGCACATGGGCGGCTCTTGGGAGCGACTCGTGCGCAGTATCAAGACCGCCCTCAAGGTGGTCCTGAAAGAGAGAGCTCCGCATAAAGAGACTCTAATTACTCTTCTAGCGGAAGTGGAGAATATTATAAGCAGCAGGCCCCTCAGCCATGTTTCGGTAGACCCTCAGGACGACGAGACACTAACACCAAATCACTTTCTCATAGGGTCGTCGTCCAATTTACCAAACGCAGGGGTGTTCACGGACCGAGATTTATGCTAACGCAAACAATGGCGTGTCTCCCAGCACCTGGCTGACCATTTTTGGGCCAGATGGGTGAAGGAGGTGCTTCCCGATTTAGTGCCGCGCCGAAAATGGAGGGAGGAGGGTGCCCAATTAAAGATCGGCGATATGGTCGTAATAGTCGACCCTAACTCCCCCCGTAATTGCTGTCCTAAGGGCATAGTACAATCAGTGTACCCCGGTTCTGACGGACGCGTAAGAGATGTAGACGTTAGGACCAAAAATGGTATATTCAAACGACCTGCAGCCAGGCTAGGGATATTTTAAGTTCTATTTGTATTCTCATTTAGATGGCCGTTTTGAGTGTCGACACCACACTGAGGGGGAGAATTTTGCGTATGAATAAACATTTTACTTATAACATTTATTTTATAATAAAAATACTGAGGCCCCGCCCCTGCGATCTTGCACTGTTACACGCTTATATTGTAGAGATCACATTTGCTCAGCAGAAAACAGCTCGCCCGCGAGTTCGCTCGGCCGGCCCCGACCCCCCGACCGGCAGTCAGTCCGCTTCCCGCCTTTGCACAGCACGCATTACATTGCGCGTTCCCGCGATCTCCCGCGACCTATTCATATTGTCGCCGGCGCAGGGTCTCAGACACTTTAAAACCATCCGAATTGTTTTCATTTTACCCGACTAATCGCGTACTGCTGTACGCAACACTTTCTTTCTTTGAAATGTATGAAGCAAATGATCCTAATATAGCTTATGACAAATTCATTGTCACATTCCAATTGATATACAATCTATGCCAAAATGGTTGTCTAGTGGAATAAAATTGTGTAGTCGAAAAAAATTAAAACTTTTATGGCAGTTTAGATTAAACCCTGGTAGTCAAAACAAAACTTGTTTCAAGAGCTACTCCAAATTGTTTAAAAAGATAATACACCTAACACAAAAGGCACAAAACAACTATTTTATAAAAACAACAAACAATAAATCTAAAAGTAGCTGGCAAATAATTAATCGTGCTAAGCATAATTTACCCAAACAAAGCATACATAAAATCAAATTAGAAAATAGCTTAGTAACATGTCCCCAGAAAATTTCGGAAGCGTTTAATGACTATTTCATTAATAAAAATCCAACCACAAATACACGTTGCCAGTAATCCCAAATGTCTAAAATCAGATTGGAACAACAAATCTATGTTCATGGCACCCAGCCTACCACCAGACATACATAAAATCATAATGTCATTAAACAATACAGGCAGCGTAGGCTATGATGATATCTCCAGTAAAGTAATAAAATATGTATCAGCGGAAATATGTGGTCATCGAAGTCATATCATAAATTTAAGTGCGGCTGTCTATCCGTCTGCATTAAAAACGTCTATCATAAAACCTATCTTTAAGAAAGAAAATAGAGATCTATTGGAAAACTACCGGCCTATTGCACTTATTCCAGTCATATCAAAAATATTTGAGAAATATATATATAAAGAATGTCTGAATTTGTTAAAAAATAGAACTGTTTTGCATTAAAACTTTTCGTTAACGTAACGTTATTGTTATGAAAAACATAACATTTGATTTGAAGAAAGCTGTCTTAAATTTTACCGATAATACGAATAAAACGTACTTACGGTGCCTCTTTTGTTACCTGCGGACCTTTCACTCAAGCAGGACTCGCGGCTGCGAGCTCGATCTGTCACTCATGTCAAGTGTCAATCACAGAAGGCTTCAAAAATTCAACAGCAAGCACATTGCTCAAATGTTATGTTTTTCATAACTTAATAACTGTTTTGTTTTAATGCAAAACAGTTCTATTATGTTTCTTCAAAACATAACATTTGATTTGAAGACCTGTTTGGTATCTGCTGGTGAAAGAGTACCCGAAGGATGTAGACGCTATGTGAATTAAATATTATATGGAATGAACGAATATTTCAGTCTGGATTCATTAAATGTTCCAATAAAACAATTAAGAGTTTTCAATCTATTTATCTTAGTAGATGCAGAAATGAACACATCTTCCTTATGATGTTAAAGATTAATGGCAAACTTATTTGCCTTATTTAAGGTGAACATAAATTATAAAGCTACACTATACTTACTGATAATAGAAAATCAATGGGACTAAACTGAATAATAATCTCATCAATAAAGGAGAATTGGATCACTCATATCCTTAATTAATATAAGTTTAGTTACTTACTTGGAAGTTATGAGATCAATCAAATGTACAGACATTTTTGAATGTCATAGTAAGCAATTTCATAAAGATGTGGAAACACTAACTCAATGTCATACATACATGACAAAGTTAAAATTTCATTAAAACTGAAATTTAATTAGGACCTTTTATTAAAATGGTCAATAGATTAATCAAGTGGTGATGCATGTAAATGAAGTCTCATCATTTGTTAATTAAATAAACTTGAAATGTGAATCATGTACACAAACATAATTTTAATATTTTCTTAGGGGATTAAAAATTATCATATAATAAATCCTCTTCCTCTCTCACAGAGACACCCTTTGTCCACTCAGTGGGAACATAATAGCCTGAGCATTATACATTCTCTTGAGAGGTAGCCCTCTCTTTTACTACTTTACGAAAGTAATTTTTCTGTCTCTAGCGGCTCTTCCAGTTTCATTTCATCTGATGATCTATTTTCCAGCCAGCCTCCCGAAGGCTACCACAGACCTTATACTTCCTAGAGGCTCCTCTATCTTAGTTTGTTTAAAAATGAATTTAGTCCATTCTAAGGAGAGGCAGTGTTGTCTTTCAAGGCAAGCTTAACCACACCTGTTATTGCAAACCAAAATCAACAAGGATTATGGTAGATTTTAAGTAAACATCTTGATTGTCGGTGTCTTTGAACCCCATTTTGGCCACACTATTATTCAAAATCTTGAAAGTTGTGAGATGTCTTATAATATTAGGTTAAGCATGTAAATCTACGCCAAGCAAGGGGTATCTTTTTATCCCATATGGGTGCCTGGGTAATGCTTTTGAAACTTACAAATGGACAAAATCTGTTTAGATGCGATCAGGTTATTAAGGGCTAATGCCATGCAATCCACACTATGACATTCACCTCTGAATGGGAGCTTTATAAGTAATTAGTATGGATTATCTCCAAATACATTTTAGCAAGTACCTTGTTCCTCTATCGACCACTGCTTCTTGCAACCTGACTGCCCCCCCCCCCCCAACTTTCTAAGCTAGGAGTTGCTGCTTGTCAGGTCTAAAAGGTTCTTACATGGATCCTGTATTGGTACTGGGTCTAGTATGGGGCGATTTATATATAGTACGTCCCCATCCCATTACCGAGTTCAGATGGCTGAACACTCGGTCTTAAATTGGGCGAAGAGAGAACACCCATGCTAGTCAATGCTGTCACCTCTGACTAAAAGCATCGTAGAAGCATCGCAGAAGCTTGCCAAGCCATCATTTGAGTCCCATGTGACGTATTGTCGCACAACGGCCGACTTATCTGACACGAAAAGGTCGTAAACGTCGAGGACGCCCCACTTTGAAACATGGCCTCCGAGGCCTGGGGCCTGGAGCAACAGGAGCCAATCAGGCTGGTCTGTTCTTAAAAGCGGTCGGCTAAGCCGTTATAACACTTAACCTCCCCGGGAGGTAAACCGCTGACAGAGTGATGTTCAGCTAACTTCGTCGTTTTGCAAGATAGGTTCAGGAGAGCTAGGAAAACGTATCCCTCGCTCATTCTTGAATGTACGACAAATGGTCTGTTGTCGAAATGAATTAAATTACTAGAATATTTCGACTTATCCGTAGAACAGAGTCTGATGTGATCATGGAGCAAAAACGAGTTAAATAGCTAGGCGAGTTAAGGAATACGAACTCTACAGACGTACGTTTTTAGAATTTTCGTATCTTATTTAGTTTCGGAAATATAGAATCGAATAACGTTCAATCTGACATTAGCTCCGCGTAAAAACGCACGAAGTGACCAAGGGTCGGCGCGCGACGAGTGGGGGCGGCGCGGGCGCTCCGTCCGTTCGTCAGTTCGGCCGCTGTTTGTTGGAAGGAGGGCTTTTTGTCATGCGCTTAGCTTGTTTTCGGTTTGACGAAACAAATAATAATTTGTAAAGTGTTTGGCATTAAAAAACATATTTTTAGAGATGTCACGATCACGGAAAATGTTGTATATGCTTAAAGAAGATGCAGAAAGGCCTGAGCTTAGTACATCGGTTTCAAATGTTCCTGCTGTTTATATGCAGAAAAGTGTAAAAGCTGGTAAGTTGACGATTTCAGTTATATTATTTCGTGGTACACACTATATAGTTCATAAATTAATAAACATTATGTCTATATTGCTTTTTTGGCTCAATAAACAGTTGTGGGCGATCGATTTTTATGTAGGACGTTTTTTGACGGAGAGGTACAGAAACGCATTTTTAGTGCGAAAATAGGATTTTCGTAATGCATATTCACAGGGTAATCATTCTTGCTGTAATAATAAACAGTAAAAAGTACAGGTCTTATGAAATATTAGGGCAATTTTATACGAACATTATTGAACTTCTAAGTGTCTTTTGTGAACATAGGACGTTTTTCTACGGAATCTTTGAAACGATTTGTGGGTTAGATATTAAGATGGGACGTTGTTACTAGGATAATGAAATCAGTTAGGACGTTGTCCATATAAAAATATCGTTAAATATAAAGATTTTTTATTTGATATTTGTTTAATTAATTGCTAGGTATATTTCTTTTGATATAAATAGTATTCTATGAATACCTATTACAATTAACAATTTTTTTAATTTTTTTTCAGTTGTAAATGTTGATGAGAACGACATGATACGAAAAACGTCACCTTTGCCTTCTGGTGCAGAAGAAATCAGTCAGGAACTAGCTGACATAATATGGGAAGAAGTTCTACATGAACATGGTGAGACCAAAGAAATTACCTGCGACAGCTCAATACCGAATGTCATGTCTGATCCGTCTGCCGAGGACGTTTACAGCAATCAACCTAGTACATTTTCTTTGGATGTGCCTTCTAGTTTCGAAAATTCACCATTAATACAGATTGAAGAATTACAAGTTTCTCACCACAGATCTACCCCGGTTAATTTGGAACTGTCAGTGCCAACTCCTATGCCGTCTCCTAGTAACGTCCATTCGGTCTGCGATAGCACATTCTGCCCTAATCATGTAGACAGTTTCTCTGTGATTTCTTCGTCGTTATTTTGCACCACGAATTCGCCTGCTACTTCGCACTCAAGCGATCGAACCGTGACTCCTAAAACGACTACAAAACGACAGAGGCACCCAAAAGAATGGACAGACATTAAACGCAAATGCCTTAAGAACTTAGGTAAGAAATATGTAACGAAAAAGGGAAAAGCCGTAGATGAAAAAACGTTTCGGAATGGGCAACTAGCTTCAACTTTCTGACTAACTGATCGACTATTTGACAATTCAAAAGTGCCTGTAAATGGTTTAATTGAAATAAATGCTTTGAGTTTGAGTTTGAAGAAAAGATGCCTGAATCAAGATGCTCCAAATAATAGGAAACATACTTTTAAGTATTATCTGCCGCTGATCACTGGTTATATATGTATATAATAAGGTCTGGATGAAAGACAAGATTAACTGGAGTAAAATTCGAGAAGTTCATGCAGACGGTAGTGATCCTAACCAATTGGTTTTTTAAATATGACCTGACTAAACCTGATTACTTATAATATTTTAGTGATTCGCGGTAACACGAGAAACTCGGTACAAACTGAACTAATACCTGCATATTCTGAACCTATTATGGTTCCTGCTGCTAAATATAAAGATTTAATGGATATGTGCCGCTCAGAAGTAATTCCCTTAGAGTATCATCCATACTTTAACTCTTTGCCACATCACACCTCTGTTGATGTTTCTGAAGAATCGGATGATGACCTATCGGAATAAGAATTTTCTTTTTTGCTGCTTCTTTTTTTCTTTTTGTGGTTTATAATCCGTAGAACTAGCGAAACATTGTTAATTATAATAAGCACTCAACTAAGTAATTTAATGTTTGTCTACGTATAATTTCATTGCTAATAAGTATGTGCTCCCAAGTCTAGGTCACGATATAAGACTGATTGATATTATTATGAAGGCTGGCTGTTATATACTTTATTTTCAATTAAGTAACTATTGCGAAGTTTAAATATCTTCCTACTATACGCATTTTCTGTCGTTATGATAAATATGTATTTACGTACATTGCATAAGTTTAAGACTGCTAATTTAAGTCCGTGCCGTAGTCATGTAGGTTACCTAGTTAGCATGCTGTGATACGATATGACATTTAATTACTATTTTAAGTTTTAACTATTATGCCATCAGGTCAGTTTTAGGTATACGTACAGTTTAATTGTTGTTAAGACGTATAGAACCTCGTCTAGGTCACGATGCTTCTGATTGGTAAAATTATTAAGACTGAATGTTATTTTGAAAAAAATATGTTGTTGTTGATTTTATAATAGTTCGAAGTTTAAATTTCTTCATGCGCGCGCGCATTCTTCAAATAGGTGCATAGATCTATAAGTTTTAGACTGCTACTTTTAAGTCTGTACCTAACTGTGATGTGATTGCTGTTCAAAGTGATGCCATGTAATGGTTTTGCTATCTATTTTGAGATTTTATTAATTAAATAAACGATTTTAAATAATAATTAAATTTTTATTTAGTTATATTTCAGGGTAATCCTAATTTGGCTAACATTATGTTTAAATATTTTAAGGTGGTTATTCACAAAGGACTTATAAGGGATGGGTATTTCCAACAAAAAATTACCCATGTTAATATAGAACGTCACTTAATTAAGTCATCTCCGTAAAACAACGTATAATGTTCACTACGGACTGGAGCTCTTACACCATAAAACGTCCTATGTGGATATGAAACTCACTATCTCGTGAAATAAAAGGATAAGAAAAAAACACTAAATAGAATTTAACTAGGCTGGGGCGTTGTTACAACATACCAAAAAATCTAAATGTCTCACCGTTTAAGAGTTACACAAGTCAACAACTTCTCTAACCTCTACTGAAAACTATCAACCCTACAGATCGGACTTTATTCTACGGATGAGTCGATTTACACTCTGAAGACTGGCTTTTGTGGCTGCTTATTACTGCGTATATGGCAAACATCTCTCGCAAGTTCGAGTGCCATTTTGTTTCTGGTTTGGTCAAGTTCCTGACAAGAGTAGAATAGAATACTCTTTATAATTTACACCATAAGAATTACAGATATAAATGTAGAAATTGTACATACGGTGACACAATGGGCGGTATTATCACTAAAAGCATCTTTTGGATGTATAGAGTGGCCCGTTTATGTGGGCTTACCTTTCCTCCACGGCATGTGTGGACAGGAAGTGGGTTACCTTACCATGTGTAGAGGAACTGAGCTGTGGTCAATCAATAGCCTTTGGCCACCACATTGACTCTTGGCAAACCAATGGAGCAACCTTTTTTAATTTCTCTTGGTCTGCCCTTTTCAACTATTTTGCAGACAGGGCCTTGTCTGTCTAATCCTGATTGAGATTTAGAATTTGCTTAGAAAATTCACTTGTCACCCAAGCTTTTTTAGGACTTCCAGTCTCCGAGACATAGAAATAAAAAAAATTACAGGCTCGCAAATTCTCTACCACTCAGTTGGTTGCCACTGCAAATGTCCACTGGAACTGAACAAATGCCAAAAAAGGGCATGATTTCAAACAAAAATCTAATTTTGTGATGGCCCAGTGGTTAAGGCCTCGACTCTCATGCATGAGGTTGTGGGTTCAAATCCGGGCAAGTACCATGTGACTTTTTCAATTCATATGCACTTTCTGAGTTTATCTGGCACATTACTGGCATAGGTGAAGGAAAACTGGACTTATACTTAGTTAATATAAGTCTGAAATCGCCAACCCGTCTTGAGCAAGCGTGGTGATCAATGCTCGTGCCTTCTCTGTATGAGAAGAGGCCTTTGCCCTGCAGTGGGACAGTAACAGGCTGGTATTATATTATAAACAAAAAGACCTCACGAGGGAACTATTTCATGAACAGCTACCCTTCATTCATTAATAAAACATTGCTTCCATTTTACTTTTCAATTGTCATCATCTTACTTGAGTATATAGGCTATTAGATTATAATACCATAATATTAGAAATCCACATAGATTAATATTATGCGTTTAATAGAAATTTGCAGAATTTTCTCAAACTAGAATTGTTCTGAATATTAATATTTTCGGTCTTTGACTTAGCAATAGAACTTTGTGGAATTTGCTAAAAATAGAATTGTTTTGAATATTATTAATTTCCTTATTCGATTTCCTGTTAGGATCTTATCATTCCCAAGATTTTACATGGTTCTTTAGACGGCCTGAATCTTGTCAACAATATGAATCTTGGCTTAGTTATTGCTATGATCCTCATTTATCATGCCTTTTAAAATAAAAGAACTAATTCTTATAAAACCAGCTTTAACTAAATATACATATTGTGAGTTTTAAATAGTTTAGTGGCTGAATTTGTTCCATTTCTAATTTTGATAGAGCAAGCTAGGTCCTGATGATCATAACTATAAGATTTTCTTAATTATTACAAAATACAGCAAAGAATAATACAGTATTAACATTATAAATTATAATGTTGTTTAAATATTATTGCATTTCCTAATAGTTATAGGACTTAATGTCATATTTAATTAGTAATTTTAATGTTCTGAATGCAAATTAGAGTTCATAAGAGGTGCTGAACCTCTTTAATGTAACAACTGCATACCACATGAGAGTATTGCACTCTATTTTAATTTAAATACACTTCTGGATGGGTGTGTCCGGACTACTTCCAAAAGGGAAAGTAGGATACTATCTCAGTGGGTAGATTGCTGCACAATTAACAAGTCCCTGTGGACCTTGCTTTAGCAGCTAGCTCCATTTGCGCTAGACCTATATTAGAGATCCTAGCCAAAACCCCCTCCGCAGGGGCTAAATAGTCTTTAGTTATGTTTAGTGGCATAAGTACTCATTTACTTCAAATTCAGTGTGTGAAACACATGGGCTGGGTGCTCACCCAGCCCATGTGTTTCACACACTGAGCATACAGGTCTTCTTATAACGGATTGCTTTATAAGATGAGATGTCAAAATAAAAATAAAACTGCTTGAGTAGTTCTGCCTCCTCAAGACAATCTGTATTTGCGTTAGGAATTACCTAATCACAATATTTTACACTGAAACCTTTAAGTTGTAGTGTTTAAGTCTCTTTAGACATGACCGGATTATTTAGAAAACAACAATGCGCTTCTGAAGTAGATACTAGCAAGAAGCAATTTAGAAGTTTGTTGATAGTGTTTCTGAGTAAGATTAGTGATATAATGAAGAAATTGTGTCATTGTTAACAGCTTTAATACTTACTTGTCTACTCGTTCAATTGTAAATGCGTGGGCCCGACTTACAGGAAATCATTTCAATCTCTTTGCCGTTGTTCGGCAGTGGGAATAGGTGCCTTCTTCCTCCGAGGATAAAGAGCGTTCTTCACCACTATCGCACTTAGGAGAATCCGCAGGCACCGGTGACAATTTAGATTTAATGTGACCTTTCGATCTCCATTTCGGCATTTCGCTGGCTCAACTATCAGCGTAACACTATATATCACTTACCACAAGCACTATTTTTCACTTTCTATAAGTTTTTTCTGAAACTTTACAATTTTTTTTAAAGAAAATTAATGAGAGAAAATTTTTCCGTACGTTGGCGGCAAAATTTTTAGACGCTATGATTGACACTTGTCAAGAGTGACAGATCGAGCTCGCAGCCGCGAGTCCTGCTTGAGTGAAAGGTCCACAGCCACAGGTAACTTTTGGCACCCGTAAGTACGTTTTATTCTTATTATCTGTAAAATTTAAGACAGCTTTCTTCAAATCAAATGTTATGTTTTGAAGAAACATAATATTTTATTCAAAAAATTGCAAGGTATTAAAATTAGTACAATTTTGCTTAAATGTAAATTATATTCCTAAGACTTACGTGTCTGAACTGTGGTAATCCTGTGTTTCAGAATACGACTTACAAAATAAATAAATAATCAACAGGTTGACAATAGATCACTAATTATATATTGAGTAGCTTAACTCTTAGTTTCTAAAGGAGAATGCCAAAGTTTCCTACAAGACTCGGCCAGAACCGACAGAGATGAACTATATTTCATAAAAAGGGAAAATAATTATAGAATTTGATAATATAATTAGATTTATATTGGAAGTACACCAAAAAAAGTTATAGTGCTTTAAAGTTGACCACTTAATACTTCTGATTTTAACGATAACATGAAATAAACTATTAAGTGATTAATTAAATGAATGGCTTTTAGCAGATTGTCGTCGTATATAAATGTTTTTATATTAAAAATATACATAAAACATACTTAGATTAGAATATATGAAAAAAAAAAACAACAACACGCCGATGAAGTGAAGTCAAACCTTTTGACAATGACAAGGACCACAGACAAAACACAAGTTGTTTTACATCAAGTGTTGCAACTACTATAATAACATTATAAGGTATTAGGAATAAACTATTCTAAACATTATCGACCATCGGATTATTTTTAATAAAATTATTACATCACTTTATAATATTATTCATAAATATAACTAAACGGTATTTATTATTAAAAGAACACACAGGCTTTTTGTCTCCGAACCGGAGACAGTTTGCCAAAACCGTCAAACCCCACCGAATCGACGACGGTGAGTCACACGGGTTAGATCTCATACTTATCCACCTTATGCACCTATGGGTATCATGCGACATTCAAGGATAAATAATAAAAAAGAACTAAAATGATAAATTACGTTTTTTTCATCAAATGACTTCTCCCGCTCTAGGCGGAGCGGAAGGGCGTGTCAGACTCTTACTGACTAAAATCCACCCGTGTTCCTTCACTTGCCTGTACGTTGACGCTAACGCTAACTTGACAGTTAAAACGTCAGAAAAGGGGCAGGACTTTATCTTTATTCATATTTATATTATTGTAATCGATTTGCATATGCAATTTCGTATCGATATTATTTTATTTTGGTATTGGCAACATTTCTTCTTGAAATTGTAGCTATGAAATGTGTTGTTAAATTGACAATTAGTTGAATAACTTTTTAAAATGAGTTTTCAGCGGTGTGCTTCTACAGATTTTATATAAATTGTATAATTGTTACTATTTTCTGTTATGAATTATCATTATTACAGAAAGTCTGTCGAACGCTACATGATTCGAGCCTATTCTTGTCATTGTCCTTTGATGAATACTTAACGTAGGTGAAATTTGTACATAGTATATTCACTTTAACACATTTAGTAAATTCTCTGTATCTTCGTATGACATACTTTGAAGACCATCCTTGAGAATTCTCTTACAATTTTTGTAGTTCAGGGAGTAAATGTTTGCTTTCGAGTTTAGTCTATTATAGAGAAGAGGACCGAGGTACAGGTAAAATTTGGATACAAAAGCATGTTTTGTTGTATTTTGTGGACAAACTATTCTTTTGTTAATGATTGCAGTGCTGTAGGGTAGAGCTGTGTGTTGTTTTAATACTATACCCATTATAAATAGCTGTCGAACTGTTAATACTTCACAAGATTTGTATAGGAGGTTAGTAGGAAAAAAAAAAGGGCGGAAAGGAGACACTTTGAGAATCGCCCTTTGAGCTCTCTCGATGGTTAGTAACATTGTTTTACCCGCTCCACCCCATGTGGTAATACAATAGGTTAATATTGATTGACATAGAGCAAAGTAAACTTGTCTAACTTGTTTTTGGTCAGCAATATAGCGTAACTTTTTAAAAACAAATATCAACTTGCGAATTCTATTATTTATAGCTTGTATATGTTGCATGAACGAAAGTGTTTCATCTCTTATAACACCAAGATATTTTGTTGTATTTGTCATTTTAATATTGGGACAAACACATTGGTTATCTGTAGGAATTGTGCAATCATAAGCATATAATGTCGAGGTAGTGCTTGTTGATGTTTGCTTGCGCATCGAAAACTTAATGTAATTTGTCTTATCAGCACTTAGTGTTAGTGAATTATGTTGAAGCCATTTATTAACAATATTGAACCCATGTTGCGCAAGTTCATAGACATTTTTTTCTGAGTCAGCTGAAAATAGAAGGGCAGTGTCGTTAGCATAAGAAACAATTTGGCCGTGATCTAGATTTAGGTTACAAAGATCGTATAAGTAGATCAAAAATAGTGTAGACCCTAAATTACTTCCTTGGGGAACTCCGAAGGACGTGTTTTTTTTAGTATCGCTGAGAACATTACCAATCTTTACACATTGAGTACGGTCTTCTAGATAGCTCTTAAATAGTTATAGCTGGGTGCCTCTGATACCTAAGGCTTCAAGCTTGTGCAACAGAATAGGAATAGAAACCGTATCAAAAGCTTTGGCGAGGTCTAGGAAGATTCCTACTGTGTGGTTACCATTATCCAGCTCTTGTGCTAGATAGTCAGTCAGATGATGCACGGCATCGTCTGTTGACATTTTAGGCCTAAATCCAAACTGTCGTTTAAATAATAGTTATTTGTTATACAAGAGTGCCAAGTTGCTTTTTAACCGCGTGTTCAATTTTGATGACCGAGCAAGCGAAGGATTCTAAAATTGAATCACGAGCGCAGCGAGTGATTAAAAATTAGAATCCTGAGCGTTAGCGAGGGAATCAAAAGAGCACGAGGTGAAAAATCTTTGCACTCGAGTGCAACACGTAACTTTTCATTCCACCTCAGCGAGGAAATGACTAAATGCAAAAAAAAAACGTTTACAATCACAAGATAGGTACACTTTTATTTCAGTTTAGGTATTAATTACTACAAAATGACAGGTAAGTATTACAGAATAATCTTTAAATTATAACAAAATAATACTAAGGTATAATTAAGAAAATTTTAAAGTAACGTTGCTACAGTTATTTAAATTGAGTGTAATATTTTTGTTTGGTACTGTAATATTGGTGTTAGTCACTTGTGTACTGTTTTTCGGTAAACTATCTGTCATACTTAATAGTTGTACCGATTCATCGGATTCCCTTGGCGTGAATGTTGGAGAGAGAAGGAGATGGTTAGGTGTTTCATAACGGCTTATTTTTGATGTAGAAGGGCCAGTCCAAGGATCCGATTGAGGCTCTTTCAGTGTAATGGCTCCTACGATGCCTTCACATATTTTAGACTTATTTTGGATGGAATCCTCTATGTATCCCTCTACAACTGCATTGGACTTCCAGCCTCCGTGGCGCTTAAGGGACAGGAGATCAGCTCCGGAATCAGCCAAAAGTGTGGCTGAAGTTCGTCGGAAACAATGACCCGTGTACAACAGGGGTTCTGGAAGTTCAAGAAATGTTGCTATTTCTCGTGGGATACTGCCAATTTTATTAGTACCCATAGGCTGTCTAACACACTTTCCATTGCGATACTGTAGAAAAAATCGATTGATTGGAGTGTTAGGCGGGCGTAAGGCTTGATATTTCTCAACAATCGTTACGTATTCCTTGCGAATGACGAAGTTGCGGTCTCTTTTTGTCTTTGTATTAGGTAAATTAATTAATAGTAAGTCATCTGAATGTTTCTCAATGTTTTTGACATTAAGTTGTGTTAGTTCATTAGTTCGACATGCTCCGTTTATTCCAATAATAAGAACAACCTGTAACGTAAAGAGTATTGTAGTAGATAAATGAATAAAATTGATATGAACGCATAATTATGCCTATCAACATCTACTAAGTATACTATTTAATTGAGATTAATATACTTAAGTAGATACTGAATGTGCAACTGACTTACTTTTGCCGCCAAATATACGGAATCGGGTGCTTCGTTAAGAAACTTTTCAATATCAGATACTGTGAAAACCTTCGATTTTTTTGGTTGATGACCAGATGAGGCTCTTTTTAAAAATGCCACTAATTTAGGATAGGTATCGATATGTTTGTCTTTTTTCATCTTTATTGTTGCTTTTAGCATCGAATACGTACTCCATAGAGTGCTTGCTTTCTTGTTCTCGGATAATTCTATAAAATATGCCAGCAAAACGTTTTCTGAGAAAGTTTTGGCTCCTTTTGCTAGTCGCCACGTGTTGAACATATCGTACTGTTTTAAATACTTCTCGCGTGATTGTTGAGGGAGAAAGCTCATTTGCGCATTATTAACAGTTTCAGTCAATTCTGTTGGCGTCAAGCAAACTTCCTCGTCGCTAGAATCACTCATTTTAGTTTTTTCACTTGTTTTCAAGTTTCTTGTTTTTAATATAAGGTTTAACAATGACGTGAAAAATGCCGCGTAAAGAACCGCGTACAAAGCAAATTGAAAAAAGAACACCAAGAAGGTTCCGAGTCTGAGTATTTAACAAATTAAAAAAAGTTGTATGATATATTCGGCACCATAGAGGTAGCAGTAAATAGGTTTAATGTTTTTTTTAATTCACAAACTTAGTACACACGATGTTCTAAATTCAATTTACTTTATCCTCTAGAGAATAAAAACGGCTTTTCCACTCAGATATTGAAGATTAAAAATACTCTTTCCGACATGGTGGGATGAAAAATTGATTTATCCTCCAAGTATTTGTAAAGCCTTTTATTCATAATATTTTAGACATAGTAGGCAGTAAGGAAATAGGTCTATAATTTGTTACTTGATCTTTACTGCCTGATTTGTAAACAGGGACAACAACAGCTTTTTTTAGGCACTCGGGAAAAAGACCTATAGATAAACATTTTTGGAAAATATAAGTTAGTGGCGGTCCCAAAATGTGCCTGAACTGTTTAATAATTTTATTTATACCATTCCCCCTCTAAAAAGCTTATTTTATTCACTGTTTTCAGTGAATAAAAAGCACTTTTAATCACTGTTTTGGTGTTTGAATTTAGAACACATCTATATATGCGACCTCCATCTCAATGCTATACAACCTCCTTGCGATAACATACTCGATACACAGGAAATAAATATCGCTTCACATGTTGATCATTATTAGTAAATAATAAGAAAAATATTTTTAATTTTAGTAATTGTTCCAATTTTAATGTGCATTTTAATTAATTCAACCTTCCTTTTTTCTTCATTAAATGTCTATTTTCGCTTAAATCTTTAATTTTCTCGTAGTCATGGTATAAAGTATAGTATGCAACTCTTGAATAAAACGGATTTATATCGAGGGCCATGAATTACTCGCGTCGCTGAGGATTCTAACACTTGAATCACTCGCTACGCTCGTGATTCAATCGTCATGACTCACTCCCTTTATTTTTTTTTGAGGGTGGGAAATTATCAAATAACTTCTCCCGCTCTGGGCGGAGCGGGAGGGTGTGTCAGACATTTACTGACTAAAACCCACCCGTGTTCCTTCCGTTGCCTGTGTGCCGGGGTCGCGATATCCCTTTCGGACAAACCCGCAACCCCGGCAGGCATTGGCCCTTCCGGACCCCGTCAGTTGGTGCTGACATCTCTTTGAGGCGCGCGTGGAACACAACGCGCCGTCGATCCGGGCCTGGTCCCTATCGGTCGGCGAGCTACCCATTGCTCACCGTCCGCAAGCCCGCGCCTACGGTGGCCGGAAGTCGGCTCTCGACTCCCGACGCCCGGGGCGTCTCCTGCGGCGACTAGGGGCGCGAGGGCGCGAATCTTGCCTCTCCCTCGCGCGCTCCGACGCCTCCTTCGTGAACATTACTGCTTCGCAGAAGGAGGTGACGGCCTCCCATGCACTCTCGCTCCGGACCATGGCCTGAACCAGGGCCGGACGCGAGAGATCGCCGCCGCCGATCGCCTCCGTGAGGACACGGCGGTGCTCCGCCCAAGCCTGCGTCAGGCGGAAGGTGAGGACGCCGTGGCGCCTCTCTAGCCACTCCTCAAAGAGGGGACTTATCGCCACAATTGTGGCGTGCCCAATGAATCACTCCCTACGGTCATGATTCAGTCGTTAGAATCCTTCACTTGCTCGTGATTCATCTATGGCCCTCGCTTTAAATCCGTCTTTTATTCACAAATTGCATAATATACTATTGGTATACTATCCCAGCCAACTGCACAGTCGTCCTTCAAATTCATAATTATCGTTTCTACCTCAGCCTCGTCAGTGTCATGCAACATGAAGGATGATAAAATAGTGTTACACGTAAATGGTGTGCTTGTTAGATATTGTGATTGGCCCTGAACTTTTTCAGCCAAACATTTACCAACATTAACAAAGAAATTATTCGCAATGTTGGCAGATGCTAACTGTGATGAGTGTGCTTGTAATAAACCTGAAGATGACTGATTTTGTTTCGAGTTATACGTTGCACTTTTAATAAAATTCCAGATTTGTTTACTGTTTGTACCAGCTTTTTCTAGTGCAATTTTATCGTAGTTGCTTTTTACAAGTTTTAGAAGATTATTGCAGAAATTACGATATCGTTTATACGACAGTTGCAAAATTAAGTTATCTGGATTAGATTTAGCTTTCATATGCAGTTTATCTCTATTTTTCATACAGCGAATAAGTCCTGTCGTGATCCATGGTTTTATGTTGTAGTTTTTGTTATGTCGCCGAGATATGACCGTGTTCTTCTGAATTGCATGTTGTACATTTTTCAAATTCAAATTCAAATATTTTATTTGTAGAACATAGGTAAACAAAAATACAGATGTCAATATTAATAAATGAGCGCTATGTCTTGCCGTCAACGGCGTACAAATATTTCTAATTATAATTTTTAATGAATAATTGGTAAAAACATAATAAAAACAGTCAAATTAATAATGAACTCAACTATAACAATAATTAATTAATTAAAATAACAATAAATTTAAGCAGATAATAGTACATTAAAATTAAATAGATTAAATAAAACAATTAAGTTATTGACAAATAAAATGGAAATAAATAAAATGTAATTAAATTACAATTTGTCTTCTAGGTACTCATTGACTATGTAGTAAGCTTTTTGGCCTAATAAATTAAGAAGAGCCTTTTTGAAATGGTGTATGCTGTCAAGATCTTTTATACAATTGGGTAACTTATTATATAACTTGGGTGCCATTCCTAAAAAGCTTTTTGAGTAAAGCGCAGTCTTGTGTGGAATAGCACATATTTCTCTATTGCGACGTTTCGATCTAAGAGTTTGAAATAAATGCACGTTTGATTTTGCGAATACTGCTGTCTCGTAAATGTACCATCGAAGAAGTTCATATCTAACCACCGTAAGGACTATTCTTGCTTGCAGCGCTCGGCGGCTATAGCACCGGGCCGGTAACAGATGTGGTCATCGTGTTCACGGGATTTTGTTTTGAAACTGGTTAGATATGAACTTCTTTGATGGTACATACAGGGCAAAGTAAGGAGTTTATATTGTCTGAATAATGGCCTACAACTATCAGTCTTTTTCAGTTTAAACACAGCACGCACACACTTCTTTTGAGCTTTGAACGCAGTGTTTTTTTCAGTGGAATTTCCCCAATACATTATTCCAAAACGTATCGTTGATGAGACGTACGCTTTGTATTCTATCAAAACTACAGATTCATTCGAAATTTTCGCAAGATTGTAAAGCGCATACGAATACTGGTTTAGTTTTTTACACACAGTTTCTACATGATATTTCCAATTAAGATGACTATCCAAGTAAAGTCCTAGAAATCTGGCAACTTAAGCGGTTTCCGGTATTTTTTGGTCTGCGTATTTTATATTTAAATTTTGTTTTTTTTTTCCTTTGTTCGAACGTCATAATCTGTTTTTTCTAAATTTATTTTAAGTTTATTCTTATTTAACCAGTTTATAATGCAATGGATGGCATTTGAAGTGGACTGTATGTTTTTCTTTCCAAAGGATTTCTTCAATGAAAGATTTCTTAGTTTGTTTGGTTTATTCTACGTTGTTTCACTATTAAGAGCTGAGATCCGACTGAATTCGATCGACGACAAATGATTACATGTGCCCTATACTTATACTAATTTATCATAGCGCAAATAGCGGCGGTATCGTTACTTATCTAAAACATGTTATCCAATACAAAAATTTGAATTAAATTCGGGATCGCACGCAATCCTAGGTCCACCAATCAGAGACAAGCAGAGGCGTCTCGAAGTCGGACAAGTTCGGACACGTTCTATCAAGTCCGAACTTGCTCTCGACTTGACCTAGAATTGCGTACGATCATGACAGGGTTCTTATGGTTGATATAATACAACTTATAACTATTAGTGGGCGTCCTGCACATATGTATATGTACATGCTCGGCGTCCGTTACATTCCTCCCCCCGGCGCAGCCCGCGTAGCCTCTTCATTTTTCATCACGACGACGAGCTTGCTCACGGGACGCCGGAAGGTGCCGGTTCTGGTGCGCACCTCGACGACTCGGATGCCGCCGTCCGGTCCGCGGTGTGTGCGCTCGACGACTCCCATCGGCCAGGTGTTCCGGGGCAGCGTGTTGTCGACCACGAGGACCACGTCGCCGGCCTGCATCGGTCGCACGTCGTTCTGTGGCTCGCCGCGAGGTACCAGGGTGGGAAGGTACTCGCGTAGCCAGCGTCGCCAGAAGTGGTCAGCGAGTGCTTGACTAACTCGCCAGGTTCTTCTGTCGGCCTCGTCGCAGGGTCCCGTTGTCGGTAGCCCATCTGATGACCCCAACAGGAAGTGGTTTGGGGTCAGGGCCTCCGGGTCGTTGGGGTTCACGCTGACGTGGGTCAGCGGTCTTGCGTTGATGGAGAACTCGGCTTCTGTTAGTAGAGTTCTCAGGACTTCTTCTGCCGGTGCCTTCTCTCGCAGAGTGACGCTGAGAGCTGTCTTCACGGAGCGAACCATTCGCTCCCACGCGCCGCCTTGGTTGGGCGCGCCAGGAGGTATGAAGCGCCATTCCATTCGATGCAGTAGCCCCTCGTCTTGTAGGGCAGGCATCCACTCGGTGTAGGCATTGCGAAGCTCTTGATCTGCCCCGCGGAAGTTGGTCGCGTTGTCGGAGTACATCAGCCTTGGCCAGCCTCTGCGCGCAGCCATACGTCTCAGCGCCATGATTGCTGAGTCGGTGGAGAGTGATGTGACGAGCTCGATGTGCACGGCGCGGGAAGTGAGGCACGTGTAAAGTGCGCCCCACCTCTTCTCTCGGCGGCGCCCCACCTTGACCATCATTGGCCCAAAGTAGTCCACCCCGCAGTTAGTAAACGGGTGGTGGAACGGGTCAAGGCGGGCGTGTGGCAGGTCCCCTGTAGCTGGTGGCTGCGGCGTTGCTCGGCGTCTCCGGCAGAAGGCGCAGTTTTTCTCTACGGCGCGTACCGTGGGTCGCAAATGGATGACCCAGTACCGCTGCCGTAAGTCGTTCGTCACGCGCTCCCTGTTGGCGTGACCCGCAGCGCAGTGCTCCCGCAGAACGAGGAGCTTGGTTAACTGATGGCGGCCATCCAGTATGATTGGTCGCTTTGTTTCGGTCGGCGCGGAAGAGGCCTCGATCCGGTCTCGCACCTTCAGGACACCATCTTCCAGCACTGGATCCAGTCGATACAATCGACTCGTCTTCATCAGTGGACGAGTAGACCGGATTTTCTTCAATTCATCCCCGAAGCTGTCTTCTTGAGCTTGCTTTATCAGCTCGGCCTCGGCGCGCTGGATATGACGATGTTCCATCGCTGTTGCTTTCTTCCTGCAGATGTCGGTGAAGGCGATTGCTCGTGCGGTAGCCCTTACCAAAATCTCGTATTTGGAAAAACGGGCTGGGGTTGGCAGCCAGCTGTCTTGTTCCGTCTTCTCGGTGATGTGGAGGACCTCTTCATCCTCTTGTTCGTTCGCCGTCGCCGTGGGCCACTGTTCTTCAGGTAGGAACAGGAAGTCCGGCCCCTGGAACCAACGGTCTGTTTCATTAATGGCTGTGTCGACAAGCCGGGTGGCATCATCGGCAATGTTGCTAGCTGTGGGCAGCCAGCGCCATTCTTCTTTCTTGGTCAGCTCGGCGATCTCTCCTAGCCGGTGCGCGACGAATGGCGTGTATCGTCGCACGTCGTGGTGAATCCAGTGTACCACGGTCGTAGAGTCCGTCCAGTAGGTCGTCTGGCCGATGTCGATGCGATGCTCCTTCCTGATGGTATCGGCCAGTCTTGCTCCGATGACCGCTGCTTGCAGCTCCAGACGGGGTATCGTCTGGACCCGACGAGGCGCTACCTTGGCCTTGGCGGCCACCAATGTGACGTTCACGCTTCCATCGATGTTCTTCACTCTCCAATAGGCTACGGTCGCGTAGGCCTGTTCGCTGGCGTCGCACAGGATGTGTAGGTCGATGCGCTCATACTTCTTCGTCAGGTAACATCTCGGCAGTCGAAGCTGGGTGAGCTCGTTCAGGTGGGCGAGCCAAGACGCGAACAGCTCGTTTTCTTCATCCGGTACCTGCTCATCCCACGTTATTTGGAGTCGCCACAAGCTCTGCAGTATTATCGATCGTATGGTGTAGTGGCTCAGCAATCCCAGCGGGTCGTAGATGGACATCACAGCGCTGAGGGCTTCACGCTTGGTCGGTGCGCGGGTTCTTGATCGTACTTCGGCTGGAACTCGATTCATCGATGTGTTGAATCCCAGCTCATCTCGTTCCGCGTTCCAATACAGCCCCAGGATCTTGCTCTCGGGCTGTTCTCCCCCCAGTTGTGTGGGAGAGGTGGCGTGTAGCTCCGTAGGCACGTCGCGTAGCACCGTCTTGTCGTTGGAGCTCCATCCTCGTAGCGTGAATCCCGCGTGTGCGTGTACCACTCTTGTCTCCTCGACCGTCTTCCAAGCTTCCTCGGTATTTTCGTAGCTGGCCACTAGGTCATCCATATAATGACTCCTCTTGATGGCTTCCAGCGCGCGTGGACACTCCTGCCCGTATACATCCGCGTTGTGGTTGCGAACGTGGTGGGCCATGTACGGGGAGCTTGCGGCGCCGAAGATCATGCTGATCATCTTGTATTTCTTTGGAGGCTGTTCTCGTTCGTTGCCCCTCCACAGGAACTGCTGCGCTGGTTGATCTTCCGGCCTGATCTTGATCCTTAGGAACATCTCCTGTATGTCCGCTGTGATCGCCACCGCCTTCTCTCGGAATCGGAAGAGGATTCCTGGCAGCGACAGTAGTAGATCGGGTCCTTCCAGCAGTTCGTCGTTCAGACACACGCCGTTGCTCTTCGCTGCTGCGTCAAACACCAGCCTGTGCTTGCCGGGCTTGTTCGGATTTTGCACGGCAAAGTGTGGCAGGTACCAGCAGAAGGCGCTGCTCTCTTCAGATCCGTCGCACAGCGTCGCGTACCCTTTGTCCAACAGGTTGGCGATCTGCTTGGAGTACTCGACCGCGAACTCTGCATCTGCGTCCATCTTCTGCTCGATTCTTCTCAGCCGTCGGAATGCTTGCCCGTAGCTCGGCGGCATGGTGACGTCGTCCCGTCGCCATGGCAGTCCTATCTCATACCCGGCGTTAGTCTTCTTTGTGGTTGTCTCGACTATCTCGATGGCCCGTAGATCCGCCTCCTTGATTCTCGGCTTCCCCTGTATGCAGAGTGAGTCGATCTTGAAATGGCCTTCGACTAAGTCATGGAGTTCCTGGCTGCACGTTCCCGTCGTTCGGTCGGGGTCGTAGATGTGCAGCACGTTCCCTTCTTGGTAGATGGCGTTGCGTGGTGCTGTTCCGTGCACCACCCATCCTAGCAGCGTTCTTGATGCGGCTGGTTGATTAGGGCCGCCGACTTGGAGCTCGCGGGACACGATGCACTCCCAGTGGTCTGTCCCCACTAGAAGCCCGGGGCGCGCTTTCTCATAGCACACCTCTTCTGGTGTCAGGTCCTTTAGATGCTCGTAGTCCAATAGAGTGTCTGGAATAGACTGCTGGTGCAGTCGGAGGTTCTTCATGGTCCTCGCTCTGACCTTGTAGCTGTCGTCGTTCTTCAGCCCTCTGACTTGCACGTTCACCAGCTGACTCTCCATTTCTTGCTGCGACATGTTGACCCCGTTTAGGTGAAGTGGTTGCGACGGTCCTACTGCTCCGATGCTCTCCGCCAGGTCCTTATCGACGAGGGTGATGGTGGCTCCTTCATCCAGGAGAGCATATGTCCTCGCCTCCCCTCGTGGTCCGGCCATGACGATAGGGCACATCTTTAGCAGGACTGTTCTTGATCCAGCAGCCAGGCGCGGCGCTACTGACATGACCGCTTCCTCTTTTGGTGGTTCCGCTGGCTTTGGATCTTCCTTCTTCACTTCTTGCACTTGATGGAGGGTCGCATGATGTGGTCGGCTGCACTGGTCCACTCCGCATGGTTTCGCTTTGCAGCTTATGCGCCTGTGTCGCCTCTGGACGCACTTGAAGCATATCCCCTTTTCTTTTAAGAACCTCCAACGTTCTTCTATCGCTAGCGCCTTATATTTGGGGCACTGCGTCAGAATGTGAGCTTGTTCACATTTGGGGCACTTATCCCTCTGTTCTTCCGCTCCTGAAGTAGTGTTGAACACGCTCGCCTTTTTCTTCAGCATTATGGTTGGCCTAGTTTCTTTCTTCTGTGGCGCAACGCACGTAGCCGGAGCGTACGTGTACCGTAACGCTCTGTCCGCTTCGCGCATCAGGAAGCGAGACATGACGACAATCTCTTGGTCCGTTGTTCCTTCGTGATCGTAGGCGTAGTCGCACCATCGGGATCGGATATGCGGGCTCAGCTTGTCCAACACTTCTCTTGTCATCAGGGGGTTGAATAAGTATCCTCTTCGGTCGATCGTTGTCAGCACGCAGATGATGTTCTGCAGCTTGATCGCGAAGCTATTGAGTTCGGCAGCTGATGCACCCGGTTTCGGCAGCTTCTTGAGGTCTTCCAGCGCTTTGTCGATGATTACTTCGGGTCTTCCGAAGCACTGCTCAAGGGTCTTCATTATGATGTCTGGATCTGTGGCCGTATGCAGAAGGGCTGCCACGGCGTCTCTTGCGTCTCCCCTGAGGCAGCTCCTCAGTCGCTGGATGTTTTCTGCTGCTGATAACTGGTACATACCGGTCGTGTCTCGTACTGCTGCCTTGAACGGCAACCACTCGTTGGCCGCTCCGGAAAACGTTGGCAGGTCCATGTGTCGAGGCCTGGGCCTCGCCATCTTCTCTAACGTGGCTGCCAGGTGCTCGATGCTGTTCCTGTTCCTTGTCGGAGTCAGTGATCTCGCACGTTGAACTTCGAATCGCAGCTGTTTCTGTTCTTCGTGAGTTCCTTCTTCAACCCGTGCCTCCTCCCCCCGTGTGCTGAGGGGGTTTGTCCTCAGCCATTCATCCACCTTATGATGTGGTTCTTCACGGGGAGGGGCGGGTCCTGGCTCATGCACGCTCTCATCGTCGTTGATAGCTGACACTTCAACGGCTAGTCGTTTCTTGACTAGGTCCGCTTCCAGCTCCAACTCCCTTCTCGTTATGGTGGCTAGCTTCTCGGCTGCCTCCAGTTCCGCTATCCGTAGCCGCGTAGTTACACTCGTTGTCGACCGTTGTGACCTGACTGACCTGGTCGGTGATCCCAATCTTTGAACTGCAGTTGTTGTTGCTTGAATCCCAGAAGGTCCTGCTGTGCTGGTGGCTGCTGGTTTGGAGAATGGTGACGCCGGCGGGTCCAGTGAGAGTCTTCTTTGGCGCTCTCGTTCAATTAGCTCCATTTCCCTGCGTCGCGTTTCTTGCTGCAACTGGATGCGGCGCTGTTCCTCCATCTCTGCTGCGTCCCCTTGGCTCCTTGTTACCACCATCTTCTAAGTCCCTTTTTATAAATTTTCGTTCAATTCGGGTCGGCACGATCGGGTCGGCACGTTCGGTTCGGCACGTTCGGGTCGGTTCGGCTACCAGTCGGCGACACTTCGGCTCGGCTCGGTCGATCCTGTACTAGTTCGGATCGGCACGTCCGGCACGGCTTCAGTCGGCGACTCTTCGGCTTCGGTGACGTCGGTTCGGTGACGTCGGTTCAGTGACGTCGGTTCGGTGACGTCGGGTTTAAGCCTGCGATACTGACGGGCAGGTTTAATCCTGTTACTGACGGATCGGTGACGTCGGTTCGGTGACGTCGGTTTGGTGACGTCGGTTCAGTGACGTCGGTTCGTCTATCAGTCGGCGACACTTCGGCTCGGCTCGGTCGATCCCGTACTGGTTCGGATCGGCACGTCCGGCACGGCTTCAGTCGGCGACTCTTCTGCTTCGATGACGCCGGTTCGGTGACGTCGGTTCAGTGACGTCGGTTCGGTGACGTCGGGCTTAAGCCTGCGATACTGACGGGCAGGTTTAATCCTGTTACTGACGGATCCTTAACGTCGGTTCGGTGACGTCGGGTTTAAGCCTGCAATACTGACGGGCAGGTTTAATCCTGTTGATGGATCCTTGACTCTCGTAGCTTGGTGGACCAGGTGAAGGCGGGTTCTTTCTTCTTAATATTATCCGCCGCTCGAAGGACCAGACTGAAGTGGACTGTATGTTTTACTTTCCAAAGGATTTCTTCAATTAAAGATTTCTTAGATTGTTTGGTTTATTCTACGTTGTTTCACTATTAAGAGCTGAGATCTGACTGAATTCGACCGACGACAAATGATTACATGTGCCCTATACTTATACTAATTTATCATAGCGCAAATAGCGGCGGTATCGTTACTTATCTAAAACATGTTATCCAATACAAAAATTTGAATTAAATTCGGGATCGCACGCAATCCTAGGTCCACCAATCAGAGACAAGCAGAGGCGTCTCGAAGTCGGACAAGTTCGGACACGTTCTATCAAGTCCGAACTTGCTCTCGACTTGACCTAGAATTGCGTACGATCATGACAGGGTTCTTATGGTTGATATAATACAACTTATAACTATTAGTGGGCGTCCTGCACATATGTATATGTACATGCTCGGCGTCCGTTACAGCATTATTTATATTATTTTCAAATGATTCTAAATTTTTGCACGGTATAATGATTGTGCTGTCATCAGCAAACAAGACGGTTTGATAGTCGGTACACTTCGGCAAATCATTTATAAAAATGAGAAACAGCAAGGGCCCAAGGACACTCCCTTGGGGTACACCGCAAGTTGTATACCTAATGGATGATTTGTGAGCAACTTCTCTCTTAGAGTTGGGACAAATTCTAGTTAAAACCGTTATTTGTTTTCTTCCAGTTAAATACGTTTTGATTAGGCTCAATATATTTCCTCGGACACCATAACGTTCTAATTTACCCAGTAATATTGTGTGATCCACGTGATCAAATGCCTTAGACATGTCCATGAGTACTGCGGCAATAGATTTCTTTTGTCAACATTATTAATAATTTTATCAACTAAATCATAGACTGCGTTGTTTATATTTATATTTTTACGAAAACCGTATTGTTCTTTAGCGAGTATTTTATTTGTTTCAAAGAACGAGTTAAGGGATTTATAAATCACTTTCTCAAAGACCTTTGATAATACCGGTATTAAGGCTATTGGACGGTAATTTGAAATGGTTGCTTTGTCACCTTTCTTATAAAGTGGTTTAATTACGGTCGTTTTTAATAAGTTTGGAAAGTGACCATGTTCTATGCATAAGTTAATTATAAAACATAGTACGGGTGCAATTATATGCGACACTAATTTTAACATTTTTGTAGAAATTTCATCAAATCCCGTGCTATTGGTATTTTTGAACAAATTTATGATTTTGAAAATGTCCATAGCATCCGTCGGTGCCATAAAAAGGGTCTTTGGGTAGTGACTTACAAGAGATATAGCATTACCGTCTGCAGATTTTTCTGTAGGATGTACCGAATCTATAAAATAATCATTGAAAGCCGTAGCTATGTCTTTAGGATCATTAATTTGCTTATCACCAATAAAAAATTGCTTTACAGATTCGAGTTAGATTTGCACCTATTAATTAATTTCCACGTAGCTTTGGTTTTATTTTCTGCGCTATTTATAATATGACTGTTTTGAGACTTTTGTGTCAAATGTATTACTCTTTTTAATCGTGTTGAATACTGTTTAAGTAATTGTTTGTTTTCAATATTTGGTGATCGCCTGTACAACCATGACATCTCTCTTTTCCGTTTACTACAGTTTTTGATACCTTTAGATATCCATCGCGGAGTTTTTCGAGTGGAAATCTTTTTCCTCACGGTAGGGAAGCACAAGTCGTAAAAAAGTTTAAATATATCATAAAATGAATTAAAAGCTACTTCAGGATTTGTGCTATTAAACACTTCAGTAAAACTTAAGCTACTAACGGCTTCAATGAACTTAGATATATTCTCAGAGTCTATAATCTCGACTTAATACATACCAGTGATCAATTGCACACGATTTTCTAACGGGGCATTTAAAAAGTTGGGCGGTGTGGTCTGATAGGGCCAACTCTAAAACTTCGCCAGTACCACCTCTAACATTATGCATAATGTTATCGATACAGGTTCCACTAGATACTCGTGTGGGCTTTTTTATACTCGGCTTGAGATTGTAGTTCAGTAGTAGATGTTGAAACTCAGTGGATATTCTTGTTTTTTGCAGAATATCGATGTTAAAGTCACCGCAAAGCAAAACCCTTTTTCCCAAGTTCCTTCCGCAATAGTTTAAAATATTTTTGATTAAGTATAATATACAAAACTGCGGATCAGCGGAATCGTAGACTGGGTCAAAGTCGATATTGCGTAAGTCTTCTTCAAGTTTATTTCCAATTAAACTAGAAATTGTGCGTGTGACTAATTTAGGTAATTTACAATTTAAAACAAGTAGGGTAGCATTATGATCGGTTATTGTTGAATTAATTACAAGGGCAAGTGCAGGGAAATTCGACTTGAGCATAATATGGTCCAAACAGGAGCCACTTTGATGTGCAGGAAGCAAACCATGGAAGGCGCATAGGTTAAGGTATTCCTCAGTGGATGCATCAGCATTTTCTGGAAGAATATTTATATTAATATCTTCAATCAAAATAGTATTTTTGAAAGACGATAGGTTTTGCAAGGTGTTGTTTAGAGAGTCAGTGAAATTGTTTATATTTCTAAAAGAGGGGGTTCGATATATGGCAAGTATCGCTAATTCTGACCCAATTGTAATTAACAATCTGTTACAGTCGTGCAAATTTGGTTCCTCGACAGACACATTGAGATGATTTCTTGCATAAACTATCACCCCATCGTTCTGATTGTAATTTATGTTACTTTTATACATATTATATCCCGAAATTAGTGGTATGTTATATTCTTTAGAAAGCCAACATTCGGTTAATACAATCACGTCACAGTTTATTTCTAGACGTTGCAGAAAAATGATAAAATTGTCGATATTTTTAAAATTACTGCGAATATTTTGGGTTAGTATGGTAAGTGGACTAGTGTAGGAAGTGTGTTTGTTTACAGTGTTCAACGTCACAAACGTGGGATTCAGATACAGAGAAATTATCTATGTCGGGAATTAAACTATTAATCATACTTATAAAAACAATAACAAAGGCTAAAAAAATACGTAATTAACGTCCATAATCAACAGAATTGATGTACCTTTTTTCAGCCATTATTTTCGCTGGGCAGTCAGAATCACTTGTCTTATGATTGCTCGGCTTTTTTAAGTGCAAGCAAGTAGCACATTTTGGTTCCTCAGCCTTCTTTGGGCATTCTTTAATGGAGTGACCCTGATCATCACAGTGGCCACAGGTCTTGGTGGTCTCCCGACATGACTTGGCTGCATGTCCGTACTGCTGGCACTTATAACAGCGTGTGACTAGAGTAAAGTCTCTCACAGGGCACGACGACCAGTTTACAAACACTCTGTCTTTTGATATTAGGGCTTTACGTATGTCTGCAGATACTTCTATTATATAATTACAGGTCTCAGCGTCCTTCTTACCTGACTTATGGCTTAACTTAATGGAGGTCAAAAAGGTCTCGAGGCTACAATTCTGAAGGGTCTCTGCTAGATTCTGGTGGAATAAACAAGTAAAAACTTCCTTCTCTTGCACTCCGAGAATTACTATTCTAGGCTTCCTTTTTGGGTGTTTGTCTATTGTAAGGCCTGAATTTGATAGCTGCATCGATTTTTTCACCTTCTCAATATCGTCCTTTGTTTCAGTGCTCAGCTGATGATGACATCGCCATTTTTCGTCTTACGTAATCCTTTTACCTGAAAACACTTGTCCAAAAAATTATATGCCCCGAGCAAATGAAGCTCGGGGCATATAATTTTTTGGACAAGTGTTTTTGTCTCCTCACTCGACTTCAGTTTGTCGCTCATATGGCCACTGAACTTAAATTTATCGGCTGTAGGTGTAAAATTACTGGTACCTTTTTTAACCATCTCAGCAAAGGAAGTTCCCGTTACCGGTTTCATTGGAGTTCCGATTGACAGCTTAAGGGCTTGCAGTTGCTGCGACAGATCAATTTGATCTTCCAGTATTTGAACGGTAGAGTGGTCTCATCTTAAGGGACTGGTACTGAACGGCCATCTGTGATGTGCCGTGACTAACTTTTCGGCATAGGGCACTAATACGCAGTTTTTGCTCCATGTTTAATTTGCCCTCTGTTACAATAGAGCACACTTCACTTAGGCACTGCTCAATGGAAGACATCCAGTTCTGGATTTCCGGAGTAGGTATCACTTCCATCGTGACATCTTCTCTTTGGCTGGGTGGTTGAGGGTGAGGTGCGGGTGCGGGCCCGGGTGAAGGTGTAGGTGCAGGTGTAGACTGGTGTCCATTGTAATACAAGTTATTCACTTGTTAATTCAGTTACACATTTTCACAGAAACGACTTACACATGTTATGCTTAAGTATGACACAGTTTTCTTTACTACCGGCTATTTGGTAAAACCAGGTCACGATTCAGCAAGTAATTAATTATTTATTTTAATAAATGTTCGACACGTCTGTTCACAACAAAGTACTAATTGAAAAATCCTCAATTAAGGGTTAAGGCCATGCAATCTACACTATGACATTCACCTCTGAATAGGAGGTTTATAAGTAATTAGTATGGATCATCTCCAAATACATTTTAGCAAGTACCTTGTTCCTCTATCGACCACTGCTCCTTGCAACCGAACTGCCCCCCCCCCCCAACTTTCCAAGCTAGGAGTTGCAGCTTGTCAGGTCTAAGAGGATCTTACATGGATCCTGTATTGGTACTGGGTCTAGTATGGGGCGATTTATATATAGTACGTCCCCATCCCATTACCGAGTTCAGATGGCTGAACACTCGGTCTTAAATTGGGCGAAGAGAGAATACCCATGCCAGTCAATGCTGTCACCTCTGACTAAAAGCATCGCAGAAGCTTGCCAAGCCATCATTTGAGTCCCATGTGACGTACTGTCGCACAACGGCCGACTTATCTGACACGAAAAGGTCGTAAACGTCGAGGACGCCCCACTTTGAAACATGGCCTCCGAGGCCTGGGGCCTGGAGCAACAGGAGCCAATCAGGCTGGTCTGTTCTTAAAAGCGGTCGGCTAAACCGTTATAACACTTAACCTCCCCGGGAGGCAAACCGCTGACAGAGTGATGTTCAGCTATCTTCGTCGTTTTGCAAGATAGGTTCAGGAGAGCTAGGAAAACGTATCCCTCGCTCATCCTTGAATGTACGACAAATGGTCTGTAGTCCGAATGAAAAACAAAACTAAAAATAACTACAAAAAAAATACAAAAAAAAAAAAATACAAAGATAAATAACTAATAAAAAAAATTAAAAAAATGGCTGGCTTTTGTGAGTGCTTATTACTGCGTATATGGCAAACATCTCTCGCAAGTTCGAGTGCCATTTTTTTTTTCTGGTTTGGTCAAGTTCCTGACAAGAGTAGAATAGAATACTCTTTATAATTTACACCATACGAATTACAGATATAAATGTAGAAATTGTACATACGGTGACACAATGGGCGGTATCACTAAAAGCATCTTTTGGATGTATAGAGTGACCCGTTTATGTGGGCTTACCTTTCCTCCACGGCATTTGTGGACAGGAAGTGGGTTACCTTACCATGTGTAGAGAAACTGAGCTGTGGTCAATCAATAGCCTTTGGCCACCACATTAACTCTTGGCAAACCAATGGAGCAACCATTTTTAATTTCTCTTGGTCTGCCCTTTTCAACTATTTTGCAGACAGGGCCTTGTGACTAGTAGCAGTGCACAAAAAGGCCTACATATTCGAAATCCTGATTGATATTTAGAATTTGCTTAGGAAATTCACTTGTCACCCAAGCTTTTTTAGGACTTCCAGTCTCCGAGACATAGAAATAAAAAATTGACAGGCTCGCAAATTCTCTACCACTCAGTTGGTTGCCACTGCAAATGTCCACTGGAACTGAACTGCCAAAAAAGGGCATGATTTCAAACAAATATCTAATTGTGATGGCCCAGTGGTTAAGGCCTCGACTCTCATGCATGAGGTTGTGGGTTCAAATCCGGGCAAGTACCAATGTGACTTTTTCAATTCATATTTGTTGTGGATATTTTATTTTTATTTTTTCTCTTTCATTTATTTTTTCTTTCTCAGTTAGTTTTAATGATGGTCTGGCAGTTTGAGTAGTTGATGCGGCCTACCCAAATATCCTTTCTTTGGTATTGTTCGTCTAGTTGAGCTCCTTCAGTTTTGAGTTGAGCTTCACGATTACTCACAAATGCTTGCACTGACTGGACAGGTCCACTCAAATCTGTGTGGTTCCTTCCTCAAAAGACCATTTCAGACACTAATCCACATGGTCCTCATATGACTTGACCAAGATTATGTCTGGACTTTAAAAGAGACTACGACCTCTGAGTTTGTTTCGGCCTTTCTTCTCAGAGTAGTCAGATAGGAAACACCGACCCCATCTAGCTTATTTTTAATATTTTTTTATATGACGTGTAAAAGTGATTCCGATATCCTATTTACAGAATAAACAATTTCATTTCATTTCATGTGTACTTTCTGAGTTTATCTGGTACATTACTGACGTCGGTAAAGGAAAACACTGCGAGGAAACCTGGACTTATTTATTTATTTCACATGACATGTTTCGTTTGCCATTACAGATTAAATCTAATGCGACAAAGTAACTTAAAATATACTTAACTATACCTTACATGCTATACAGTACGTGGCCCTTGTGAACTCACCCAGTGTACAGGTGAATATGTCTATGGCATCCGCCACCATGTTGAGAGTGCGCAGCGCACAAGTCAGCGGTGCGCGCCCCAGCAGGTTAGTGCGCGCACTCGGCACCACCAGCAGCTGCGGCTTGCGCCGCCGCGCCACATACCTATCCGGTAAATTAAACCCTATTTCTGATAGTATATCTGAGTTTTGTATACTACCTCTTAAAACTTTGAAAAGATACGTTGCCAGTGTCACTTCACGCCTAATTTCCAATTTGTAGTAGCCCACTACACCAAGACAGAATAAGGTAGGATACAGTAACGGGTAACCCGGGTATCTCCCATACAGCTTTAAATAAATAAATCTGACGAATTTGTTCTGTATCCGTTCGAGCATATTTTTGTATTTTATTTCACTCGGGCTCCAGACGACCGCATTGTATTACAGATGACTCCTCACAAGAGCCTCGTACAAAGCCTTTAATGCTTTGATGTTTGTGAAGTCATTTGCCTGACGCAGCACAAATCCCAGATTCCTGTAGGCCTTCTTACAAACTTGTACCACGTGTTTGCGAAACTGCAGATCACTGGCGAAATTAATGCCTAAATCCTTAACCTCCGTGACACGCTTCAGCAGCTCCCCGTCCATGCTCTTATAGTTAATATAAGTCTGAAATCGCCAACCAGTCTTGAGCAAGCGTGGTGATCAAAGCTCGTGCCTTCTCTGTATGAGAAGAGGCCTTTGCCCTGCAGTGGGACAGTAACAGGCTGGTATTATATTAAACAAAAAAAAACTCACGAGGGAACTATTTCATGAACAGCTACCCTTCATTCATTAATAAAACATTGCTTCCAATTTTACTTTTCAATTGTCATCATCTTACTTGAGTATAAACAAAAGGTTATTTGATTATAATATCATAATATTAGAAATCCACATAGATTAATATTATGCGTTTAATAGAAATTTGCAGAATTTTCTCAAACTAGAATGGTTCTGAATATTAATATTTTTGGTCTTTGACTTAGCAATAGAACTTTCTGGAATTTGCTAAAAATAGAATTGTTCTGAATATTATTAATTTCATTATTCGACTTCCTGTTAGGATCTTATCATTCCCAAGCTTTTACATGGTTCTTTAGACGGCCTGAATCTTGTCAACAATATGAATCTTGGCCTAGTTATTCTTGCTATGATCCTCATTTATCATGTCTTTTAAAATAAAAGAACTAATTCTTATAAAACCAGCTTTAACTAAATATACATATTGTGAGTTTTAAATAGTTTAGTGGCTGAATTTGTTCCATTTCTAATTTTGATAGAGCAAGCTAGGTCCTGATGATCATAACTATAAGATTTTCTTAATTATTACAAAATACAGCAAAGAATAATACAGTATTAACATTATAAATTATAATGTTGTTTAAATATTATTGCATTTCCTAATAGTTATAGGACTTAATGTCATATTTAATTAGTAATTTTAATGTTCTGAATGCAAATTAGAGTTCATAAGAGGTGCTGAACCTCTTTAATGTAACAACTGCACACCATGAGAGTATTGCACTCTATTTTAATTTAAGTAGGTACACTTCTGGATGGGAATGTCCGGACTACTTCCAAAAGGGAAAGTAGGATACTATCTCAGTGTTCGGCAGTGGGAATAGGTGTCTTCTTCCTCCGAGGATAAAGAGCGTTCAAAGTCAAAGTCAAAGTCTTATTTATTTATTTATTCATATAACAATTCGTATTGTGTTTGAAGTCAAATCATGTATTTCAAATACGCCCTTGTAAGGCATTTTTGAACGTCAAAGTTTACAAAAAATTGAATTGATTCTAGTCGCCCCTTCCAAAAGGTAGTTTTCGTATGGAGAAGAATGGGCAAGAAACTCCACCGTTACTCTTTTAAAAAGTGTTACAAAAGTGTTCTTCACCACTATCAAACTTAGGAGAATCCGCAGGCACCGGCGACAATTTAGATTTAATGTGATCTTTCGGTCTCCATTTCGGCATTTCGCTGGCTCAACTATCAGCGTAACACTATACATATATCACTTACCACAAGCACTATTATTCACTTTCTATAAAGTTTTTTCTGAAACTTTACAATTTTTTTAAAGAAAATTAACGAAAGAAAAAAATTCCGTACGTTGGCGGTAAAATTTTTAGACGCTATGATTGACACTTGACATGAGTGACAGGGGTTCCCTTTATCTGGCAGAATTTTGATGCTCCGAAATTTATTTGGCATAACACACTTGGCATAATCTTTTTTAAACAAACTGAGCTGTGGTCAATCAATAGCCTTTGGCCACCACATTGACTCTTGGCAAACCAATGGAGCAACCTTTTTTAATTTCTCTTGGTCTGCCCTTTTCAACTATTTTGCAGACAGGGCCTTGTCTGTCTAATCCTGATTGAGATTTAGAATTTGCTTAGAAAATTCACTTGTCACCCAAGCTTTTTTAGGACTTCCAGTCTCCGAGACATAGAAATAAAAAAAATTACAGGCTCGCAAATTCTCTACCACTCAGTTGGTTGCCACTGCAAATGTCCACTGGAACTGAACAAATGCCAAAAAAGGGCATGATTTCAAACAAAAATCTAATTTTGTGATGGCCCAGTGGTTAAGGCCTCGACTCTCATGCATGAGGTTGTGGGTTCAAATCCGGGCAAGTACCATGTGACTTTTTCAATTCATATGCACTTTCTGAGTTTATCTGGCACATTACTGGCATAGGTGAAGGAAAACTGGACTTATACTTAGTTAATATAAGTCTGAAATCGCCAACCCGTCTTGAGCAAGCGTGGTGATCAATGCTCGTGCCTTCTCTGTATGAGAAGAGGCCTTTGCCCTGCAGTGGGACAGTAACAGGCTGGTATTATATTATAAACAAAAAGACCTCACGAGGGAACTATTTCATGAACAGCTACCCTTCATTCATTAATAAAACATTGCTTCCATTTTACTTTTCAATTGTCATCATCTTACTTGAGTATATAGGCTATTAGATTATAATACCATAATATTAGAAATCCACATAGATTAATATTATGCGTTTAATAGAAATTTGCAGAATTTTCTCAAACTAGAATTGTTCTGAATATTAATATTTTCGGTCTTTGACTTAGCAATAGAACTTTGTGGAATTTGCTAAAAATAGAATTGTTTTGAATATTATTAATTTCCTTATTCGATTTCCTGTTAGGATCTTATCATTCCCAAGATTTTACATGGTTCTTTAGACGGCCTGAATCTTGTCAACAATATGAATCTTGGCTTAGTTATTGCTATGATCCTCATTTATCATGCCTTTTAAAATAAAAGAACTAATTCTTATAAAACCAGCTTTAACTAAATATACATATTGTGAGTTTTAAATAGTTTAGTGGCTGAATTTGTTCCATTTCTAATTTTGATAGAGCAAGCTAGGTCCTGATGATCATAACTATAAGATTTTCTTAATTATTACAAAATACAGCAAAGAATAATACAGTATTAACATTATAAATTATAATGTTGTTTAAATATTATTGCATTTCCTAATAGTTATAGGACTTAATGTCATATTTAATTAGTAATTTTAATGTTCTGAATGCAAATTAGAGTTCATAAGAGGTGCTGAACCTCTTTAATGTAACAACTGCATACCACATGAGAGTATTGCACTCTATTTTAATTTAAATACACTTCTGGATGGGTGTGTCCGGACTACTTCCAAAAGGGAAAGTAGGATACTATCTCAGTGGGTAGATTGCTGCACAATTAACAAGTCCCTGTGGACCTTGCTTTAGCAGCTAGCTCCATTTGCGCTAGACCTATATTAGAGATCCTAGCCAAAACCCCCTCCGCAGGGGCTAAATAGTCTTTAGTTATGTTTAGTGGCATAAGTACTCATTTACTTCAAATTCAGTGTGTGAAACACATGGGCTGGGTGCTCACCCAGCCCATGTGTTTCACACACTGAGCATACAGGTCTTCTTATAACGGATTGCTTTATAAGATGAGATGTCAAAATAAAAATAAAACTGCTTGAGTAGTTCTGCCTCCTCAAGACAATCTGTATTTGCGTTAGGAATTACCTAATCACAATATTTTACACTGAAACCTTTAAGTTGTAGTGTTTAAGTCTCTTTAGACATGACCGGATTATTTAGAAAACAACAATGCGCTTCTGAAGTAGATACTAGCAAGAAGCAATTTAGAAGTTTGTTGATAGTGTTTCTGAGTAAGATTAGTGATATAATGAAGAAATTGTGTCATTGTTAACAGCTTTAATACTTACTTGTCTACTCGTTCAATTGTAAATGCGTGGGCCCGACTTACAGGAAATCATTTCAATCTCTTTGCCGTTGTTCGGCAGTGGGAATAGGTGCCTTCTTCCTCCGAGGATAAAGAGCGTTCTTCACCACTATCGCACTTAGGAGAATCCGCAGGCACCGGTGACAATTTAGATTTAATGTGACCTTTCGATCTCCATTTCGGCATTTCGCTGGCTCAACTATCAGCGTAACACTATATATCACTTACCACAAGCACTATTTTTCACTTTCTATAAGTTTTTTCTGAAACTTTACAATTTTTTTTAAAGAAAATTAATGAGAGAAAATTTTTCCGTACGTTGGCGGCAAAATTTTTAGACGCTATGATTGACACTTGTCATGAGTGACAGATCGAGCTCGCAGCCGCGAGTCCTGCTTGAGTGAAAGGTCCACAGCCACAGGTAACTTTTGGCACCCGTAAGTACGTTTTATTCTTATTATCTGTAAAATTTAAGACAGCTTTCTTCAAATCAAATGTTATGTTTTGAAGAAACATAATATTTTATTCAAAAAATTGCAAGGTATTAAAATTAGTACAATTTTGCTTAAATGTAAATTATATTCCTAAGACTTACGTGTCTGAACTGTGGTAATCCTGTGTTTCAGAATACGACTTACAAAATAAATAAATAATCAACAGGTTGACAATAGATCACTAATTATATATTGAGTAGCTTAACTCTTAGTTTCTAAAGGAGAATGCCAAAGTTTCCTACAAGACTCGGCCAGAACCGACAGAGATGAACTATATTTCATAAAAAGGGAAAATAATTATAGAATTTGATAATATAATTAGATTTATATTGGAAGTACACCAAAAAAAGTTATAGTGCTTTAAAGTTGACCACTTAATACTTCTGATTTTAACGATAACATGAAATAAACTATTAAGTGATTAATTAAATGAATGGCTTTTAGCAGATTGTCGTCGTATATAAATGTTTTTATATTAAAAATATACATAAAACATACTTAGATTAGAATATATGAAAAAAAAAAACAACAACACGCCGATGAAGTGAAGTCAAACCTTTTGACAATGACAAGGACCACAGACAAAACACAAGTTGTTTTACATCAAGTGTTGCAACTACTATAATAACATTATAAGGTATTAGGAATAAACTATTCTAAACATTATCGACCATCGGATTATTTTTAATAAAATTATTACATCACTTTATAATATTATTCATAAATATAACTAAACGGTATTTATTATTAAAAGAACACACAGGCTTTTTGTCTCCGAACCGGAGACAGTTTGCCAAAACCGTCAAACCCCACCGAATCGACGACGGTGAGTCACACGGGTTAGATCTCATACTTATCCACCTTATGCACCTATGGGTATCATGCGACATTCAAGGATAAATAATAAAAAAGAACTAAAATGATAAATTACGTTTTTTTCATCAAATGACTTCTCCCGCTCTAGGCGGAGCGGAAGGGCGTGTCAGACTCTTACTGACTAAAATCCACCCGTGTTCCTTCACTTGCCTGTACGTTGACGCTAACGCTAACTTGACAGTTAAAACGTCAGAAAAGGGGCAGGACTTTATCTTTATTCATATTTATATTATTGTAATCGATTTGCATATGCAATTTCGTATCGATATTATTTTATTTTGGTATTGGCAACATTTCTTCTTGAAATTGTAGCTATGAAATGTGTTGTTAAATTGACAATTAGTTGAATAACTTTTTAAAATGAGTTTTCAGCGGTGTGCTTCTACAGATTTTATATAAATTGTATAATTGTTACTATTTTCTGTTATGAATTATCATTATTACAGAAAGTCTGTCGAACGCTACATGATTCGAGCCTATTCTTGTCATTGTCCTTTGATGAATACTTAACGTAGGTGAAATTTGTACATAGTATATTCACTTTAACACATTTAGTAAATTCTCTGTATCTTCGTATGACATACTTTGAAGACCATCCTTGAGAATTCTCTTACAATTTTTGTAGTTCAGGGAGTAAATGTTTGCTTTCGAGTTTAGTCTATTATAGAGAAGAGGACCGAGGTACAGGTAAAATTTGGATACAAAAGCATGTTTTGTTGTATTTTGTGGACAAACTATTCTTTTGTTAATGATTGCAGTGCTGTAGGGTAGAGCTGTGTGTTGTTTTAATACTATACCCATTATAAATAGCTGTCGAACTGTTAATACTTCACAAGATTTGTATAGGAGGTTAGTAGGAAAAAAAAAAGGGCGGAAAGGAGACACTTTGAGAATCGCCCTTTGAGCTCTCTCGATGGTTAGTAACATTGTTTTACCCGCTCCACCCCATGTGGTAATACAATAGGTTAATATTGATTGACATAGAGCAAAGTAAACTTGTCTAACTTGTTTTTGGTCAGCAATATAGCGTAACTTTTTAAAAACAAATATCAACTTGCGAATTCTATTATTTATAGCTTGTATATGTTGCATGAACGAAAGTGTTTCATCTCTTATAACACCAAGATATTTTGTTGTATTTGTCATTTTAATATTGGGACAAACACATTGGTTATCTGTAGGAATTGTGCAATCATAAGCATATAATGTCGAGGTAGTGCTTGTTGATGTTTGCTTGCGCATCGAAAACTTAATGTAATTTGTCTTATCAGCACTTAGTGTTAGTGAATTATGTTGAAGCCATTTATTAACAATATTGAACCCATGTTGCGCAAGTTCATAGACATTTTTTTCTGAGTCAGCTGAAAATAGAAGGGCAGTGTCGTTAGCATAAGAAACAATTTGGCCGTGATCTAGATTTAGGTTACAAAGATCGTATAAGTAGATCAAAAATAGTGTAGACCCTAAATTACTTCCTTGGGGAACTCCGAAGGACGTGTTTTTTTTAGTATCGCTGAGAACATTACCAATCTTTACACATTGAGTACGGTCTTCTAGATAGCTCTTAAATAGTTATAGCTGGGTGCCTCTGATACCTAAGGCTTCAAGCTTGTGCAACAGAATAGGAATAGAAACCGTATCAAAAGCTTTGGCGAGGTCTAGGAAGATTCCTACTGTGTGGTTACCATTATCCAGCTCTTGTGCTAGATAGTCAGTCAGATGATGCACGGCATCGTCTGTTGACATTTTAGGCCTAAATCCAAACTGCCGTTTAAATAATAGTTATTTGTTATACAAGAGTGCCAAGTTGCTTTTTAACCGCGTGTTCAATTTTGATGACCGAGCAAGCGAAGGATTCTAAAATTGAATCACGAGCGCAGCGAGTGATTAAAAATTAGAATCCTGAGCGTTAGCGAGGGAATCAAAAGAGCACGAGGTGAAAAATCTTTGCACTCGAGTGCAACACGTAACTTTTCATTCCACCTCAGCGAGGAAATGACTAAATGCAAAAAAAAAACGTTTACAATCACAAGATAGGTACACTTTTATTTCAGTTTAGGTATTAATTACTACAAAATGACAGGTAAGTATTACAGAATAATCTTTAAATTATAACAAAATAATACTAAGGTATAATTAAGAAAATTTTAAAGTAACGTTGCTACAGTTATTTAAATTGAGTGTAATATTTTTGTTTGGTACTGTAATATTGGTGTTAGTCACTTGTGTACTGTTTTTCGGTAAACTATCTGTCATACTTAATAGTTGTACCGATTCATCGGATTCCCTTGGCGTGAATGTTGGAGAGAGAAGGAGATGGTTAGGTGTTTCATAACGGCTTATTTTTGATGTAGAAGGGCCAGTCCAAGGATCCGATTGAGGCTCTTTCAGTGTAATGGCTCCTACGATGCCTTCACATATTTTAGACTTATTTTGGATGGAATCCTCTATGTATCCCTCTACAACTGCATTGGACTTCCAGCCTCCGTGGCGCTTAAGGGACAGGAGATCAGCTCCGGAATCAGCCAAAAGTGTGGCTGAAGTTCGTCGGAAACAATGACCCGTGTACAACAGGGGTTCTGGAAGTTCAAGAAATGTTGCTATTTCTCGTGGGATACTGCCAATTTTATTAGTACCCATAGGCTGTCTAACACACTTTCCATTGCGATACTGTAGAAAAAATCGATTGATTGGAGTGTTAGGCGGGCGTAAGGCTTGATATTTCTCAACAATCGTTACGTATTCCTTGCGAATGACGAAGTTGCGGTCTCTTTTTGTCTTTGTATTAGGTAAATTAATTCATAGTAAGTCATCTGAATGTTTCTCAATGTTTTTGACATTAAGTTGTGTTAGTTCATTAGTTCGACATGCTCCGTTTATTCCAATAATAAGAACAACCTGTAACGTAAAGAGTATTGTAGTAGATAAATGAATAAAATTGATATGAACGCATAATTATGCCTATCAACATCTACTAAGTATACTATTTAATTGAGATTAATATACTTAAGTAGATACTGAATGTGCAACTGACTTACTTTTGCCGCCAAATATACGGAATCGGGTGCTTCGTTAAGAAACTTTTCAATATCAGATACTGTGAAAACCTTCGATTTTTTTGGTTGATGACCAGATGAGGCTCTTTTTAAAAATGCCACTAATTTAGGATAGGTATCGATATGTTTGTCTTTTTTCATCTTTATTGTTGCTTTTAGCATCGAATACGTACTCCATAGAGTGCTTGCTTTCTTGTTCTCGGATAATTCTATAAAATATGCCAGCAAAACGTTTTCTGAGAAAGTTTTGGCTCCTTTTGCTAGTCGCCACGTGTTGAACATATCGTACTGTTTTAAATACTTCTCGCGTGATTGTTGAGGGAGAAAGCTCATTTGCGCATTATTAACAGTTTCAGTCAATTCTGTTGGCGTCAAGCAAACTTCCTCGTCGCTAGAATCACTCATTTTAGTTTTTTCACTTGTTTTCAAGTTTCTTGTTTTTAATATAAGGTTTAACAATGACGTGAAAAATGCCGCGTAAAGAACCGCGTACAAAGCAAATTGAAAAAAGAACACCAAGAAGGTTCCGAGTCTGAGTATTTAACAAATTAAAAAAAGTTGTATGATATATTCGGCACCATAGAGGTAGCAGTAAATAGGTTTAATGTTTTTTTTAATTCACAAACTTAGTACACACGATGTTCTAAATTCAATTTACTTTATCCTCTAGAGAATAAAAACGGCTTTTCCACTCAGATATTGAAGATTAAAAATACTCTTTCCGACATGGTGGGATGAAAAATTGATTTATCCTCCAAGTATTTGTAAAGCCTTTTATTCATAATATTTTAGACATAGTAGGCAGTAAGGAAATAGGTCTATAATTTGTTACTTGATCTTTACTGCCTGATTTGTAAACAGGGACAACAACAGCTTTTTTTAGGCACTCGGGAAAAAGACCTATAGATAAACATTTTTGGAAAATATAAGTTAGTGGCGGTCCCAAAATGTGCCTGAACTGTTTAATAATTTTATTTATACCATTCCCCCTCTAAAAAGCTTATTTTATTCACTGTTTTCAGTGAATAAAAAGCACTTTTAATCACTGTTTTGGTGTTTGAATTTAGAACACATCTATATATGCGACCTCCATCTCAATGCTATACAACCTCCTTGCGATAACATACTCGATACACAGGAAATAAATATCGCTTCACATGTTGATCATTATTAGTAAATAATAAGAAAAATATTTTTAATTTTAGTAATTGTTCCAATTTTAATGTGCATTTTAATTAATTCAACCTTCCTTTTTTCTTCATTAAATGTCTATTTTCGCTTAAATCTTTAATTTTCTCGTAGTCATGGTATAAAGTATAGTATGCAACTCTTGAATAAAACGGATTTATATCGAGGGCCATGAATTACTCGCGTCGCTGAGGATTCTAACACTTGAATCACTCGCTACGCTCGTGATTCAATCGTCATGACTCACTCCCTTTATTTTTTTTTGAGGGTGGGAAATTATCAAATAACTTCTCCCGCTCTGGGCGGAGCGGGAGGGTGTGTCAGACATTTACTGACTAAAACCCACCCGTGTTCCTTCCGTTGCCTGTGTGCCGGGGTCGCGATATCCCTTTCGGACAAACCCGCAACCCCGGCAGGCATTGGCCCTTCCGGACCCCGTCAGTTGGTGCTGACATCTCTTTGAGGCGCGCGTGGAACACAACGCGCCGTCGATCCGGGCCTGGTCCCTATCGGTCGGCGAGCTACCCATTGCTCACCGTCCGCAAGCCCGCGCCTACGGTGGCCGGAAGTCGGCTCTCGACTCCCGACGCCCGGGGCGTCTCCTGCGGCGACTAGGGGCGCGAGGGCGCGAATCTTGCCTCTCCCTCGCGCGCTCCGACGCCTCCTTCGTGAACATTACTGCTTCGCAGAAGGAGGTGACGGCCTCCCATGCACTCTCGCTCCGGACCATGGCCTGAACCAGGGCCGGACGCGAGAGATCGCCGCCGCCGATCGCCTCCGTGAGGACACGGCGGTGCTCCGCCCAAGCCTGCGTCAGGCGGAAGGTGAGGACGCCGTGGCGCCTCTCTAGCCACTCCTCAAAGAGGGGACTTATCGCCACAATTGTGGCGTGCCCAATGAATCACTCCCTACGGTCATGATTCAGTCGTTAGAATCCTTCACTTGCTCGTGATTCATCTATGGCCCTCGCTTTAAATCCGTCTTTTATTCACAAATTGCATAATATACTATTGGTATACTATCCCAGCCAACTGCACAGTCGTCCTTCAAATTCATAATTATCGTTTCTACCTCAGCCTCGTCAGTGTCATGCAACATGAAGGATGATAAAATAGTGTTACACGTAAATGGTGTGCTTGTTAGATATTGTGATTGGCCCTGAACTTTTTCAGCCAAACATTTACCAACATTAACAAAGAAATTATTCGCAATGTTGGCAGATGCTAACTGTGATGAGTGTGCTTGTAATAAACCTGAAGATGACTGATTTTGTTTCGAGTTATACGTTGCACTTTTAATAAAATTCCAGATTTGTTTACTGTTTGTACCAGCTTTTTCTAGTGCAATTTTATCGTAGTTGCTTTTTACAAGTTTTAGAAGATTATTGCAGAAATTACGATATCGTTTATACGACAGTTGCAAAATTAAGTTATCTGGATTAGATTTAGCTTTCATATGCAGTTTATCTCTATTTTTCATACAGCGAATAAGTCCTGTCGTGATCCATGGTTTTATGTTGTAGTTTTTGTTATGTCGCCGAGATATGACCGTGTTCTTCTGAATTGCATGTTGTACATTTTTCAAATTCAAATTCAAATATTTTATTTGTAGAACATAGGTAAACAAAAATACAGATGTCAATATTAATAAATGAGCGCTATGTCTTGCCGTCAACGGCGTACAAATATTTCTAATTATAATTTTTAATGAATAATTGGTAAAAACATAATAAAAACAGTCAAATTAATAATGAACTCAACTATAACAATAATTAATTAATTAAAATAACAATAAATTTAAGCAGATAATAGTACATTAAAATTAAATAGATTAAATAAAACAATTAAGTTATTGACAAATAAAATGGAAATAAATAAAATGTAATTAAATTACAATTTGTCTTCTAGGTACTCATTGACTATGTAGTAAGCTTTTTGGCCTAATAAATTAAGAAGAGCCTTTTTGAAATGGTGTATGCTGTCAAGATCTTTTATACAATTGGGTAACTTATTATATAACTTGGGTGCCATTCCTAAAAAGCTTTTTGAGTAAAGCGCAGTCTTGTGTGGAATAGCACATATTTCTCTATTGCGACGTTTCGATCTAAGAGTTTGAAATAAATGCACGTTTGATTTTGCGAATACTGCTGTCTCGTAAATGTACCATCGAAGAAGTTCATATCTAACCACCGTAAGGACTATTCTTGCTTGCAGCGCTCGGCGGCTATAGCACCGGGCCGGTAACAGATGTGGTCATCGTGTTCACGGGATTTTGTTTTGAAACTGGTTAGATATGAACTTCTTTGATGGTACATACAGGGCAAAGTAAGGAGTTTATATTGTCTGAATAATGGCCTACAACTATCAGTCTTTTTCAGTTTAAACACAGCACGCACACACTTCTTTTGAGCTTTGAACGCAGTGTTTTTTTCAGTGGAATTTCCCCAATACATTATTCCAAAACGTATCGTTGATGAGACGTACGCTTTGTATTCTATCAAAACTACAGATTCATTCGAAATTTTCGCAAGATTGTAAAGCGCATACGAATACTGGTTTAGTTTTTTACACACAGTTTCTACATGATATTTCCAATTAAGATGACTATCCAAGTAAAGTCCTAGAAATCTGGCAACTTAAGCGGTTTCCGGTATTTTTTGGTCTGCGTATTTTATATTTAAATTTTGTTTTTTTTTTCCTTTGTTCGAACGTCATAATCTGTTTTTTCTAAATTTATTTTAAGTTTATTCTTATTTAACCAGTTTATAATGCAATGGATGGCATTTGAAGTGGACTGTATGTTTTTCTTTCCAAAGGATTTCTTCAATGAAAGATTTCTTAGTTTGTTTGGTTTATTCTACGTTGTTTCACTATTAAGAGCTGAGATCCGACTGAATTCGATCGACGACAAATGATTACATGTGCCCTATACTTATACTAATTTATCATAGCGCAAATAGCGGCGGTATCGTTACTTATCTAAAACATGTTATCCAATACAAAAATTTGAATTAAATTCGGGATCGCACGCAATCCTAGGTCCACCAATCAGAGACAAGCAGAGGCGTCTCGAAGTCGGACAAGTTCGGACACGTTCTATCAAGTCCGAACTTGCTCTCGACTTGACCTAGAATTGCGTACGATCATGACAGGGTTCTTATGGTTGATATAATACAACTTATAACTATTAGTGGGCGTCCTGCACATATGTATATGTACATGCTCGGCGTCCGTTACATTCCTCCCCCCGGCGCAGCCCGCGTAGCCTCTTCATTTTTCATCACGACGACGAGCTTGCTCACGGGACGCCGGAAGGTGCCGGTTCTGGTGCGCACCTCGACGACTCGGATGCCGCCGTCCGGTCCGCGGTGTGTGCGCTCGACGACTCCCATCGGCCAGGTGTTCCGGGGCAGCGTGTTGTCGACCACGAGGACCACGTCGCCGGCCTGCATCGGTCGCACGTCGTTCTGTGGCTCGCCGCGAGGTACCAGGGTGGGAAGGTACTCGCGTAGCCAGCGTCGCCAGAAGTGGTCAGCGAGTGCTTGACTAACTCGCCAGGTTCTTCTGTCGGCCTCGTCGCAGGGTCCCGTTGTCGGTAGCCCATCTGATGACCCCAACAGGAAGTGGTTTGGGGTCAGGGCCTCCGGGTCGTTGGGGTTCACGCTGACGTGGGTCAGCGGTCTTGCGTTGATGGAGAACTCGGCTTCTGTTAGTAGAGTTCTCAGGACTTCTTCTGCCGGTGCCTTCTCTCGCAGAGTGACGCTGAGAGCTGTCTTCACGGAGCGAACCATTCGCTCCCACGCGCCGCCTTGGTTGGGCGCGCCAGGAGGTATGAAGCGCCATTCCATTCGATGCAGTAGCCCCTCGTCTTGTAGGGCAGGCATCCACTCGGTGTAGGCATTGCGAAGCTCTTGATCTGCCCCGCGGAAGTTGGTCGCGTTGTCGGAGTACATCAGCCTTGGCCAGCCTCTGCGCGCAGCCATACGTCTCAGCGCCATGATTGCTGAGTCGGTGGAGAGTGATGTGACGAGCTCGATGTGCACGGCGCGGGAAGTGAGGCACGTGTAAAGTGCGCCCCACCTCTTCTCTCGGCGGCGCCCCACCTTGACCATCATTGGCCCAAAGTAGTCCACCCCGCAGTTAGTAAACGGGTGGTGGAACGGGTCAAGGCGGGCGTGTGGCAGGTCCCCTGTAGCTGGTGGCTGCGGCGTTGCTCGGCGTCTCCGGCAGAAGGCGCAGTTTTTCTCTACGGCGCGTACCGTGGGTCGCAAATGGATGACCCAGTACCGCTGCCGTAAGTCGTTCGTCACGCGCTCCCTGTTGGCGTGACCCGCAGCGCAGTGCTCCCGCAGAACGAGGAGCTTGGTTAACTGATGGCGGCCATCCAGTATGATTGGTCGCTTTGTTTCGGTCGGCGCGGAAGAGGCCTCGATCCGGTCTCGCACCTTCAGGACACCATCTTCCAGCACTGGATCCAGTCGATACAATCGACTCGTCTTCATCAGTGGACGAGTAGACCGGATTTTCTTCAATTCATCCCCGAAGCTGTCTTCTTGAGCTTGCTTTATCAGCTCGGCCTCGGCGCGCTGGATATGACGATGTTCCATCGCTGTTGCTTTCTTCCTGCAGATGTCGGTGAAGGCGATTGCTCGTGCGGTAGCCCTTACCAAAATCTCGTATTTGGAAAAACGGGCTGGGGTTGGCAGCCAGCTGTCTTGTTCCGTCTTCTCGGTGATGTGGAGGACCTCTTCATCCTCTTGTTCGTTCGCCGTCGCCGTGGGCCACTGTTCTTCAGGTAGGAACAGGAAGTCCGGCCCCTGGAACCAACGGTCTGTTTCATTAATGGCTGTGTCGACAAGCCGGGTGGCATCATCGGCAATGTTGCTAGCTGTGGGCAGCCAGCGCCATTCTTCTTTCTTGGTCAGCTCGGCGATCTCTCCTAGCCGGTGCGCGACGAATGGCGTGTATCGTCGCACGTCGTGGTGAATCCAGTGTACCACGGTCGTAGAGTCCGTCCAGTAGGTCGTCTGGCCGATGTCGATGCGATGCTCCTTCCTGATGGTATCGGCCAGTCTTGCTCCGATGACCGCTGCTTGCAGCTCCAGACGGGGTATCGTCTGGACCCGACGAGGCGCTACCTTGGCCTTGGCGGCCACCAATGTGACGTTCACGCTTCCATCGATGTTCTTCACTCTCCAATAGGCTACGGTCGCGTAGGCCTGTTCGCTGGCGTCGCACAGGATGTGTAGGTCGATGCGCTCATACTTCTTCGTCAGGTAACATCTCGGCAGTCGAAGCTGGGTGAGCTCGTTCAGGTGGGCGAGCCAAGACGCGAACAGCTCGTTTTCTTCATCCGGTACCTGCTCATCCCACGTTATTTGGAGTCGCCACAAGCTCTGCAGTATTATCGATCGTATGGTGTAGTGGCTCAGCAATCCCAGCGGGTCGTAGATGGACATCACAGCGCTGAGGGCTTCACGCTTGGTCGGTGCGCGGGTTCTTGATCGTACTTCGGCTGGAACTCGATTCATCGATGTGTTGAATCCCAGCTCATCTCGTTCCGCGTTCCAATACAGCCCCAGGATCTTGCTCTCGGGCTGTTCTCCCCCCAGTTGTGTGGGAGAGGTGGCGTGTAGCTCCGTAGGCACGTCGCGTAGCACCGTCTTGTCGTTGGAGCTCCATCCTCGTAGCGTGAATCCCGCGTGTGCGTGTACCACTCTTGTCTCCTCGACCGTCTTCCAAGCTTCCTCGGTATTTTCGTAGCTGGCCACTAGGTCATCCATATAATGACTCCTCTTGATGGCTTCCAGCGCGCGTGGACACTCCTGCCCGTATACATCCGCGTTGTGGTTGCGAACGTGGTGGGCCATGTACGGGGAGCTTGCGGCGCCGAAGATCATGCTGATCATCTTGTATTTCTTTGGAGGCTGTTCTCGTTCGTTGCCCCTCCACAGGAACTGCTGCGCTGGTTGATCTTCCGGCCTGATCTTGATCCTTAGGAACATCTCCTGTATGTCCGCTGTGATCGCCACCGCCTTCTCTCGGAATCGGAAGAGGATTCCTGGCAGCGACAGTAGTAGATCGGGTCCTTCCAGCAGTTCGTCGTTCAGACACACGCCGTTGCTCTTCGCTGCTGCGTCAAACACCAGCCTGTGCTTGCCGGGCTTGTTCGGATTTTGCACGGCAAAGTGTGGCAGGTACCAGCAGAAGGCGCTGCTCTCTTCAGATCCGTCGCACAGCGTCGCGTACCCTTTGTCCAACAGGTTGGCGATCTGCTTGGAGTACTCGACCGCGAACTCTGCATCTGCGTCCATCTTCTGCTCGATTCTTCTCAGCCGTCGGAATGCTTGCCCGTAGCTCGGCGGCATGGTGACGTCGTCCCGTCGCCATGGCAGTCCTATCTCATACCCGGCGTTAGTCTTCTTTGTGGTTGTCTCGACTATCTCGATGGCCCGTAGATCCGCCTCCTTGATTCTCGGCTTCCCCTGTATGCAGAGTGAGTCGATCTTGAAATGGCCTTCGACTAAGTCATGGAGTTCCTGGCTGCACGTTCCCGTCGTTCGGTCGGGGTCGTAGATGTGCAGCACGTTCCCTTCTTGGTAGATGGCGTTGCGTGGTGCTGTTCCGTGCACCACCCATCCTAGCAGCGTTCTTGATGCGGCTGGTTGATTAGGGCCGCCGACTTGGAGCTCGCGGGACACGATGCACTCCCAGTGGTCTGTCCCCACTAGAAGCCCGGGGCGCGCTTTCTCATAGCACACCTCTTCTGGTGTCAGGTCCTTTAGATGCTCGTAGTCCAATAGAGTGTCTGGAATAGACTGCTGGTGCAGTCGGAGGTTCTTCATGGTCCTCGCTCTGACCTTGTAGCTGTCGTCGTTCTTCAGCCCTCTGACTTGCACGTTCACCAGCTGACTCTCCATTTCTTGCTGCGACATGTTGACCCCGTTTAGGTGAAGTGGTTGCGACGGTCCTACTGCTCCGATGCTCTCCGCCAGGTCCTTATCGACGAGGGTGATGGTGGCTCCTTCATCCAGGAGAGCATATGTCCTCGCCTCCCCTCGTGGTCCGGCCATGACGATAGGGCACATCTTTAGCAGGACTGTTCTTGATCCAGCAGCCAGGCGCGGCGCTACTGACATGACCGCTTCCTCTTTTGGTGGTTCCGCTGGCTTTGGATCTTCCTTCTTCACTTCTTGCACTTGATGGAGGGTCGCATGATGTGGTCGGCTGCACTGGTCCACTCCGCATGGTTTCGCTTTGCAGCTTATGCGCCTGTGTCGCCTCTGGACGCACTTGAAGCATATCCCCTTTTCTTTTAAGAACCTCCAACGTTCTTCTATCGCTAGCGCCTTATATTTGGGGCACTGCGTCAGAATGTGAGCTTGTTCACATTTGGGGCACTTATCCCTCTGTTCTTCCGCTCCTGAAGTAGTGTTGAACACGCTCGCCTTTTTCTTCAGCATTATGGTTGGCCTAGTTTCTTTCTTCTGTGGCGCAACGCACGTAGCCGGAGCGTACGTGTACCGTAACGCTCTGTCCGCTTCGCGCATCAGGAAGCGAGACATGACGACAATCTCTTGGTCCGTTGTTCCTTCGTGATCGTAGGCGTAGTCGCACCATCGGGATCGGATATGCGGGCTCAGCTTGTCCAACACTTCTCTTGTCATCAGGGGGTTGAATAAGTATCCTCTTCGGTCGATCGTTGTCAGCACGCAGATGATGTTCTGCAGCTTGATCGCGAAGCTATTGAGTTCGGCAGCTGATGCACCCGGTTTCGGCAGCTTCTTGAGGTCTTCCAGCGCTTTGTCGATGATTACTTCGGGTCTTCCGAAGCACTGCTCAAGGGTCTTCATTATGATGTCTGGATCTGTGGCCGTATGCAGAAGGGCTGCCACGGCGTCTCTTGCGTCTCCCCTGAGGCAGCTCCTCAGTCGCTGGATGTTTTCTGCTGCTGATAACTGGTACATACCGGTCGTGTCTCGTACTGCTGCCTTGAACGGCAACCACTCGTTGGCCGCTCCGGAAAACGTTGGCAGGTCCATGTGTCGAGGCCTGGGCCTCGCCATCTTCTCTAACGTGGCTGCCAGGTGCTCGATGCTGTTCCTGTTCCTTGTCGGAGTCAGTGATCTCGCACGTTGAACTTCGAATCGCAGCTGTTTCTGTTCTTCGTGAGTTCCTTCTTCAACCCGTGCCTCCTCCCCCCGTGTGCTGAGGGGGTTTGTCCTCAGCCATTCATCCACCTTATGATGTGGTTCTTCACGGGGAGGGGCGGGTCCTGGCTCATGCACGCTCTCATCGTCGTTGATAGCTGACACTTCAACGGCTAGTCGTTTCTTGACTAGGTCCGCTTCCAGCTCCAACTCCCTTCTCGTTATGGTGGCTAGCTTCTCGGCTGCCTCCAGTTCCGCTATCCGTAGCCGCGTAGTTACACTCGTTGTCGACCGTTGTGACCTGACTGACCTGGTCGGTGATCCCAATCTTTGAACTGCAGTTGTTGTTGCTTGAATCCCAGAAGGTCCTGCTGTGCTGGTGGCTGCTGGTTTGGAGAATGGTGACGCCGGCGGGTCCAGTGAGAGTCTTCTTTGGCGCTCTCGTTCAATTAGCTCCATTTCCCTGCGTCGCGTTTCTTGCTGCAACTGGATGCGGCGCTGTTCCTCCATCTCTGCTGCGTCCCCTTGGCTCCTTGTTACCACCATCTTCTAAGTCCCTTTTTATAAATTTTCGTTCAATTCGGGTCGGCACGATCGGGTCGGCACGTTCGGTTCGGCACGTTCGGGTCGGTTCGGCTACCAGTCGGCGACACTTCGGCTCGGCTCGGTCGATCCTGTACTAGTTCGGATCGGCACGTCCGGCACGGCTTCAGTCGGCGACTCTTCGGCTTCGGTGACGTCGGTTCGGTGACGTCGGTTCAGTGACGTCGGTTCGGTGACGTCGGGTTTAAGCCTGCGATACTGACGGGCAGGTTTAATCCTGTTACTGACGGATCGGTGACGTCGGTTCGGTGACGTCGGTTCGGTGACGTCGGTTTGGTGACGTCGGTTCAGTGACGTCGGTTCGTCTATCAGTCGGCGACACTTCGGCTCGGCTCGGTCGATCCCGTACTGGTTCGGATCGGCACGTCCGGCACGGCTTCAGTCGGCGACTCTTCTGCTTCGATGACGCCGGTTCGGTGACGTCGGTTCAGTGACGTCGGTTCGGTGACGTCGGGCTTAAGCCTGCGATACTGACGGGCAGGTTTAATCCTGTTACTGACGGATCCTTAACGTCGGTTCGGTGACGTCGGGTTTAAGCCTGCAATACTGACGGGCAGGTTTAATCCTGTTGATGGATCCTTGACTCTCGTAGCTTGGTGGACCAGGTGAAGGCGGGTTCTTTCTTCTTAATATTATCCGCCGCTCGAAGGACCAGACTGAAGTGGACTGTATGTTTTACTTTCCAAAGGATTTCTTCAATTAAAGATTTCTTAGATTGTTTGGTTTATTCTACGTTGTTTCACTATTAAGAGCTGAGATCTGACTGAATTCGATCGACGACAAATGATTACATGTGCCCTATACTTATACTAATTTATCATAGCGCAAATAGCGGCGGTATCGTTACTTATCTAAAACATGTTATCCAATACAAAAATTTGAATTAAATTCGGGATCGCACGCAATCCTAGGTCCACCAATCAGAGACAAGCAGAGGCGTCTCGAAGTCGGACAAGTTCGGACACGTTCTATCAAGTCCGAACTTGCTCTCGACTTGACCTAGAATTGCGTACGATCATGACAGGGTTCTTATGGTTGATATAATACAACTTATAACTATTAGTGGGCGTCCTGCACATATGTATATGTACATGCTCGGCGTCCGTTACAGCATTATTTATATTATTTTCAAATGATTCTAAATTTTTGCACGGTATAATGATTGTGCTGTCATCAGCAAACAAGACGGTTTGATAGTCGGTACACTTCGGCAAATCATTTATAAAAATGAGAAACAGCAAGGGCCCAAGGACACTCCCATGGGGTACACCGCAAGTTGTATACCTAATGGATGATTTGTGAGCAACTTCTCTCTTAGAGTTGGGACAAATTCTAGTTAAAACCGTTATTTGTTTTCTTCCAGTTAAATACGTTTTGATTAGGCTCAATATATTTCCTCGGACACCATAACGTTCTAATTTACCCAGTAATATTGTGTGATCCACGTGATCAAATGCCTTAGACATGTCCATGAGTACTGCGGCAATAGATTTCTTTTGTCAACATTATTAATAATTTTATCAACTAAATCATAGACTGCGTTGTTTATATTTATATTTTTACGAAAACCGTATTGTTCTTTAGCGAGTATTTTATTTGTTTCAAAGAACGAGTTAAGGGATTTATAAATCACTTTCTCAAAGACCTTTGATAATACCGGTATTAAGGCTATTGGACGGTAATTTGAAATGGTTGCTTTGTCACCTTTCTTATAAAGTGGTTTAATTACGGTCGTTTTTAATAAGTTTGGAAAGTGACCATGTTCTATGCATAAGTTAATTATAAAACATAGTACGGGTGCAATTATATGCGACACTAATTTTAACATTTTTGTAGAAATTTCATCAAATCCCGTGCTATTGGTATTTTTGAACAAATTTATGATTTTGAAAATGTCCATAGCATCCGTCGGTGCCATAAAAAGGGTCTTTGGGTAGTGACTTACAAGAGATATAGCATTACCGTCTGCAGATTTTTCTGTAGGATGTACCGAATCTATAAAATAATCATTGAAAGCCGTAGCTATGTCTTTAGGATCATTAATTTGCTTATCACCAATAAAAAATTGCTTTACAGATTCGAGTTAGATTTGCACCTATTAATTAATTTCCACGTAGCTTTGGTTTTATTTTCTGCGCTATTTATAATATGACTGTTTTGAGACTTTTGTGTCAAATGTATTACTCTTTTTAATCGTGTTGAATACTGTTTAAGTAATTGTTTGTTTTCAATATTTGGTGATCGCCTGTACAACCATGACATCTCTCTTTTCCGTTTACTACAGTTTTTGATACCTTTAGATATCCATCGCGGAGTTTTTCGAGTGGAAATCTTTTTCCTCACGGTAGGGAAGCACAAGTCGTAAAAAAGTTTAAATATATCATAAAATGAATTAAAAGCTACTTCAGGATTTGTGCTATTAAACACTTCAGTAAAACTTAAGCTACTAACGGCTTCAATGAACTTAGATATATTCTCAGAGTCTATAATCTCGACTTAATACATACCAGTGATCAATTGCACACGATTTTCTAACGGGGCATTTAAAAAGTTGGGCGGTGTGGTCTGATAGGGCCAACTCTAAAACTTCGCCAGTACCACCTCTAACATTATGCATAATGTTATCGATACAGGTTCCACTAGATACTCGTGTGGGCTTTTTTATACTCGGCTTGAGATTGTAGTTCAGTAGTAGATGTTGAAACTCAGTGGATATTCTTGTTTTTTGCAGAATATCGATGTTAAAGTCACCGCAAAGCAAAACCCTTTTTCCCAAGTTCCTTCCGCAATAGTTTAAAATATTTTTGATTAAGTATAATATACAAAACTGCGGATCAGCGGAATCGTAGACTGGGTCAAAGTCGATATTGCGTAAGTCTTCTTCAAGTTTATTTCCAATTAAACTAGAAATTGTGCGTGTGACTAATTTAGGTAATTTACAATTTAAAACAAGTAGGGTAGCATTATGATCGGTTATTGTTGAATTAATTACAAGGGCAAGTGCAGGGAAATTCGACTTGAGCATAATATGGTCCAAACAGGAGCCACTTTGATGTGCAGGAAGCAAACCATGGAAGGCGCATAGGTTAAGGTATTCCTCAGTGGATGCATCAGCATTTTCTGGAAGAATATTTATATTAATATCTTCAATCAAAATAGTATTTTTGAAAGACGATAGGTTTTGCAAGGTGTTGTTTAGAGAGTCAGTGAAATTGTTTATATTTCTAAAAGAGGGGGTTCGATATATGGCAAGTATCGCTAATTCTGACCCAATTGTAATTAACAATCTGTTACAGTCGTGCAAATTTGGTTCCTCGACAGACACATTGAGATGATTTCTTGCATAAACTATCACCCCATCGTTCTGATTGTAATTTATGTTACTTTTATACATATTATATCCCGAAATTAGTGGTATGTTATATTCTTTAGAAAGCCAACATTCGGTTAATACAATCACGTCACAGTTTATTTCTAGACGTTGCAGAAAAATGATAAAATTGTCGATATTTTTAAAATTACTGCGAATATTTTGGGTTAGTATGGTAAGTGGACTAGTGTAGGAAGTGTGTTTGTTTACAGTGTTCAACGTCACAAACGTGGGATTCAGATACAGAGAAATTATCTATGTCGGGAATTAAACTATTAATCATACTTATAAAAACAATAACAAAGGCTAAAAAAATACGTAATTAACGTCCATAATCAACAGAATTGATGTACCTTTTTTCAGCCATTATTTTCGCTGGGCAGTCAGAATCACTTGTCTTATGATTGCTCGGCTTTTTTAAGTGCAAGCAAGTAGCACATTTTGGTTCCTCAGCCTTCTTTGGGCATTCTTTAATGGAGTGACCCTGATCATCACAGTGGCCACAGGTCTTGGTGGTCTCCCGACATGACTTGGCTGCATGTCCGTACTGCTGGCACTTATAACAGCGTGTGACTAGAGTAAAGTCTCTCACAGGGCACGACGACCAGTTTACAAACACTCTGTCTTTTGATATTAGGGCTTTACGTATGTCTGCAGATACTTCTATTATATAATTACAGGTCTCAGCGTCCTTCTTACCTGACTTATGGCTTAACTTAATGGAGGTCAAAAAGGTCTCGAGGCTACAATTCTGAAGGGTCTCTGCTAGATTCTGGTGGAATAAACAAGTAAAAACTTCCTTCTCTTGCACTCCGAGAATTACTATTCTAGGCTTCCTTTTTGGGTGTTTGTCTATTGTAAGGCCTGAATTTGATAGCTGCATCGATTTTTTCACCTTCTCAATATCGTCCTTTGTTTCAGTGCTCAGCTGATGATGACATCGCCATTTTTCGTCTTACGTAATCCTTTTACCTGAAAACACTTGTCCAAAAAATTATATGCCCCGAGCAAATGAAGCTCGGGGCATATAATTTTTTGGACAAGTGTTTTTGTCTCCTCACTCGACTTCAGTTTGTCGCTCATATGGCCACTGAACTTAAATTTATCGGCTGTAGGTGTAAAATTACTGGTACCTTTTTTAACCATCTCAGCAAAGGAAGTTCCCGTTACCGGTTTCATTGGAGTTCCGATTGACAGCTTAAGGGCTTGCAGTTGCTGCGACAGATCAATTTGATCTTCCAGTATTTGAACGGTAGAGTGGTCTCATCTTAAGGGACTGGTACTGAACGGCCATCTGTGATGTGCCGTGACTAACTTTTCGGCATAGGGCACTAATACGCAGTTTTTGCTCCATGTTTAATTTGCCCTCTGTTACAATAGAGCACACTTCACTTAGGCACTGCTCAATGGAAGACATCCAGTTCTGGATTTCCGGAGTAGGTATCACTTCCATCGTGACATCTTCTCTTTGGCTGGGTGGTTGAGGGTGAGGTGCGGGTGCGGGCCCGGGTGAAGGTGTAGGTGCAGGTGTAGACTGGTGTCCATTGTAATACAAGTTATTCACTTGTTAATTCAGTTACACATTTTCACAGAAACGACTTACACATGTTATGCTTAAGTATGACACAGTTTTCTTTACTACCGGCTATTTGGTAAAACCAGGTCACGATTCAGCAAGTAATTAATTATTTATTTTAATAAATGTTCGACACGTCTGTTCACAACAAAGTACTAATTGAAAAATCCTCAATTAAGGGTTAAGGCCATGCAATCTACACTATGACATTCACCTCTGAATAGGAGGTTTATAAGTAATTAGTATGGATCATCTCCAAATACATTTTAGCAAGTACCTTGTTCCTCTATCGACCACTGCTCCTTGCAACCGAACTGCCCCCCCCCCCAACTTTCCAAGCTAGGAGTTGCAGCTTGTCAGGTCTAAGAGGATCTTACATGGATCCTGTATTGGTACTGGGTCTAGTATGGGGCGATTTATATATAGTACGTCCCCATCCCATTACCGAGTTCAGATGGCTGAACACTCGGTCTTAAATTGGGCGAAGAGAGAATACCCATGCCAGTCAATGCTGTCACCTCTGACTAAAAGCATCGCAGAAGCTTGCCAAGCCATCATTTGAGTCCCATGTGACGTACTGTCGCACAACGGCCGACTTATCTGACACGAAAAGGTCGTAAACGTCGAGGACGCCCCACTTTGAAACATGGCCTCCGAGGCCTGGGGCCTGGAGCAACAGGAGCCAATCAGGCTGGTCTGTTCTTAAAAGCGGTCGGCTAAACCGTTATAACACTTAACCTCCCCGGGAGGCAAACCGCTGACAGAGTGATGTTCAGCTATCTTCGTCGTTTTGCAAGATAGGTTCAGGAGAGCTAGGAAAACGTATCCCTCGCTCATCCTTGAATGTACGACAAATGGTCTGTAGTCCGAATGAAAAACAAAACTAAAAATAACTACAAAAAAAATACAAAAAAAAAAAAATACAAAGATAAATAACTAATAAAAAAAATTAAAAAAATGGCTGGCTTTTGTGAGTGCTTATTACTGCGTATATGGCAAACATCTCTCGCAAGTTCGAGTGCCATTTTTTTTTTCTGGTTTGGTCAAGTTCCTGACAAGAGTAGAATAGAATACTCTTTATAATTTACACCATACGAATTACAGATATAAATGTAGAAATTGTACATACGGTGACACAATGGGCGGTATCACTAAAAGCATCTTTTGGATGTATAGAGTGACCCGTTTATGTGGGCTTACCTTTCCTCCACGGCATTTGTGGACAGGAAGTGGGTTACCTTACCATGTGTAGAGAAACTGAGCTGTGGTCAATCAATAGCCTTTGGCCACCACATTAACTCTTGGCAAACCAATGGAGCAACCATTTTTAATTTCTCTTGGTCTGCCCTTTTCAACTATTTTGCAGACAGGGCCTTGTGACTAGTAGCAGTGCACAAAAAGGCCTACATATTCGAAATCCTGATTGATATTTAGAATTTGCTTAGGAAATTCACTTGTCACCCAAGCTTTTTTAGGACTTCCAGTCTCCGAGACATAGAAATAAAAAATTGACAGGCTCGCAAATTCTCTACCACTCAGTTGGTTGCCACTGCAAATGTCCACTGGAACTGAACTGCCAAAAAAGGGCATGATTTCAAACAAATATCTAATTGTGATGGCCCAGTGGTTAAGGCCTCGACTCTCATGCATGAGGTTGTGGGTTCAAATCCGGGCAAGTACCAATGTGACTTTTTCAATTCATATTTGTTGTGGATATTTTATTTTTATTTTTTCTCTTTCATTTATTTTTTCTTTCTCAGTTAGTTTTAATGATGGTCTGGCAGTTTGAGTAGTTGATGCGGCCTACCCAAATATCCTTTCTTTGGTATTGTTCGTCTAGTTGAGCTCCTTCAGTTTTGAGTTGAGCTTCACGATTACTCACAAATGCTTGCACTGACTGGACAGGTCCACTCAAATCTGTGTGGTTCCTTCCTCAAAAGACCATTTCAGACACTAATCCACATGGTCCTCATATGACTTGACCAAGATTATGTCTGGACTTTAAAAGAGACTACGACCTCTGAGTTTGTTTCGGCCTTTCTTCTCAGAGTAGTCAGATAGGAAACACCGACCCCATCTAGCTTATTTTTAATATTTTTTTATATGACGTGTAAAAGTGATTCCGATATCCTATTTACAGAATAAACAATTTCATTTCATTTCATGTGTACTTTCTGAGTTTATCTGGTACATTACTGACGTCGGTAAAGGAAAACACTGCGAGGAAACCTGGACTTATTTATTTATTTCACATGACATGTTTCGTTTGCCATTACAGATTAAATCTAATGCGACAAAGTAACTTAAAATATACTTAACTATACCTTACATGCTATACAGTACGTGGCCCTTGTGAACTCACCCAGTGTACAGGTGAATATGTCTATGGCATCCGCCACCATGTTGAGAGTGCGCAGCGCACAAGTCAGCGGTGCGCGCCCCAGCAGGTTAGTGCGCGCACTCGGCACCACCAGCAGCTGCGGCTTGCGCCGCCGCGCCACATACCTATCCGGTAAATTAAACCCTATTTCTGATAGTATATCTGAGTTTTGTATACTACCTCTTAAAACTTTGAAAAGATACGTTGCCAGTGTCACTTCACGCCTAATTTCCAATTTGTAGTAGCCCACTACACCAAGACAGAATAAGGTAGGATACAGTAACGGGTAACCCGGGTATCTCCCATACAGCTTTAAATAAATAAATCTGACGAATTTGTTCTGTATCCGTTCGAGCATATTTTTGTATTTTATTTCACTCGGGCTCCAGACGACCGCATTGTATTACAGATGACTCCTCACAAGAGCCTCGTACAAAGCCTTTAATGCTTTGATGTTTGTGAAGTCATTTGCCTGACGCAGCACAAATCCCAGATTCCTGTAGGCCTTCTTACAAACTTGTACCACGTGTTTGCGAAACTGCAGATCACTGGCGAAATTAATGCCTAAATCCTTAACCTCCGTGACACGCTTCAGCAGCTCCCCGTCCATGCTCTTATAGTTAATATAAGTCTGAAATCGCCAACCAGTCTTGAGCAAGCGTGGTGATCAAAGCTCGTGCCTTCTCTGTATGAGAAGAGGCCTTTGCCCTGCAGTGGGACAGTAACAGGCTGGTATTATATTAAACAAAAAAAAACTCACGAGGGAACTATTTCATGAACAGCTACCCTTCATTCATTAATAAAACATTGCTTCCAATTTTACTTTTCAATTGTCATCATCTTACTTGAGTATAAACAAAAGGTTATTTGATTATAATATCATAATATTAGAAATCCACATAGATTAATATTATGCGTTTAATAGAAATTTGCAGAATTTTCTCAAACTAGAATGGTTCTGAATATTAATATTTTCGGTCTTTGACTTAGCAATAGAACTTTCTGGAATTTGCTAAAAATAGAATTGTTCTGAATATTATTAATTTCATTATTCGACTTCCTGTTAGGATCTTATCATTCCCAAGCTTTTACATGGTTCTTTAGACGGCCTGAATCTTGTCAACAATATGAATCTTGGCCTAGTTATTCTTGCTATGATCCTCATTTATCATGTCTTTTAAAATAAAAGAACTAATTCTTATAAAACCAGCTTTAACTAAATATACATATTGTGAGTTTTAAATAGTTTAGTGGCTGAATTTGTTCCATTTCTAATTTTGATAGAGCAAGCTAGGTCCTGATGATCATAACTATAAGATTTTCTTAATTATTACAAAATACAGCAAAGAATAATACAGTATTAACATTATAAATTATAATGTTGTTTAAATATTATTGCATTTCCTAATAGTTATAGGACTTAATGTCATATTTAATTAGTAATTTTAATGTTCTGAATGCAAATTAGAGTTCATAAGAGGTGCTGAACCTCTTTAATGTAACAACTGCACACCATGAGAGTATTGCACTCTATTTTAATTTAAGTAGGTACACTTCTGGATGGGAATGTCCGGACTACTTCCAAAAGGGAAAGTAGGATAAGTACTATCTCAGTGTTCGGCAGTGGGAATAGGTGTCTTCTTCCTCCGAGGATAAAGAGCGTTCAAAGTCAAAGTCAAAGTCTTATTTATTTATTTATTCATATAACAATTCGTATTGTGTTTGAAGTCAAATCATGTATTTCAAATACGCCCTTGTAAGGCATTTTTGAACGTCAAAGTTTACAAAAAATTGAATTGATTCTAGTCGCCCCTTCCAAAAGGTAGTTTTCGTATGGAGAAGAATGGGCAAGAAACTCCACCGTTACTCTTTTAAAAAGTGTTACAAAAGTGTTCTTCACCACTATCAAACTTAGGAGAATCCGCAGGCACCGGCGACAATTTAGATTTAATGTGATCTTTCGGTCTCCATTTCGGCATTTCGCTGGCTCAACTATCAGCGTAACACTATACATATATCACTTACCACAAGCACTATTATTCACTTTCTATAAAGTTTTTTCTGAAACTTTACAATTTTTTTAAAGAAAATTAACGAAAGAAAAAAATTCCGTACGTTGGCGGTAAAATTTTTAGACGCTATGATTGACACTTGACATGAGTGACAGGGGTTCCCTTTATCTGGCAGAATTTTGATGCTCCGAAATTTATTTGGCATAACACACTTGGCATAATCTTTTTTAAACGAATATATATATGGCATAAAAATCTTTTAATATAATTATTGTTTGGCCGAATGTTTATATGTCCGAATTTACAAAGGCGTACTTTTAAGATGGCAGAAGTTTATTTGGCATAATTACTTTTGGCAAAGCTTAATTTCGCATAATTTCGTTTCACATAACGTTTATTTAGAGCGACGATTATTTGGAATAATTTCACTTGGCATATTAAGAAGATGGCAGAATTTCATCTGGAATAATTTTATTAGGCATCATTATTGTCATTTCTATAAAATGTAATCATATTCTTAACCTTAAACTAAAATTAAAATATTGTCTTAAAAAGTCAATATGGTGTGCTACAAAAGTTAGTGAAGTGACAGAACCGAATCGCTGCAAAACCGACTGCACATAGTCTTGTCTGCCCTACCCCTAGAGTGTAATTTAAGCCCGCGTAGGCGCGGAGGGGCGAGGCGGCCCGCGAGCTGAGGAGCAGGTGGTTTTAACGCTCGCCGCCGCGGCTGAGGCTGGCCGGCGAAGCCGGCCAGCAAGCCGAAGCTGCTGTGGTGAGCGTTACAACCATCTGCGACGAGAAGCTTGCGTGGGACCGCCGGAGCCCCGCAGCGCCGAAGCCGTGACAGAAACCATGCCTGCTGCATGTTGCATGCTTGCATGCTGCATCTTTTTTTACATGTTTGCATTCTATAAAATTATTCTAATTATGAATTTTCCGTAATGTGATAGATGAGTCTTTCAATTATTATGGATATGAAAAGTATGCCAAAAGATGATTCTAACTGTAAACTTTCTGAGATATGATAGTTCTGCCTTTTAATGATTATCGATATGAAATGTATGTATGCCAAAAGACGATTCTGACAGTGAACTTTCTGCAATATGATGGTTCTACTTTTTAATTATTATGGATATGAAATTTATGCCTAAAGATGATTCTGACTTACAAAATTATGCGTTTTTAATGTATTATAAATGAGTGTATGCCAAACGATTTTCTGCGAAATGAAGTTTATGCTATGCGCTGTTTTGCAAATAATATTATGACATAAAAAGTTCTGCTATAAAGGGCAGACCCGAGTGACAGATCGAGCTCGCAGCCGCGAGTCCTGCTTGATTGAAAGGTCCACAGGTAACAAAAGAGGCACCGTAAGTACGTTTTATTCTTATTATCGGTAAAATTTAAGACAGCTTTCTTCAAATCAAATGTTATGTTTTGAAGAAACATAATATAATATTTTATGTGATGAACAGAAGGGCTTTCGACAACAGAGAACTACCAATATGGCTATATATGACTTTTTGTATAATGTTATTGACAATATTGACAAACGAAACCCAGTATGTGGCTTATTCTGTGACATGACCCCAGGCATTTGACCACGTACATTATGCTACACTATTAAAAAGGTTGGAAGCTCAAGAGGCAATGTCCTTAATTTAATTGAATCATATTTAAGTCATAGAAATCAAATTACTGAAATTAGACATATCAATACCGTAAAGAAGAAAGAAGACATTTATCGATCGTCAGGGCGTGAAGTAGAGCATGGGGTACCGCAGGGAAGCTTGTTGGGATCATTTATTTTTATATTATACATTAATGACTTGCCTAAATGCATTGAAGAACCGGTGACCCTATTCGCGGACGACAGTACTTTGACAATACCTTGTAAAAGTGTAGAAACGTATGAGCATGACATTAATAATTCCTTAAAATTAGCTATACAATGGATGCAGGAAAACAGTTTGAGAATAAACCTAAAGAAAATGAATGCTATACACTTTACGCAACGCTTACCTAACATGAACCTAAACATACAATACTGCAATGAAAACATATTAACTCTACAACATTTCTTGGCCTCCAGATTGATAAAAACCTCAACTGGAAAGCACATATTGAGATGTTATGTAAAAAAAATAGTATATCCGCATACGCTTTACGCACACTCTCATTCACATTATATACGGATGCTCTACTTACAGCGTACTATGGTCTAGTAGAATCCCATCTACGCTATGGGCTAATATTTTGGGGTAACTCGACGGAAAAACAATCAGCATTCAAGTCTCAAAAAATGTGTTTGCGGGCAATGTTTAAACTTGATAAGACCGATAGCTGCGTGCCTTATTTAAAAAATCACAAGATATTAACTTTACCGTGCTTGTACTTATTAAAAGTAGCTGTTTGTTAAGTCGAATCCGCATTATTATAGGCGTCTAGCCGACATATTCCCACGCAATAGACGCGACAATGGTCAACTTTGTCTCCAATCCGCTAAGACGACCCTAATGCGCAAAAGTGTATACTGTATGGCTCCAGTCATTTATAATAAAGTACCTAAGAGCTGGAGAGAACTAACTCAATCTATGTTTAAAAATAAACTTCGTACTTTTTTGACCGCCAGAGCATATTATAGCGTTACTGACTTCCTGAATGAAAATGAATTTGTCTATACATAAGTAATTAGATTAATTTGGAGCTACTTATATAATAATGTTGAATTACTCTATAATTTTAATAACCCCTTAATAATTAAGTTTGACAACTTCTAATATTTTGTAATTTTTTCTTTTTTTTAAATCATTTTAAATTGTATAAATGTATTATTTTGCGCGTCACCTAGTGGCAAACATGTTTGCACTTAATTTTATTTACCATCTTGTATGCACTTTCTAGGTATGTCACACATATGTTTATGCAAATAAAATAATATTATCTTATCTTATTGATATTAAGTAGGTACCTTGAACAGATAATGATGTGAAAATAGATCTATGTATAGTGTGGTGAGGATGTTCATCGATGTCCTTACAGAATCCATTAACATAAAATGCTTCAAAGTATATTATTATAATATTTGTTCTTCCTCTATTATATTTGGTTTTCCAATGAAGTACAAGCTCGACTGGGTTGCTAATCTTGTTGCTTATGAAAAGTTTGATACGGTACGAGGTACGAATGTCTTTCCTTAAAATGCCACTAAAATACCTCGTTTTTGCTGAAATATCATATATAATATATCTTTAGTTTAGGTTGTAAGCACTTGTAACAGAATAAAATTTTCACAATTATTATTAAAAATCGACCTCGCTGCTACGATATTTTTTTTTTTTTTATATTGATTTATCATTGAGGTTTTACACAAAAACACATTCACAATTTATCAAGACGATGTTCACTTACATTATGTCGTAATAATTAAGGAGATTACACGAGCAAATCCCAAAAATATTGCAAAGAACATCAAATGCGACCAGCAGGTTGCCTTCGCTTTAAATTGATAACTCGATGCCAATTTCTCGTGTATGTCTTATAACACCCCATAAAAATGCGCTCTGAGCAGGTACACAAAGTCGTAAGCCCAACTTTTCATAAATGATGCAAAGAAACAGGGGCGTATAAATTACTTTAATTGTTGTTTACGTGGTAAAGGGTAATAGTTTTATATTGATTTTTCTAATTGACATTTTATTTATTTAGTAGGCATCTATTCTTCGATAATTATTTAGAATAATTATTAATAAAAAGAAACTAAAATGAAGAATGTTAACTAATTTTGATTATTAGCACTCCATATTCTCTGTCAAAAATAAAAAATACGTGTGAAAGAATTACTTGGATCCGTCAATTAGTTTCCGATTTATAAGTAAAACAAGTAGTAACCGCACGACGCGGTCTGCCGGTGACAGTGTGACGTCATCGCACAACACGCTCAGCTGGCTCGCTTAGTCCGCTAGCGGTCGCGCGCCCGTACCGTCGAAATTATACCTAAATACTTTTAAAAATGTCAAATCCAAATACTAGGAAATCATGTGTTGTGCCTAAATGTAAAAATACAACTACCAATTCGCCGGAAAAGTTGTTTTTTATTGTTCCAAAGGACGTTAAAATGCGAAAAAAATGGATAAAAGCTATGAAGAGGTTAGATCCATTTGGAGATAAAAGTACAGTTTATTGTTGTGAAGACCATTTTGACGTAAGTATAGTGATCATATTTTATGTAGGTAGGTACATAAGTAGGTAATAATTATTATTTTCTATTTTATTATTTTATTCTATTTTATTTATTTTCCATTTTATGAATCGAATAATATTTACTATATTATTAGACTAGTAACGAATTACGAAGGCTGCGGCCGGGATACTTAAAAAAAACCAATTTAGATTTTAAAACTAGTTTAATTCAAGTAAAAGGAATTACAATAAAAGAAAACTATATCTAGCTAAATCTAAAGTTATGTCTTCCTTCAAAGCCGAAATAGAAGTGATCGGCCTCATGTTGCGCTGGCGCGATGGTGCCGCGGTATTTTGTTAGTTCAGCACCTTTGCCTCGTGTCGCTAATTGCGCATTTTACTTGTTTGTTATAATTGATTGAGGTCGTCCTTAGTCAGCGCTTTAGATATACTACGCCTGCGTAACACCTCCGCCTGTAGTTCAGCAACTATTTTAAAACGCTTAGTGAAAATGTTGCTGGTAGGTTTTCTCGTTGCGTATGCGTTTCAGATGTTACAGGAACTGCGTCTTCATGATTTCCTGGTCCTGTGGATACAGCATCGTTTTGGTTCCGTTTCCTGGAAAGGGTTCTTCCAGGGAAATATCTTCTGGTTATCATCGCAATTGTAAGTATGGCTGCGATACACAGTATAACATAAAACGGTATAGTGGTATGATATAGCGTTTCAGTTGTTTCAAACGATGAAATCGGCGACTGAAGAGTTATTCTGTCCTGAATAGTGTGTAGTCTATCCAAGTTAATAGATGTTAGATTTGCATGTAATGAGCTTATCTCCTGCATTTCAGTAGTGTAGGGGACGTTCAATACTTTTACAGGTTGGCCTTTTATCTCGTCCTTGGTGTTTAGTAAGGTAATTTCGTTTGTGTGTATCGAGCAGTGCAATGGAATGGTGGCAAGGTAGCTTCCCCGCAGTGTGTCGTAATCGTCGCTTCCACATTTCATCTGGACTCTAGTAGGTTGAGGAAATGATATAACGTAGTGTCTACTGTCTAGTTCTTCTACAGCCGGTTTAAATAGATGTACAGTCGTTAGTTTACAGGATTTTAGTAATGTCTTGCTTGAAATGAAGGTTTGCACGCAGTCAGCTTGAGTCTGGATATAGTGATTTGTCTTTTGCTCGCAGAGATACCGATTATTATCTAACTTCGGGCATTCTGCCTCCATGTACATGAACGTTTTCCCATTTGTTGCTATGAAAGGATAAGGAGGTATGAAGACTTGGTTGTTCTTGTTCGGGACTATGGAGAGTTTGTAGAGTGTATAAGTATCTTCTGAGACTATGGGGAACCTAAATGCTATTACTATTCTCTTGTCGTCGTAATAATATCCGGCTTTAATGGTGTCATAGTACTGTCGTAGTTCTAACTCTATTACGTGGTTCTTACCATAAATCTCCTTAAGCCTATTTACTACGCTACCTAAAATGTCTATTCCTAACATGCTATGATGGGTAGTCATCACGCGGGTGAACGATAAAATATTCTCTATTCTATATGTTGGACTAACCAGAGCGAAAGGGAAACAAAAAGCGTTCTTTTAAACAAATAAGCATAATTTATTTACTGGGATCAAACTACAAGAATAATAGCTACGGCAAACATTTATTATTATATTATTACAATTCTCAGTACTTACACGGGTATTACAGAGCTCCTTACACTTTCACTGTTGGACAACGACTGCCTTGCTAAAATGGCGCTACCTCGTAACTTTTAAAAATCCCCCTCCTTGTCAGACTCAAATAGTCAAGTGACATCATAATATCCGGTGGCGCCATTTTAACATTTCAAACAAATCAAATACTTTTAATATTACCAAATACAATTATTGTGTTGTTTCAAAATTACTGTAAACATCTTAAAACTGCAAAATGTATATAAATAGCTAACATATATAATTCCGATAACACGTCCTCTATGTTTTCGCTGACGATAGTCAACAGCTGATTGAACTTAGCGACCTGGATCATATTTATGCTACTTTCTGCTTGTTTTATTAATAGACTCAGTGTGGTGTTAATTTTGTTCTGGTTTTCAACAATTTTATTTATAATATTAGTATGAGATAGCATCCACTCTTTACTGATGCTGATATGCTCGTTAAATTCGTCTACAGTTTTTTTTTGATTATTTCTCAACGTCTCTATGGCGTTATTATATCGAACAGCATCCGAGTAATCGAGGTTACCTGTAACGCTTTTTATGACAGATCCTAGGCCTATAAGACGAAGACCTAGACGGTCGAAAAGGGGTCTATAAGACCTCTTTTCGACCGTCTAGGCTCCAGAGTACGTAGGTGGTCAGTGACTCTACTTAACTTATCCGAAAGGTAGTCTATTTGATACTCGTAGAGAGAATATGCATCCTTCATCATGTGTAATTTAATGTAATCGAATTGAGTTTGTAGGGTGGAAAGAGTGTTTTCAATGTCGTCCAGGTTGACATATTGAAGGAAAGTATGATAGTGGGTTATTAGTCTGAGTGGTCCAAGTTTAAAGGGTAGTAGTCCAACTCCAGAGTCTAGGCTTTCAAGTTTTATCTCCTGGCTCCGTATTGCATGTATTGTCAGTATCAGCGTCATCCTGCAACAATTTAGCAGTCTTAGGTACGCGTTTAAGTCGTGATTTTGCTACGGGGCCGCGTTTCTTTGACGTATAGATGTGGATAGGTAAATCTGCTAAGACTACATCCTGAGTATATCTAGGGGCTAACTTTTGTCGCGGAGCTGATGGGTTTTTTATGAAGATCTGTTGCTTGGGTTGATACTCCTCCTCCTGCTCGCGGGTTTTATTTCTATTTTCGATTAAAGAGGTGCGATTAGTAAGAGAGGTTTCGTTTATGATTTGGTATACTTTTTTCATTTGATCTCTATGGTTTAATACGTACTGTTGCAATAGGTGGCTACTAAGATCGATGTCCCACGGGTCTCGGCTATCAAGATGCCCAGTTATTACATCGAATGGTCTGCACTTAGTAAAACTATGGATTGAGCTATTATATCCGAGTAAGGCGTATGGTATTAGGTTATTGGCGGGTTCTTTTTTATGTTGAATACGTAGGATTCTTATATGTTCGAGTAACGTGGAGTGGAACCTTTCTATGTTGCCGTTATCATTGGGACTGTGAGCTAGCGTTTTATGGTGATTAATTTTGTGGAGTCTAGTGAATTCAGCGAACAGCTGATTAGCATACTCGGTACCGTTGTCCGTTATTATAGTTACAGGGAATCCGTGGTGAGTGCAGAACTGCAATAGGCCCTGTAAGATACTAATTGCGGTGCCGTCTTTCATAAGATATGCTTGCCCGTATTTAGAGAATACATCGATGAATGTTAGGTATTTTTCATTTTCGACCGTGAAAAGGTCCATATGAATTATCTCGAACGGTTTAGTGGCCGGTGGCACTATGTTAAACTTTTGTTTGATGGGACTTCGATCGTATTTTGCCTGACCACAAATAGTGCATTCGTTAACATATTTTGTGATCTGGTCTCTCATCTTAGGCCAGTAATATTTATGCGAGAGGGCTAGGTGACATTCGTTTATGCCACGATGATTCGTTTTTCCGTCATGATAGTGCCTAATTATTTCCTGCTGCCTTTTTTTTTTTTTTTTTTTTTTGGATGGGAAATTATCAAATAACTTCTCCCGCTCTGGGTGGAGCGGGAGGGCGTGTCAGACTTTTACTGACTAAAACCCACCCGTGTTCCTTCCGTTGCCTGTGTGCCGAGGTCGCGATATCCCTTTCAGACAAACCCGCGACCCCGGCAGGCATTGGCCCTTCCGGACCCCGTCAGTTGGTGCTGACATCTCTTTGAGGCGCGCGTGGAACACAACGCGCCGTCGACCCGGGCCTGGTCCCTATCGGACGGCGAGCTACCCATTGCTCACCGTCCGCAAGCCCGCGCCTACGGTGGCCGGAAGTCGGCTCGCGACTCCCGACGCCCGGGGCGTCTCCTGCGGCGACTAGGGGCGCGAGGGGGCGCATTTTGCCTCTCCCTCGCGCGCTCCGCCTCCTCCTTCGCGAGCATTACTGCTTCGCAGAAGGAGGTGACGGCCTCCCATGCACTCTCGCTCCGGACCATGGCCTGAACCAGGGCCGGACGCGAGAGATCGCCGCCGCCGATCGCCTCCGTGAGGACACGGCGGTGCTCCGCCCAAGCTGGGCAGACCTCCACCGTATGCTCCACCGTGTCCTCCGGGCGATCCACACAGTGGTGACACCCGGGCGTTTCCTCCCGCTTTATCCTGAACAGGAACCTCCCGAAACAACCATGTCCGGTGAGGACCTGTGTCAGGCGGAAGGTGAGGACGCCGTGGCGCCTCTCTAGCCACTCCTCAAAGAGGGGACTTATCGCCACAATTGTGATTTCCTGCTGCCTAAGGTACTGCGAACTCGAAAATGTAAAACAGTACCTTAGGCAAAACAGTACATTTCCTGCTGCCTAAGGTACTGTTTTACATTTTCGAGTTCGGATTTACATAGCACGAGGTTCATTGCAGAGCTTTTAAAGTTGTCTTGTATTATGGGAATGATGTCATACATACTCAAAGGGGGGTTAATAAGAATACCGGTTTTTACTTTCGGGTTTACGTACTCTTTTATGGCGGCTACAACGTCATCTATTAGGTTAGATTGTGAAACTTGTATGGAGGTGCGAGTATGGGTGTCGAAAGGTTTGGTCGCGGTCGGTCTTTTTTTAATGTCTCCTACTACTGTCATGATTATTTGTCGGTGGAATTTATTTATAGGTTCGTCGGTGATTGGTACCTCGAGTATAGGGTTTTCGTTACTGGTATGGGCTGTTTCAGTACTAGAGTCTGCTATCGACGGGGGTTTCTCGGAAGGGTTCGCTATTATCGAGCTTATCTCGTCATTGTGTATTTCTACTCGCGAGAGGGCATCGGCATTGGTGTTGTTTTTGCCCTTTTTGTACACTACAGTAAAGTCATACTCACTGAGTTTCAATCTCCATCTAGTTAGACGCGAGTTAGGTTCTTTCAAGCTCATGATCCATTGCAATGGCTTATGATCCGTAACTATCCTAAACTTGCGTCCAAAGAGGTAGGGTCGAAAGTACTTAGTGGCCCACACGATAGCGAGAAGCTCTTTTTCGATGGTGCTGTAGTTTGTCTCGCTTTCGTTCAATGTTCGGGATGCGTATGAAATCGGTCTGTCTGACCCTATATGCCCTTGTGATAGTATGGCTCCTATTGCAAAGTTGGAGGCGTCTGTAGTCAGTATAAATTCCTTGTTAAAATCAGGGTACTGTAAGATTGGGTCGTTTGTTAAGAGGTTTTTACATCGTTCGTAGCAGTCAACGTAGTCTTTAGTAAGTGTAACGGTCCTACCCTTCTTTAAGCACTGAGTAAAGGGTTTCGTAATTTTAGCGAAATCGGGTATGAATTTTCTGTAGTATCCTATAAGTCCGAGGAACTGTTTTATCTGTTTTGCGGTTTTGGGTATGGGGTATTTCTGTATAGCTGCAATTTTGTCTGGGTTCGGTTTAATTCCCTCATTGCTTATTATATGACCTAAGAAAGCGGTTTCTAGCTTCAAGAATTCGGACTTATCCATCTGAATCTTAAAGTTAGACTCCCGGAGTCGTTGGAATACTTTTTCTAGGTTATTTAGGTGCTCCTGGAGCGAGGTACTGTACACTATGATGTCATCCATGTAGACCAGGCAGATCACGTTTTGTAGGCCTCTCAGAACATTGTCCATTACCCGTTGGAATGTTGACGGGGAGTTCTTTAAACCCATGGGCATTTAAGAACTCAAAATGCCCATGTTCTACGTTGAATGCCGTCTTATGAATATCGTCAGGGTCTGTCTCCACTTGATAAAAGCCGCTGGCAAGGTCAAGGGTACTAAAATACTGACACTTCCCTAATTTGTCCAGGACGTCTGTTATGTTCGGTATGGGGTATTTATCGTCTATGGTTTTTTCGTTTAATTTTCGGAAGTCTACTACGAGTCTCCATTTTTGTTTCCCAGAAGCGTCTGCTTTCTTAGGGACAACCCAAATAGGAGAGCTCCAGGCTGAGTCAGAGGGTCTGATTATATTTTGCTCCAGCATTTTTGAAATTTGCTCCCTAACCTCTTGGCGATGAACGAATGGATATCTGTAAGTCTTGGTATAAATAGGTGTGTCATCTACAGTCCGTATACGGTGTTTTACTTTATTGGTGAAAGATAAGGGTTCGCCTTCTATGTAGAATACATCTGCATACTTCGAGCAAATATTTACTAAGTTAATTTTCTCCTCTTCATTAAGATGATCTGTCCGCAATTTTGATATTACTTTATTAATGCGAGATGTGTCGGGTATTTGTTCTAGGTTCATGCATTCGATATTATTTAAGGTTACAGCCTCTACCGGGTGGTCTAGGGATAGAATAGTATCGTTGTTTGATGGGTTTAGAATTTCTACAATGCCGCGGTTATTACAAACGGCTGTAATGCATTCGCTAACAATACAATTGCATAGGTATTGTTGTGAGATATGTACGTCACCGTCTTTAGCGTTTATGGGTAGTCTGATAAGCTTAGTAGTGTTGGCTGGTATAACAGCCTCGTAAAGGTTTACATTCCGCGAATTAAACATTAAGATAGGGTTCTTTGCGGTAGCCGTAATCAGTAGGTTGTCCTTTAGGTCAATCTTCGTATTCCATTTGGTCAGTAAATCTAGTCCGATAAGTCCATCAAAGAATTTGTGAAAGTCATATATGAATAATTTAATTTCGCTAGGGTCATTGAGTTCGCGGAAAGATGGTATAGTTATAGAATAGTCGTTTCTAGTTGTGGCATGGACGTTAGTCACCTCGAAGGGGTCATAGTTAAGAGGGTATTCCGAGTAGTACCGTTGTACAGCTGTAGGACTAATAAACGACTGGTTTGCTCCGGTATCAATGAGTAGGTTTAGTGGGGGGTCGGATATTTTTATGTAGGGCAACTGTCGTTGCGTTTGCAAGTTGACTTCTATTTTGAGGGTTTTAATGGGGGTTTCCTCTGAAAATCCTGGTTTGCGTTACTAGTCGAGGGTTGGGGTTCCTCGCATTTAGTAGAGGGTTGAATTGGTTTTTGCTCAGGCGGTACGGCCGGTCCGAGATCCTGTACGTAATAGTAGTTGCCGTCGTCATAATAGACGTTATTATAGTCAGCGTGGTCGTAATCATAAGAGTAGGGTTCCTCCACGACGTAATAATCGTAGTTATATTCGTTACAATCGTTGAAGTTCATCTCACGGGTCTTAAAATAATTTATTGGGGGCGGGTTGCCAAACTTGCCCCAGTCGTGAGGTCTACTTGGCATGGGTTTAGCAATAAAATGGCTGACCCCGCTCATTGGCTGAGGTCCCGGGGCTAGGGCACGTGGCTGAATTCTGAATACGTTACTTTGCGCGTTATAGTTAGGCGGCGGCGCGCGGAACATTTGCTGCGTACGCGTTTGGTTATTAAGTGCGATGGGCGCACGTGGCGCGCCATGTGGTTGGAACATAGGTGGTCTCCCACTGCTCTGCGGAACCGGTGGCCGTTGCCAGTTTGAAAAGGGTTTCGGCATCGGCATGGGTAGAAAACCTGTGGGCTGTGTTAGTAATTTGGGCATAGGAGCGGTTGGAAGTGGCCTTTTTACACTCGCGCCATCATTACGGTCTTGCAGGTACATCACATTTAGTTCCTCTTGAACAAACTCCAGCGCCCTTTCGATGCTTTCAGGACGCATGCAACGTATGCGGGAACCCAGAGGTTCTTTTAGGCCACGTACAAACGCTTGCATTGTTAGTTTTTTGTATAGTGTACGTTTCGCTTCTATGGTGGTATTCACTGTTTCATGCAACGATATATAAGTCATGATGGTGCTGAATAACGATTGACACTGGTCGTAGTACTCTTGTGGAGTGCTGTTACCTTGAGCTGATACTAGGAGGTCATTATAGAGGGCCGTTTCGTCCCTCTGGTCGGCAAAGCTATTAATTAGAGTATTCCGTATTCCTGCCCAACTATCTGGGATGCCATTCGAATTAATTCTAGTTGCCGCGGTGCCTGTTATTTTATTTAGTATGCCGTTCAAAAGGCATAGATTACCTAACTCACTGCCCTGTGCATTACTTAAATAAGTACTAACTATCTGGTCACATAGTTTAATAAATCGCGTGAGTACGTTGGAGTTCCCATCGAACTCGGGGACTGGGCGTAGAGCCTTATAAATCGTGTCCGGATCGCACGACATTTTACAGTCTTCGTATAAACTATTTAAACCTAAATCTATATCCCTATTCGAATCTAATACTAATTGCCTACTATTGGGTCTACCTGATGTAGACTCGCGAGGTCCTAAATTACGTGGGTGGAAAATTTTGAAGGATTAAGAGACTTGGGTACACAGGAAGCAACACAGGGAATAATTCAAGCGTACTCACATAACCTTCATATCGGTCTCTGGGGTCGATGTCTGGATCCCGTTCTCTCCCGGCAGCAATCCTTGAGTTCGGATACTCGATGAAGCTTGACAGCAGGTTAGCCGCGATCGCTCACGCGCGGTAGCGATAATATCGATATAAGATAGACCTAGCTAACCTCGAGAATCCTACCGACTGCGCCAATTACGAAGGCTGCGGCCGGGATACTTAAAAAAAACCAATTTAGATTTTAAAACTAGTTTAATTCAAGTAAAAGGAATTACAATAAAAGAAAACTATATCTAGCTAAATCTAAAGTTATGTCTTCCTTCAAAGCCGAAATAGAAGTGATCGGCCTCATGTTGCGCTGGCGCGATGGTGCCGCGGTATTTTGTTAGTTCAGCACCTTTGCCTCGTGTCGCTAATTGCGCATTTTACTTGTTTGTTATAATTGATTGAGGTCGTCCTTAGTCAGCGCTTTAGATATACTACGCCTGCGTAACAAACGTAATACGCGTACAAAAACACAACAAACTACTGCGCAAGCTACTACACCTACTATAACCGCTGGCGATTTGATACTAAGCGGAGCGCGGCCCGGGCGGCGCGTTGTGACATGACGTCACAAGCGGTCACGTGGCTGTTAGCGGGACTCGGTATTTTTCGAAACTTTGAAAGCCTATAAAATCAAAACTACTAGGTATTTTTGACTACAACAAAAACTAATGTATTTATATACGTACAGGCTTTACTGAGACAAAATTTCAAGCGATTTGGCATACCTAGTAACATTCTTAATTATGATGAGAAATAAAAATTAATAAATGGAGTAGATCATTGATATACACATAGCGAATATAAAATAAATCTCTCAACATTTTGCGTCAAAGTTACATTTCCGGTTGGAATGTTAAAACGACAATGACGTAAGTGCAAAAACTATACCTATTACCGTTTCGAGAAAAACGCTTAAGAATATATTTTTATACTGTATGTAACAGTCATCTCTTTTTTGGAATACAATAATAAATATTATTGTATTTCTTGCAAACAATTATAAATGAGGATATAAGTAGGCTTATTTATAAAATATTTTTATTATTCTAAGTCTGACATTTTACTTGCTATTTATATTCGTTGTTCCTATTAAAATGTTTATTAACTTCAAAAATCCCCGAAGAACAATGGCGTAAATGCAGAACATTTGCCTTAATTTATAAATTAATTCAAAGTTTGGTGCAAAATCATTCAAATTCAAATCTAACCATTTTTTTAATTTCTTGTATCAGCAGATACTATAATTTTTACATAAGAGTTCTCACAATTTAATGGCATTTAAACACATACTCTCTAACCTAACCTAACAATATAAAATATATTTAAAACTCATGATGCATTAGTCATGTAAATAATCTAATATTTTTATTACTCCACTTGAAAAATGTGTAAAGAAATAATAATTCCTTTAATTAGTTTATTCGCACCACTGTCGGTAACGAGTGAACTAGGTACATAAGTATTTCAATAGATGGCGCTGTTCGCGAGACCGTCAACTCGGCGAGTAAAGCAGGATGGATGTTGACAATTGTTTTCACCGTGACAATGATTTAATTGTTGGAATGTTAAATAAAGGAGTTGTTATTAAATAATTGACTTTAAATGTCGTTTCTTCGTTTTTTAGGTAGGATAGAATGATTTAAGCTTAATAATAAAACAAAGTTAATATCGAGACACAATGTATACTATAAAAAGGTTAGGAAGCATGACAAAATAATTTTATCGGAAGATTACAATAAAAAACTCATAAAATATTAGATATGCCTATATCGTGACCTCAAAAACACAAAATGTAGGTAAATGATTTTGTTAGGTTAATCAACAACATAACAGACACTGATACAATCGGAATTAGGGTTGCCATACGTCCGGAATTTTCCGGACAAGTCCGGAAATATAGGTCTTTGTCCGGAATGCGGGGGGAATCTTAAACCGTCCGGAATTTCTACAAATAAGTGAAGAGTGAAATAAAAAATGAAAAAACCAAATTATTTATTAATTATTTTTACGTACGAACTTCAAAATCACTTCTTCGCTGCAAAGACAAACGCTAGACTAAATAAAAACAAACAAACTCAAAGCAAAAGCACGCGGTGCGCGGGTGTATCATGTGCGCGGGCGAACGCAGGCGACAGAGAGGCGCTTCCCCCTCACCCCTTACCATTTCACCGCGCGCGTGTCAAAATTCGAACGATTTGGCAATCGATTTGGTTAGTTTATTTACTTGCACGATGCGTAACGATTTTAATAAAAAATTAACAAGATTGTCCGGAAATTTCATGGAATGTCAGGAATTTTCTCCGGATTTTTGATATTTTGATCTGGGAACCCTAATCGGAATGATTCTTACTGATCAATATCCGGGAATCAACTGGAAAGAATTTAAAACATTTTTAAATAGACAATCAATACCAATAATTTTCATTGCAGTAAATGCCCCGTTTTCTAACGGCTTAAATGAAAGGCTTAACCAAACGCTTGTAAACAAAATCAGATGAAAAATAAACGAAAAGACAAACAAAATAGCATGGACAACCATTGCTCATAACTGTGTAGATAAATATAATAATACAGAACATACAGTTACTGGCTTTGCACCAAAGTACTTGTAAGATGGTACAGATGTATCGTATTTACCAAACGAATTAAAAATAAATAAAACAGAAACTGAATGGATTACAGATAGAAAAAAAGCATTACAAAATTCAATAAAATCTCATAATTATAATAAACAGATATTCGATAAAAATAGAACTGAAGTAAGTTACAATACAGGTGATATAGTATATTATGTAGAGAATGGAAACAAACTAAATAGAAATAAATTAGATGAGCTAAAGATTGGACCATTTAAAATAATAGAAAAGATATCAAATTCAATATACAGGATAAATACAGGTCATAAGGAGTTAGAATCAAATCTCTTCCATATTACAAAACTAATACCAATATCAACGTAAAAACAGAGATAGACAGGGAAAATTCGTTTAGTTAATGAAATATTGTAAAATGTAGATTAGATAACTATAGTTGTGAATATTTTCTTCTTTGTGGAGGGAGATGTAAAGAAATAATATTTTCTTTAATTAGTTTATTCGCACCACTGTCGGTAACGAGTGAACTAGGTACATAAGTATTTCAATAGATGGCGCTGTTCGCGAGACCGCCGTCAACTCGGCGAGTAAAGCAGGATGGATGTTGACAATTGTTTTCACCGTGACACAAACAATTGTCAACATCCATCCTGCTTTACTCGCCGAGTTGACGGCGGTCTCGCGAACAGCGCCATCTATTGAAATACTTTAAAGGAGTTGTTATTAAATAATAGACTTTTAATGTCGTTTCTTTGTTTTTTAGGTAGGATAGAATAATTTAAGCTTATCAGTGTATTTATTAATGTATGTATGTGGGTACTAAAATAAATCTTTGTTTTTCAGAGCAACACGATTGTTTATTTGAAGTTTACAATTCCTGTTAAGTTCAGAGATATTATCTTATAAATGTATAAATATCAATAATCTACTAAAACTCAACATTATCATAGTAGCTTACTAACTGATAGTAAAGTTAGGTCAATGTTGTTTTAGAAATAGGTACTTATGTACTAAAAAAATATGGCAAAATTACCTGAGCGTCGTAGCACTATGAAGCAACTACCTAGTACTCTCCGCTCCCCGCGGGGTAACTGACCAATTAGTTGTTTTTTATTTAAATCTGTAATTACACAACAAAGCAACTTCCCTCTAGCGGCAAATATTGTATTTCTCAAAGTCAATGTCGCACACGAAACTTAGTTTTTTAATCGTTTTCCATGACTAGGTCAGTTTTCGAAATTTTTGCACTCACGTCATTGTCGATTTAAAGGAGTGACATGGGATAAATTCATCTCAACTATGGAACCCTTTGCATTAATTGTGCGTGCGTGGTCTTGTCCTGCTTTTCTTTTAGCACACAATGCAACCTGCCTGTCATGCGGGGCGGCTGGGGCGTGCGACACGCGAATGCCGAGCCACCACTGAAGTCCAGCGGATAATTGTGGAACTACATTTAAAAAAATGCAATTTGATGCAATGACTTATACACTATCCACTATCGCAGCGTCTATCGGACTTGAGTGGCGCGGACTCTAAAAGTATATTTTGGCGCCTAAATGACATTGACATAGGGGCGTTGTTGTTGGCACTTGTTGTTACACAATATTGAATTTGTATTGACAAAACCGTATGACAGGAGTTCCCAACCTTTTAACATACCCTCTTAACTTTCTTTTTAAAGGCGACGATTACCGACTTTTAAAGATTTTAAACTGAAGATCACGTCCAAACGAGTAATGGTTACTGATTTGGAAAAAATATATGTTAAATTAGAGCATTTTATTTTAGATTATGTTTTTAATACTTAATGACATTAATTTGTAAAGTTATGTCTAACGCGGATAAACAAACTGGGAATCACGCAAAATCTATCAAGTGCATTTTTCTGAAACCTTCACCATTTTAAAGATAATTTAATTATTGATATTTTACTATACGTATTTTATTTTACCTTTTGTTTTATGTATAATAAATTATTAATGCGTCTAATTTGGGACAGCGCTCCTTGATGGGAGAGTCCCATTACTGGCTGAACGTACGACGCGTTGCGTGAGCTCAGTACAGAATACGCAAGCTAACCACTCAAAGTCACTGGCATATTTCTGCTTCCTCATGAATGTAAAAGGAGAGAGTGAGCTGGAAAATTTATGAACCCCTCGGATAGTAAAGACTTTCTTTTTTGATCATTCAAACAGAAAAAAGTGCTACTTTGTCGAGTTATGCAGGAAAACTAAGACTCACTAAAATGCACAACCAAATTCGAAATAATGCAAAAAAATATTCGAACTCGCTGGTAGCGAGTTAGATTTTTTTTTTTGCACATTTTCGAAAATGTACCTAACATTTTTCTTATGACCATTCATACAGAAATAGGAAAACTTATTTTGTCGGCATAGGCAGAAAAGCTGACGCTCTTTTTATGTTCCATATACCTAGCCTTTAGGTAAGTTTTTTAATAAGTAGGTACCTACCAAAAATGAAATTTAAGTAAGTAATAAATAATGTAGTTTATTTTTGGAGCCGCCGCGCCACGCCTTCAGTAACTCTACGCCACCCCTTCTGTACCTCTACGCCCTCCCAAAGGGAGCCCCCCACACGATTGGGAACCCATGCCGAAGGTCAAAATAAAATCGTGATGGAGGTTAAATAAAATAAACAAATTTATTAAAATTATTTATTACAAAGTGCTTCAATCGGAGACCGCGAACACAATCGAGACTAGCTCCAATACAACCATTGCAATGTACTAATGTGTAACAATGACTGTATCGTCGCCGCGACACGTGTGACACCACCTCCGCGCACCAGCACACCGTGTTAGTGACAGGGCCGCACCCAATACCTTCAGCTGGTTGAATGCAAAGGCGACGAGCAGTCCACGGTGGCACAGCCTACTAAGCTTCATACAAATAGCGCTGTGATTATTCCACTCTGCACTACCAAGTTGGCCCACAAGTGGTACAAATTGGAATGTTTTAAATTTTGTTGTCCATAAAAACCTGTTTTTTTTTGTTCATTCTATAGTGAGCACTACGGATGGATTTTTTTGGGGTCAAATAAGGGATGAAACTTTTTTGGGAAGTTCGTAATTTTTTCCGATGAGAAATCCCGTATCCCGGTCACACGTATTGTAATGCTATAAAATAGAAAAATATCGGAATATAAGAAGTCAGTTTCAACTTTCAATCAAAACCTGTACCCTAATTAGTAATTACGTAATACACGATCAATCAGAATCTGAATCGTTTTGAAACAGATTGCTAATCCATTGCTTCGTAGGTCGAAAAAAAAATCTGCTCAACAACGTAAATAATACAATGAATGTTGTTGACCTGTCAAATTGAAACAGATTAGTCGGAATTGTCAACGAAAATGTGTTGCGTAATTAGATAGCTGCTATCTATACGCAATACATTTTCGTAAACAATTACGACTAATCTGTTTCAAAACGATTCAGATTCTGATTGACCGTGTATTACGTAATTAGGGTAGATTCAGATTCAGATTCAGATTCAGATTCTTTATTTGTTAACATAGGTAGTTACAAACAGGTGTTACATTGTCATAAATATGCGCTCTATGTTTTGCCATTTGGCGTACAAATATGATGATCAATTTTACTATTGTAGTGTTCTCAAACGTATTTTTTTTTGTAATTCACTGCATTATTACGAATTCTTTTGTAATAAATCGATTAGTGGTAAGTACAAAGTAGACATAAACATTTTAAACATTCCACTTTGCCCCACAAGTGGGACAACTTTACTACTACGGTTTCCCGTACCTACGCGTTAAGGGTCGCGCAGACTAGCGCGACTTGACGCGCGACGCGATGCACCGGTAATTGTTCTACCGGGAAGTTTTCTTAGAAATTGTTTTGTTAAAGTCGCGGCGCGCCTGTCTGCACAACGCTTTATATGAAACCATCCCAATCCAATAATATTTATATGAATATTATTATAATAAAATAACGTCACGCCTTTTTCCCCCGCAGTGTTAGGCAGAGGTGTACCGACATAAATAATAACTTCTTGAATAAGGCAACCAGGATCCATTTGTTATACAATAATGAATTGAATTGATAGCGTGTTAGTAATTGCTTAATCAAAAACTATATAGGATGGCATTGTGTCCCAGCGAAGAACCACCGACCATAAACATTGAAATTCTAGGTTTAGTACAGTTACAATAGAATGCAGGCGAATCGATTCAAGCAATGACGGCCGCACTAACTGTGCAATGTTGTGCTGGCGCGCGCAGGCCGCGTGCGCGCCGTGGCCACGAGCGCGCGGAGGCCACGTGCGCCCAGTAGCGGCCTTTCGGACTGATAGAGGCCGCCACCGCGTATTTACGTAACGTAGATGGTAAGTACCCATAAATTACATTGTCAGAGCCCATCCGACGACTGTTTCACAAGTTTTGTTGCGCACTATGACGTATAATTACATTTAGCAGAAGATTGCTTTTCGTAATACCCGATACATTAACAAGCGTTATATTGCACTCTTAATACCTAAGTACTCTTACAAATAAGAACCATTGTTTCGCACGAACTGTGTCGTGGACTCGTCCTCGAGAGCCACGTGGCGCGAGGCCGCCTGGCTCACTGAACTCGATTGTTCCGATTGAGTCTGCTGCTGCACCTTGTTCAAACACGTAGCTCATGTACAAATGTTATTATACTAATATTATAGTAAGCCAACTTTACAATAACATCTAAAAGTAATTATATCCTTCCTTCCATATTATTATTCTGTTTTGGAAGGCCTGCAGTGCTATTCTGTAACCATCTCACCGTGAAAACTTAGGTGAAGTGAGCGCGGAGTGAGCTGTCATTCCACAGGGATGGACACTATTGACAGCTCACTTCACCCAAGTTTTCACGGTGAGATGTTTACAGAATAGCATGGCTGTTCACACAGTTGACAGTGGGATAACTTCGTAGTGAACTTTCGGTTGCGAATATCGCTTATTGGAGTGAACAGGTTGGCAGGTGGATGTCTCGCAGGGTAATTTACTAAATCGGCTCTATGCGATACTCCTAGGACAATTGCAAAGGATCAGATATCTGGTAAATAAGACAAATTTTCGTAATCACCCGAACTAAGTATTTCTAGGGTCATTCGAAAAATCCGGGTCAGAGGGTCTAGTGTGAATTTTGTTCAACCATCTCGATTTTACGCATCGACCGCGTTCGGCGCTCTGATTGGCCCTTCACTGGCCTTCACTGGTGATGGGCCAATCGGAGCGCCGAACGCGGTCGATGCGTAAAATCGAGATGGTTAAACGAAACTCACACTAGACCCTCAGGTAGTAAGTTGCGAATAGCCGCTCACGTTGCGAACGTACCTAATACTTACACTGACATATGCGCTGATCGCCAGATGTTAAATTCCATCGTCTTTTATTGTTGGCACTTTTATCAAGCTCAAGAGCAATGTTCTGATAAACATTGATAAAGCTATCAACTTTCCAACAATTTGGGATTTTTGCAATGAACCTGATGACAGCTCGTAAACATTCTTAGATTCCACTTAACCGGTCCTTTTCCATCGTCCCAGGATTTTCGCAAAGATTCGATTATCCTACAACATCACAAAATATTATTCTACAACATCACAAAATATTATTCTACGAGCATTAAGTTTCTAATAATGACACCTGTTAACGGGCACTACATCGCCCGGCAAACAGTTACGCCTGAAGAGCCTTTTCCCATTCGTCGTATTTTATACCTTATACCAAAATAATAGATTAGTACAAGATAAACAATCATCATTTAAAATACTGGTAGGTATGAACTCACTGGAACGGTGGTAGGCTCGGGACGAAATCTTAGTAGCTGTTGGTAACAGCGCCAGCGCGCCGGGCTGCGTAAATACAAAGGCGGATGTAACTCAAACAGTACCTAGCTGTTGCGTAACGCAGCCTCGTCCGTATAAATAAGTATTACAAACGCTATTACACCACAGACATTTGAAAACTGTCTGCAATGTGTACGGTTCCGAAAGACATTGTTCGAACAAAAACGACTGCAATACAGTAGGTACTTGCTTGCTCTGTCTACACCGCAAAACGCTAGTAACTAGTGTCTGTACAATGATCGCGTTCGGAATGGCAATGGCAACGTCACACGAATGCGGCGGCTTTACAGACTGATCGCGGGAGACACTAACAATAGGGAACATGCACGTAATTCAAAACTAATTCTTTATTTAAATATAAATTGTATAGGAGTCAAAAACCAAATTCCTTTTTTATTTTTTATGCTTTACTTACATATTTTACAATTCATTATTTTTTGTTGCGTTTTTTGTTGGAATGGAAAGGCAACTCAACTCGCCTTCGACAATGCCGTTAGTGACTTAAAAAACTATGTGAAAATGATTGATAAAGACAAGTTGACTTTTTTGAATAAATACTGTGTGGAGTACACAATATTAAATTGATACACAGGCTATGGGTGTCTGCGTTGAATCCACCTTTACATTGCCATAAGCAAACAAATGCAGCTGCACTACGAACCGCTGTGTTGCAGCTGGGTTCGAACCGGACTATTACTGCTATAAGCCATTCGTGAGATAATGCAGCACAGACTATCGGTGCCTGTGTTGCATCCGCCTTTGTATTTACGCCGCCGGGCTGTGTCTCCCTCCGCTGATATGTCATGTTAGTATGTAGCTGTACTGCTGCCGTGCTATTCTGTAAACATCTTACCGTGATAACTTGGGTGAAGTGAGCATGAAGTGAGCTGTCCATAGTGTCAATCCCTAGCTTTAGGTGCAACGGTGAGAGGTTTACTGAATAGCACGGCTGTACCGCTACATACGGCGGGGCGCGGCTGGCGCGCTCGGGCGCACGCACGCTCACAACACATATCTACGAGCTAGGACATGATTAAGTACTTATAATAAATACATCTAAGGAGCGGTGACGATGCCACTCCTCGCGTTCGATCCGTGAGATTTGGTTCCATAATCTACAGAGTTTTCGCCTTTTCTAACAAGTCGTTTATGAATTTCTGAAAAGTAAAGCATTCAGTTATTAAAAGTCGCATATGTACAGTTCCCGTCAAATAACTTTGCCGCTCTGAAGTTAAGTTGCGCATGCGCGCTGCTGTTTTATAAGTAAGATTTACTACTGCGCAGTCATTCGTAGCCTACTTCAGAGCGACAAAGTTATTTGACATGAACTATACACAGACATACTTCTGTAGGAAATCAACTCAACTCAGGACGTAAATCTTAGATGGATGTCCCAGAGTTGAAAAGATCTTTTTTAAATTAAACATTTTTGGTGGAAAGCATTGATATATAAAAACCCAAGATGCACAGTCTCGAACAAAATTAATACTCAAAACTATCCCCAACTATACGTAGGTAGTTATAGTCGTGATATAAACATGCTTGTTTGGAAATTCAACCTTACGCGCATGTTTTAAAGTTGTTTTTACAAAGCAATGTTTATTTATTTATTTTATCATCTTACATTTACCATTACAAGCTAACCCAATGCGATAAATGCGCTTATCCATACATCTATAACAAATTACAAACAATGCATTCCTTGTGAATTCACTCAGAGAACAACAGAATAATTATTTATAAAACAATAACATTTTATGACCGAAGTTTGCCGGTAGGACAAGGCATGGAGTCGAATATATTTTTATAGTTTAAATTTTTTATACATTTTAATATTTTGAGTTTTTAAAATTTATATAAATGTGTGTTCCAAATAAATACCTATTTATACTTTTATAATAATAAGTATTGTTGTTATCGAAACTAAATAACTAATTAGGTTAAAAGTTAAAACCAGAGACTTACAAAGACCATAAAATGAATTACTCAGTTTAGCCCATAAAATAAGTAGGAAATCAATATAAAAACATTTAAAAAAATCTTCGAATTGATGACCTCTTCTCCTTTTGGAAGTCGGTTAAAAACTATACAAGAATGTTAATTTAATTCTAAATACAAAAAAGTACTAAAGTTAATATAAATAATAATTTAAAAAAAAACATAATAAAAAAAAATCGACTATTGAAAAGAACCGGGTCAATTTGTGTTATTTATTTATTTATTTATTTATATATACTTTATTGTACACCAGATTATACATTACATAAAGAAAAAGTAATACACTTTATAATATACAATGGGCGGCCTTATCGCTTACTGCGATCTCTTCCAGGCAACCTTGGAATGGACAGTGATTTTCTGGACATAAAATGGGGTTGTCTTCGGTGCAAATAAAAGGTGTACAAGTACAATATACTATAATAGATACACAGATAAATGCTATATAATAGATACATACATACTAACTATATAAGCAACGAAAATAAATGACGAATATTATTACAGCTAACGATAAGAACAAAATTATAACGATAGGTAATGTTCTTTCACGACTATTTTAAACACAGGCAACGATTGCGCGCGCTTTATTGGAACTGGTAATGCGTTCTACAAACGAGCAGCCTGGACAGTAAAGGATTTGTCAAGGAAAGTTGCGGAATGCATTGGCATTTTAAGTTTCAAGTTATCTGATGAGCTTAATAATTTCGTGTGAGATTCACAAAGAAACTGGAAACGTTTCTTGAGATAAAGAGGGGTGGAAGGTGAAAAGAGCACATTATACAAAAAGGAAAGAATATGAGCATTCCGGCGAAGGCGAATTGGTAACCACTTGAGCTTCACGCGAAATTCGGAAACATGGTCATATTTGCGTAAACCGTATATAAACCTTATACAAAAAATTTGAAGCCGCTCAAGTTTATCGAGTTGGTCTTGAGTGAGGTCAAGATAGCTGGCATCAGCATAATCAAGGATGGGTAGAAGAAGAGATTGTGAAAGCGCAATCTTGGTGGCAGTTGGTAGAAATTTACGTAGTCTTTTCAAAGATGCAGCGGAAGCAAACAGCTTGCGGCTAACTTCCTGTAGCTGGGCAGTCCAAGAAAAGTTATTTTCAATGAAAATCCCCAAGTTTTTAACTTTCTCGCTGACTGAGTTGTCTTACTGAGTTGTCAAAAGAAACTTGGGGAAGAGTCGTCCAGTCAATTCTTGAGACCATCCTAGAACTGCCCACCACAATAACCTGCGTCTTTACGGGGTTAACCATAAGTCCATATCTCTTGCTCCAGTCGTATATACGGGCCAGATCGCGATTAATTGTTAAGATAGCCTCTGAAAGATTTCCAAGAGGAGCTCGTGAGTAAAGTTGTAAATCACCTGCATAAAGATGGTAGGAAGAAATTAGTTCATCGGAGATTGAGTTAATAAAAACTGCGGAAAAATAAAGGTGGCACGCCACCCTGTGGTACACCGGCAGAAGTATTACTCCAAGAGGACAAGGTCTCGCCGACGCAAATACGTTGCCGGCGACCGAACAGGTAACTTAGAAACCAGTCATTTACATATAGATATATTAAGACAAGCAAAACATCGAAATCAACAGTATTAAAAGCATTACTAAAATCTAGTAAAGCTAATACCGTTAGATTACCATTTTCCATGGCTGACCTTATATCATCCGTAATATTCAAAAGCGCTGTGGTGGTGCTATGACCAGGACGGAAGCCGGACTAGAAGGGGTTGAGGAGATTATTTTTTGAGAGGAAAGTGCTTAATTGATTGTGGATTAATAGGCTGAAGGTATAAACAAAACACTATATTACCCGGACTTAGAATAAAAACATCATAAAGAAATTACTTCTTAAAAGCAGCAGCACGCTTTAACCTAGCGGTCTTCGCAGCAGCAACGACCGAAACAGAGGCTGACACAGCCGTTACTGGATCACTCTGCTCGAGCTCCCTGGGATTCGGTGCAATCTTGTTCAGCGAGGGACTCAACTCGATGCCGCGCATCATTGGAACCCAGGACATATACACAACCTGCCTTAGTCCAGGTCTTGCTAACACCGCATCTTTCCATCGCAGGCAGGAACACGTCGTGCCGCCCCTTTGTTAAGAACTCAGACATAGTGACGCCTGAAGCCTTTAATTTGGATTCAGAAAACCAAATCCTATCGCGGACCTCAAGACTGCCAACCTTGAACTGGATAAGCCTGGTTTTATTCGGTACGGCTCGTCCCATCCTGTGACATCGGCTGATGTCTGCAACTGTGAAGTCACTCAGCTGTAATTTATTATAAATTACCTCAGCGATCACCTTGGCGGTATCCTCCTTCTGCTCCTCATCAACACCATGCAACAGAAAGATCTTCCTTCGTCCCCGCATCTCTATTTGGTCGACACTACAAGCTAGTTGCTCCACCTGTTGTTGAACGCTGTTTAGAGCCTGCGTGATCATAGAACTTGTGACAGGTGATGGGAGGGGCCTTCTGTATTTCTTCTTCAAAGGCGGATATCCTTGTGTGGAACAACTCCTTAAGTTCACTCAGCGTGCTTGTTAGTGACTCCATAGTGATAATTTGTGAAGTGATTGTATTTAGTATAAGAAAAACTGTGATAACGCTACACCAGCAGGTACAAACTAAGAACTATCAAAATAAAGCATAAATATTTATAAATAATGTTTCTATTAAATTATATTAAATTTCAAATATGTGTAAACTTTTCTTTGTGTAACTGTTACAACTACCCACAAGTGAGTTGTATTATACGACTAAATTAAAAGGAGGTTGTAATGCATTGTTCTTACGCTGAAAAAGCGGCCATTGAAATTTGCCGTATTATACTTGGACTGTTGAGTGAAATTTTAAGACAAATTAAATCAAAATCACCTATTGCTCCCTATATTTAGTCATAAAAACAATATAAAGAAATCAACAAACTCTTCAACTTGCCGAAAGTACGATATCCCATTCTTTTTTAACGTTCTTGACGTAATACTATTACAATTTTCCAAGCACCACTTCGGCATTTTTAACGTGCGTTCAGTGACGCGAGCGATGTGATACTATTTGAAATGAGCGCACAATTCTCAATTGTGTTTCTCACTTTTCTTGCGGACGGTTTTGAGCCGCTGAATGTGTATCTTGGGTTTTTTTGTATATCAATGGTGGACAGGGACAAATCAACAAAAATCTACAACTCAAAATTAACCCAGTATCGACTACAGTTTAGTAGCTAGTGTGGCAGTATGTTCTCTGTACAAGCACGCAGGGCTAAACGGTCTTCACATGATGATAAAACTATACCTATGTGGAACCGTACCTACGCAGCTACGTGGAACGAACTACACAACGTTTCGAAATTTATATAATATGCTCTAAAGGTCGTTAAACGTTTAATTGTCATTCGTCCGACAAAGAAAATTATTGAATTTCCTCTCTGTCGAAGAATGTGATTTTTTTTTGCGTTTGGATATCCTCATGAATGTCCGCCACCGCCGTGGGGCGGACGGACGGGTCTGTCGGCCTCGTACCCACGCGGAGTTGAACTACCTGTGGCCAGGGTGCTGGAGCACTTGTGCAGTTTGGCACGCTCCCCCGGCCAGGTCTATACCTACCCTGCCGTTCCTCTACAAAATCAAAACTACTCTACTCTAACAATAGATTTTTTTAATAACTACTTACATGTACATCTTTTTGTGGTTTTTTGGCATCTGCTAGTAAAGTCTGCAAACATAAAGGTAAAACGTAAATATTATAAATAAATCTTCGATCCTTATATGAAACAGGATCATTTAGCATAAAAAAAAGTTTTTCTGAAAACTGCCCATTTTCTTGCAGACTGTATTTTTTTTCAAAATCTATGGAATGCAGATTAAAATATATAGGGTAGGTACTTTTTGTCTCAAAAATAATCCTTAGGGGATATAGGGAATGTTTTGTATGGGAAACCCAGCATTTCTTAAGTTAGGGATATGAGAATTCTAATTTATGCTTTTGGTAAGAAATAAAGAATTACGCGTTTCAGCGTTTTTGTAAAATTCCCCTTCAAAGGGGTAAAATAGGGGATGATTTAAAATTCACATGTAATATTGATTTCTTGCTTTCTTTTTAACCGACTTCCAAAAAGGTTATATGTTCGTCGCGTATTTATTTTTATTTTTTTATTTTTTGTGAATGTCTTCCGATTTCTCCGTCAATTGTGGACCAATTTTGAAATATTTTTTTTTATGCAACGGTATGCTCCCAAGTTGGTCCCATATAAATTTTATTAACTTTGCTTGGATAGTTTTTGAGTAAGCTTCAATGATACGCATTTTTCCCACTTTGTACATGTATGTGGATGATATGATGATAACTTCCTGTCACTGTTATTTACATAGCAGGTAGGTAGTGCTATTCGAATTTGTGTGGGGTAGGTACCACAACTAAAAAGGTTAAAATAAAATCTTTTTACAAAAAAAAAAACAACCGACATCCAATAAAAACACTGCAATGTGAAAAATAACTTTAATTTAGGAAGAATTTTTTTTTAGAGATTTAAGGGATTGGAAATATAGTCATAGTCCGTATCTTGAATGATTATTTAGTCTTTATTTAATTAAAATCGGCCTACTCCGTCAAAAGTTATTACAATGTAAAGTCGTAAACTAATCTTTCTAATATGTAGGTATTATAGGTGGCACTGAGTAGGTATTACAAATTAATGGTGATAATAATAGTAACATGAATAATTAGTATTTTAAGGAATTCAGAATCATATAAACCTGCTAGCTAATTACGCAACACATTTTCGTAAACGATTACGGCTAATCTGTTTCATTTTGATATGTAAACAACATTCATTGCGTTATATACGTTGTTGAGCAGTGTTTTTTTTCGAACTTATGAAGCAATGGATGAGCAATCTGTTTCAAAACAATTCAGATTCTGATTGATCGTGTATTACGCAATTAGGGTATTGTTTTACTTATTTGAAAAAACCGGGCAAGTGTGAGTAGCACTTGCGCCCTGAGAGTTCCGTCTCAAAGCTGTGCTTGCTCAGCTGCCCGAATTTCCAAATCCGGATTGAAGGACAAACTTAAATTTTCAATTGAAATAAACTTTTAATAGATTGGAGAATACAAAATACAGACTAAGCCCAGGTTCGCACGGGCGTATTTTTATCGCGGCTATTTTTTTTTCGACGGACAACAGAGTCATCCTTTAGGGGTTTAATTTTTTTTAGAAATAGGACATAGGATACTCTGAATCCCGGTAGTACGGCCCTGTAGGAAATGTTCCGACCTTTGCGCGGGTGAAGCCGCGGGCGAAAGCTAGTCTACTATAATAGGTACTGCTTTAGAACGAAAATATTCCGGAGTCAGTGTCTCATTTTCGTCACTGGAAGAACTCATTTTATTATTTACTAGCTGCCCGCTCCGGCTTCGCACGGGTAGCACTAAGTACTTATCTACGGCGCACCTACCTACCTACTCTACCCACGCCTACCTACCTACCTACACCTACCTACCTACATCTACCTACCTACACCTACCTACCTACACCTACCTACCTACACCTACCTACCTACACCTACCTACCTACCTACCTACACCTACCTACCTACCTACACCTACCTACCTTACCTACTCCTACCTACCCTACCTATACAAACCTACGTACATCTACCTACCTACCCTACCACCTACCTACCCTACCCTACCTACACCTACTTACCTACCCTACCTACATACCTACAGACCTTACCCTACATACCTACCTACCTACATCTACGTACCGTACCTACATCTACCTACCTACCCACATACCTACCTATCTACCTACATACCTGCCTACCCACCCTAACTACATACCTAGGTAGGTATGTAGTTAGGGTGGGTAGGCAGGTATGTAGGTAGCAGTGGCGAAGAGTGAGTTTGAGTCTACCTATCTACCTACATACCTGCCTACACACACTAACTACATACCTACCTACTTACATAACTACCTACCTACTATATACACCTACCTAGCTGACCCGACAGACGACTTTTCTTTGATTTGGTTTTAGAACAGTTTGTGTTGGAAAAATAATAGTGGTGTTTTTACGTTTTTCCGGGCAATTATTCCAAGAACCTTTCTCGAACATAAAGGAATATTTAAAAAAAAAATGCTAAATTGGTCCAGCCGTTCTCGAGTATTGCGCTTAGCAACACGTTTATTGATATTTTTTTATTTATAGATTATTAATTATATGATTAACCCTCTCGATCCGTGTACGTACATATTATTATACTGTTACTGATATAGATATATATATATATACGACACGCTTTTATAAATGCCCGAAAAACAAAAAAAAAATATGGATCGTTCAATTTGTCTCTATTTCTGGGCTGAAGTGTAAACTATGTGCTTTTAATTATAATATTTGATTGTAAAAGCGTGGGGCGCTGGAACAGGAAAGACTTTTTGTATAACTTGCTGAGAAATCAAGTTAAGCGATGTTACGTGAAGCAGGTTACACAGATTGGCGCTCTAACTGGAGTTGCAGCACGACTAGTAGGTGGTTCTACATTAAAAAGTTTGTTTGGCGGCATTAACGTTATGCTCTTGTGCGACCTTATGCAGCTTCCGCCAGGAAGTTAGTATTAGTATTTGTTAACAAGAAAGTCTTTCCTGTTCCAGCGCCCCACAAGCACATAGTTTACACTTCGGCCCAGAAATAGAGACAACTTGAACGATCCTTAATAATTCTTTTGTTTTCACGTGCATTTATAAAAGCGTGTTTTTCTAGTGTTTTTTTAAACTATTAATTTATTATAATGTAATGTAATGTAGTACTAAGTTTTTTGTGGAAAATAAACTATTATGTTCATAAAGATCAAAATACTTTTCTTTTGCATTACGAAAATACACGTTAAATCAGCAAAATTTACACGCACTTGACATGCGATTATGTCCTTTAGTAAAAATGTTAACGAGACTACCGTAGGGTTGACGTCATGTTTGAAACCAAAATTGACATGTCGATAATTTCTTAGTAATTATTTTTGTTTATTTTTTTTGTGATTGTTCAATGTTTTATAACTTTTATAAGTCCATTGAAGTGGTTACCTATATAATATTTTTTTTTATTGTTCTTGACCTAATTTATTATTGCGATTACTTACTTATTACAAATTTTGTTAAATTTATTTAATTGTAGTTATTTTATCTTCTTCTTAAAAAGTAACTATTTTATGCAACAGCTGTTTTATTTCATGGATTCAAGCAAAATTCCGAATGAATATCGCTATCGATAAAATAAAAACGAATGGTACGGACTTCTCTTTCCGGGCGAGCGGCTTTTGTTTTTTATTGTAGTACCTACCTACAGTACCGCGTCCCCCGCTAAAAGTGACAGAGTTTCTCGTTCGGAATATTGTGCATAAGGCTTCTCCAGTGTTAGTCTAAGTGGCACCCCGATCAAATGGGTTAGGTTAGGTTAGAACTGTGACCAACCGCTCGCGAGTCGAGCAAGCGAAGCGTGCGATGCCGCGGCAGCAGCCGGCGAGCGCTACTTCCAAGGCAGTCGCTTTGCATAATATCATAAATTTATTTGGAATTCAAATAAAAGTCTATCGACTTTTTTCGCGTGGTCACCCGTTACTTTGTTTAATTTGTTGTATGCCGCCGCCATGATGCATAACAAAAACAAAGCGACATCAATGCCTCTACCGGTAGATAATCTAATTATTTTACGATTTAAAATCATCAATAATGTTTTTATAGTAATAATGTATATAATATGTAAAGTAGTCGTGCGTTCAACTGTTCATATCGTCAATTCATCAATTCTAAGATCTGGCCACGGCATCAATACTGCAGAATGACATTTATTCATTTATTACGTCATGTCAGACCGAATTAAAAAAGTGACACTGACAATTAAAAGTTTTAGATCTAAGTCAACTCGACATCGGTCATAGTCTATGCTAATTTATTAGATCTTTTTTATCAAGTTATTAAATATATTTTTCTATGGAATAGTCTGTTCAGTGCCGTAGCTACAAAAGGTATTAAGTGTCCTGACTAGATAAAGGAAAGTATTTGAAAACTGACGAAGATATAAAAGACTTTACTGTACACAATGTGGTCGTCGGTAAAAAAGAAGCCTGCATAGCTATTCGCAATTTCGCAACCGTTCGATACGGTTCCGGGTCGAATCGGACATCAATCGATGTTCAAAGAGTGCTCAAAAGGCTGTTCACAAATCCAAAACCCGTGAAAATGTGTCATTTTCGATTCGATAACCTGTCGAATGGTTCTGAGAGCTACGCTGATCTGTCTATGTGCCTACGTGACTTATATGGATGTACCGTTAGTCGAATAGGAATAGAATAACAGTAGGAACTGGGGCAGCAGTCAGTGAGGACTGTGAGGAATAGTGTGAGCAGTGTGTCGTGTCGGGAGTGTGAGCTGTGTGATGCGCACCGTGAGGTGTCGGCGGCGGTGCTCATCACTGTCCATGTCCAGCAGCTCGTCAATGTCCACCTCCACCTCCTGCGAGCTGGCCACCGCGCCCGCCGCCGCCGCGCCTGTGCCCGTCGCGCACCCGGCCTCCTTCTGCAACACACGGGGGTACGATACAGCAGCCAATAACATATGAGAACGATAGCGCAGACCACTTCCATTACGTACTGTCTTGTTATACTAATTCGGATCCAGATCGGAATTATAAGAACATGAACGCTGGCGACACCGCAGCACTCACCGTGTCGTACAACTTCTGCAGCTCGTCGTACAGCCACATCTCGACGGCGAGGCGCTTGCGGATCAGCGCCATCTGGTGGCTGCCGTACTTGGCCGTCAGGAACTTTTCGCGCCGCTCCTTCACCTGTGCCAACCACCGAACTAATATTAGGGACACACTCATTCACACTTTTAAGTTCCGAGCTAAGTACGCAATTATTGACAAATGCGTGCACTGACTGAACAACTCACATTTTTATGGTTATTTCCTCCAAAAGACCATCTCAGACATTAACCTGCATGATAGTCCTCATCTAGGGCTACAAAATATCCGGGCAACGGGTTGACATCCTATATCTCCGGGTTAGACGGGGTGGGTGCGAAGTCCCAAGTCCTATCGCTCGCTATTAACTTCTATTTTTACACAGAAATCACGTTACGAACCTCAAATGTGACGAACTTTCATCCCCTGTAGGGGATGAATTAAAAAAAAATGCCTAGATTTATGGTCTTTGACAAATCAGCAGCGGTCTAGGCACGAGGTTCATCAGAGAGCTATGGAACGGATTATTGTGGGTATCAAACTTGTAGGCCGGGAATACAACCATTCGTTCCATCACAGTAGTCGCTGATGTCACGTGGAAAGCTTCCACGGTCACGGTAGAATTATGTTGTGCTGGACACATCTGCCGCATGTCAAACGAACAATGGGCCAACCGTAGATACGACCCAATCCGTCCCTTTTATATGGCAGGCGACATTGCGGCAGGCCCAGGCGGAGATGGCGGGATGAGCTCTTTTCCTAAGAGCTGGTCCTTAAAAGCCGAAACGGAGAGTGGAAAGAGAGCTTTGCCCTGAAGTGAGAAGGTATGCTCACAATAACAATATGGAGGTTGTAGACACGCGGAATGTGAGCTCGGCTGTCATTGTGCCGATTGCCGTAACGGCCAATGGCCCGATGGCCGCAAGCCTCAACCAACATCTCTTGAGGCTCTCGTTAGGCAGCTGGATCAAGCGCTTGATTTAGAAGACTACTCGTCGATAACTGGCGAAATGTGGGGTACACCTCTGCCTAACCCTTTGCGGAAACAAGGCGTGATGTTGTGCTACTCTTCGATACGGCTCGCATTAGAGAAGGATCCGTCTCTGGAGGCCTAACAACGGTAGCTTGGAACCGATGTCGGTCGATCCCATAGTTTTTTTTAAAATGTCATTAATATTGAAATTATTATTTCCTTTATTTCATTTCTACACATATAATTTACATTTTTAAATATTTTTATAAAAACAAAGAGAAAACAAAAACATTTAAAAATATAAAAATAGTAGCCAACCGGTATCGGGAACAGGGTCCAAGCTACCGGTGGTCAGGGCTCCTGAGAGAGGAATCTCCTAACGATACGCGCCGTGTCAAGAAGTACCGCTTTCTGGATCAAGCCCTTGATCCAGCTGTCTAACGAGAGCCTCCTCAGGTGTTGGTCGAGGCTCTTGGCTATTATACCATTGGCCGTCACGACTATCGGCACAATGACTGCTGTATCCACATCCCACATGTCGACAACCTCGTGAGCCAAGTCAAGATACTTTATCTGCTCATCTTTTTCAGCTTTCACGAGGTTCTCGTCATGCGGGACCGCTATATCAATAATCATTGTGCGACGCTCTAATCGATCTATCACCACTATGTCTGGCTTATTGGCAACAATAGTCCTGTCAGTGATGATAGATCGATCCCAATTCCCAATACAACGTGATATTGCCATTTTCGAGAACTGGGTCGGGCACATACCTATAGTACGGTACTTCCGATTCCACAAGGCTGTATTTCAGAGCAAGTTGCTGGTGGATAATCCTGGCTACAAGGTTGTGCCTATGCAAGTAGTCTCCGTTAGCCAGACGAGAACAGCCAGAAATAATGTGTCGGATAGATTCCCCCGGACGGTGGCATGCCCGACAGATGTCAACCGTGCCGTCCTTCTCCAAATTATTATTATTATTATGTATTTTAAAATGCAAGAGATACGTCTAAAAATGAATAAATTAATGAGAATAATAATATGTACCTTTGTCAACTGAGCCGGTAGTTAAGGTTGCCCGAGATGCTAGCTAATATATTTGGGTACCAGCAGTGCTATTCTGTAACCATCTCACCGTGAAAACTTAGGTGAAGTGAGCGTGGAGTGAGCTGTCATTCCACAGGGATTGACATTATTGACAGCTCCCTTCACCCAAGTTTTCACGGTGAGATGTTTACAGAATAGCATGGCTGTATTCATTCATTGATTTGCCTGTAATCACCCACTGCTATATTATGTTTTACAAAACAAATCGATGAATATTATCTTATATTTATACTTCCTGGGTATTTAAGTACTTAATGGAAAAAACAGCGACGACCCAGCAGCGCCAGCGCCATGCTCGACAGATGGGTTTGTAGTTTTCTACCCACTATACCTACATACTATATTATGTAACGTCATCACACTATAGGTAAATAAAGCGTTGGCATGTCGAAATGTATGCTATCGTATGTGGTCACGTGGCACGTGGGAACCAGGCAAACTCCACCTTCGCTAGAAGAGGATCGCCTTGTTTACCTCGATCTTTTGTTTTTATGATCCTTGATTGCAACTTAATATTTTTAGTTTATCGGCGCCAGGCCAGGGCGCGTACCATTCCGCCGTAGCCTAAATAATGCCTGTAGTACATATTATTTAGCATGATCATTACTCACATCACACATGCTATCTACTTTGTAGAATTCACGCCATCAAGCCATCTCCTATTACGAAATGAACTTACATAAAATACAACCACCTTTAACAGTCAGTATAATATATCACTATTATTACTATGATTCCCCTGAGGCCTGAGGCTCTGAGGCCCTGACGCGCTGACACTTTCAAAGGCTTTGAAAGAATCAACATGTTGGAAATGCAGGCTCGGTGCTGGATGCTGGTGGGCGGTGCTGGCGGTGCCGGCTGTGCATGGTACATAAAACTTACTTCTCCCTTGTCGCAGAAGTTGACGTGCAGGCCGGACTTGGCGGGCGAGCGCTCGGTGGGCGAGAGCGCGGGATGCGCGTGCGCGGGGGGCGCGGTGTAGCCCCCCGCCGGCGCCGCCACGCCGCACTCCATGCCGCACGCTGCCGTGCTCGCACTGCCGCGGTTCTGCAAGTTATACGTCACTTGTTCACTGAACAGTTCCTATATTGCGATTGCCATAAACTTAAGGAATGGTAAATTCACGCAACGCAACACAATTTGTTTGGATACTGGCAAAATCTAAATCAAAATATTTTATTTCACATAAACCTACATGGGCATTTATGAAACATCAGAAGCTAGGTGCACAGTTCCAATTGGTCGTTTCCTATGGAGAAGAGCTGGCAAGAAACTCCACGGTTACTCTTTTAAAAATAATTGGCTTTTAGGGACACAGGGTTAAACAAATGCAAACGTCGCAAACGCGCATGTAACTAGGATTTTTTTATATGTTATGGTCCCCTGAGAGTAGTTTATACCCAAGTTTCCAACCCTGAAAACCTTATGCTACTCCCATGGTGCTCGGAAAACTGGTAGGTACTTGTTTCAGTGTTTTTGAAAAATATAGCTTAAGGATACGCTAGTCGGGCATTCTTCCATAAGCTCAAAAGCTAAACGTATATCAATTTGTCTTGTCATTATCTAGAGCCCTGTCAATCAATCTACCTAGCCTTTTCCCAACTATGTTGGGGTGGGCTTCCAGTCTCACCGGATGCAGCTGATTATCTAGCCCTGTTAAGAAGCAAAATTAGAAGAAAAAAAAAATCGTTTGGAAGATAAGAGCGTCGAAATTTCCATATTTCAACACTAATTTGAACTCGACTTTGGGCGTAAATAAATAACTTGTGTAGTCAAATAATAGCAAAATAGAAACTGTAAAGGGATAGATAATTTATTCAAAAGTTCAAATAATTTTAATTTGAGTAAATATATCCAATAGTTATTCCATAATATTTATACGCCCAAAGGTCTGCTCATACGCTACGCGGTCGTTTTTGTTACAAATCATCGTATATTCCACTAAATACATAAATACCTATATTTTTTTTAACTAGATAAATGAGTACTAAATAAATAAATAATTAGACTAATTAGCATGCATAGTAGTCACGCCCACCTACGAGTTCGAGCCGTCGCCGTCGACTAGTGCATCCTTAAGGACGCGTTTTGCGGTACCTTTGTTCTATATTTTTGTGAAGTATGCTAAATGACATGGCCGGATCCTGCCCTCAGAAACAATTCAGAATAAACAAATGTACAGTCATTATTAATATATGAAAATTACTTCCTAAATATACTAAAATAAATCGCAACAATTACATTTCTCTAGAACAGGCGACATAAAATGGCAAAAAAAGATGTGTGTTACTTGATTTTGTGAGTGTGGTTTTTAATTTGGACATAATTATAGCAATGTCAAGTGCATTTGCGTTTGGATACATGCATAAGATAAACACTGTGTCTATAGCTCGCCTGAAGATCAGACTACAATAAAAAACACCCACGAGTGCCAGAATCGTATTGCTACTAAGGTAAAACCTACCTAAAAAAGTCCACGGTTTCAAGAGTATCGCAGACACCATTTTTCGAGCTGTCGAAGCCATGATGCGGATCACATTACGCATTACGCATCGACAATATATTCAAGAGTGTGTATCCGAACGTCCTAGTAACTTTGACGTTTAAACTGCGCGCATTTAGAGATGGGTTGTAACAGGTTAAACACGATATCTGTTATCACTGCTACTATTACACAAAAATAACTGATCCAAATATCTGTTATTAAATAACAGCCTGTTATTTTTGTACGGACGATAAATAACTATTATATTTAAATCTCAGTTGAATATCTTCTATATTTCTTTTCGTTTTAAGTTTATTTTTAATAATAGTCACTGGTCAGTAACTGTTAACACGACTTAATTTAGGAGTCACTTTTGCGTAAATGTTTGTTCTTGTAACTGTGCGTTTGCACTGGCGAAACATTTACAACAAAACATGTTGAAATCTATAGGATCTGTCAATTTTCCATACAATGTTTGAAAGGAACTAGAGATGGCAACATATTTTTCATCCCACCATCTCGGAAAGAGTATTTTTAATCTTCAATATCTGAGTGGAAAAGCCGTTTTTATTCTCTAGAGGATAAAGTAAATTGAATTTAGAGCATCGTGTGCACTAAGTTTGTGAATTTAAAAAAACATTAAACCTATTTACTGCTACCTCTATGGTGCCGAATATATCATACAACTTTTTTTAAATTTGTTAAAAACTCAGACTCGGAACCTTCTTGGTGTTCTTTTTTCAATTTGCTTTGTACGCGGTTCTTTACGCGGCATTTTTTCACGTCATTGTTAAACCTTATATTAAAAACAAGAAACTTGAAAACAAGTGAAAAAACTAAAATGAGTGATTCTAGCGACGAGGAAGTTTGCTTGACGCCAACAGAATTGACTGAAACTGTTAATAATGCGCAAATGAGCTTTCTCCCTCAACAATCACGCGAGAAGTATTTAAAACAGTACGATATGTTCAACACGTGGCGACTAGCAAAAGGAGCCAAAACTTTCTCAGAAAACGTTTTGCTGGCATATTTTATAGAATTATCCGAGAACAAGAAAGCAAGCACTCTATGGAGTACGTATTCGATGCTAAAAGCAACAATAAAAATAAAAAGACAAACATATCGATACCTATCCTAAATTAGTGGCATTTTTAAAAAGAGCCTCATCTGGTCATCAACCAAAAAAATCGAAGGTTTTCACAGTATCTGATATTGAAAAGTTTCTTAACGAAGCACCCGATTCCGTATATTTGGCGGCAAAAGTAAGTCAGTTGCACATTCAGTATCTACTTAAGTATATTAATCTCAATTAAATAGTATACTTAGTAGATGTTGATAGGCATAATTATGCGTTCATATCAATTTTATTCATTTATCTACTACAATACTCTTTACGTTACAGGTTGTTCTTATTATTGGAATAAACGGAGCATGTCGAACTAATGAACTAACACAACTTAATGTCAAAAACATTGAGAAACATTCAGATGACTTACTATTAATTAATTTACCTAATACAAAGACAAAAAGAGACCGCAACTTCGTCATTCGCAAGGAATACGTAACGATTGTTGAGAAATATCAAGCCTTACGCCCGCCTAACACTCCAATCAATCGATTTTTTCTACAGTATCGCAATGGAAAGTGTGTTAGACAGCCTATGGGTACTAATAAAATTGGCAGTATCCCACGAGAAATAGCAACATTTCTTGAACTTCCAGAACCCCTGTTGTACACGGGTCATTGTTTCCGACGAACTTCAGCCACATTTTTGGCTGATTCCGGAGCTGATCTCCTGTCCCTTAAGCGCCACGGAGGCTGGAAGTCCAATGCAGTTGTAGAGGGATACATAGAGGATTCCATCCAAAATAAGTCTAAAATATGTGAAGGCATCGTAGGAGCCATTACACTGAAAGAGCCTCAATCGGATCCTTGGACTGGCCCTTCTACATCAAAAATAAGCCGTTATGAAACACCTAACCATCTCCCTCTCTCTCCAACATTCACGCCAAGGGAATCCGATGAATCGGTACAACTATTAAGTATGACAGATAGTTTACCGAAAAACAGTACACAAGTGACTAACACCAATATTACAGTACCAAACAAAAATATTACACTCAATTTAAATAACTGTAGCAACGTTACTTTAAAATTTTCTTAATTATACCTTAGTACCTATTATTTTGTTATAATTTAAAGATTATTCTGTAATACTTACCTGTCATAATGTAGTAATTAATACCTAAACTGAAATAAAAGTGTACCTATCTTGTGATTGTAAACGTTTTTTTTTTTGCATTTAGTCATTTCCTCGCTGAGGTGGAATGAAAAGTTACGTGTTGCACTCGAGTGCAAAGATTTTTCACCTCGTGCTCTTTTGATTCCCTCGCTGACGCTCAGGATTCTAATTTTGAATCACTCGCTGCGCTCGTGATTCAATTTTAGAATCCTTCGCTTGCTCGGTCATCAAAATTGAACACGTGGTTAAAAAGCAACTTTGCACTCTTGTATAACAAATAACTATTGTTGTGATGTTTCGACAGTGCAAACGCATAGTTAGACCCACAGACGAAGTAAAGAGACGCAGACGCAGACGCCGGCACCGACACCGGCAAAAATAGTTATTTACATTACGGCGTAAATTGCTACAATAATTTAGTGAGTGGAGTAGAATGAAAAGTGTTTTGTGGTAGTCAGCTAACGGCATTTGGAGAAATACAGATAATTTAATGTTATGAGTGGTTTAAGAGTTTCAAATTTTACCAATGACAAACAGTGCAATAGAAAAAGAAAATAATAATAATAAAACAAAATGCGAAAGAACTACTGTGTTTGTACTTAGTGAACAATCACTGCCAAACGCTCGCCACCATCGCCAGACGCGTGCAGATCAGGGGTAAGTTTAATGTGTGGTATCCTTTTGAAGCTGTAGTAAGTGCTGTTTAAATTTTATTCTGAATGTACCAACTGTCTTTATTGCACGAAACGGAGGTGGCAGGTCGTTCCAACAACGAGAGGCAGCGAGTTTGATACTACCACGGAAAGCAGCAGTTCTGTGCGATGAGGCTAACATGAGGTATGAAGATGCTCTAGTTTTAATTTTGTTAACATCGCGCTCCAGGACAATTTCTTGTATAAATAGTCTGATTTCTTTTTGAGAAAAGTACCAAAGAGTAGGGTAGCCAGGTGAAGCTTTCTGCGTGCTGACATTCTCATCAAATTACCCTTATTCAAAAAAGATGACGTTGGCAATTTCAGGCCTATTTCTATCTTACCAGCATTTAGCAAAATATTTGAAAAGTTAATACTCAAGCAGCTGCTAAGACATTTTAATTTAAATAGCCTCCTTCATAATGAACAATATGGATTTACAAAAGGTCGTTCGACTACAGATGCGGGTGTTGCTCTGCTGAAACACATATTTAACGCATGGGAGAACTCGCAAAATGCTATTGAGGTTTTCTGTGATCTCTCCAAAGCCTTTGATTGCGTGCACCATGACACGCTTTTGCGGAATATATATAATATATATTTAAAAAACCAATCGATGATACTCATAGCGCTTTATGTCGATGATTTGATCATATTTTGTTCACCGACATTCGAAGGAAAAGACAAAATTAGAGCGAAATTGCAGCAAGAATTTGATATCACGGATCTAGGGCCAGCTCAACAGATTCTTGGTATGAAGCTGTCTAGAAAAGGCAATGAAATCTCTCTTAATCAGTCGAATTATATTCTAAAGTTGCTGAAGAAGTTTCGAATGGAAGATTGTAAACCTTCAGGAACACCAATGGAGACTTGTCTGAAGTTACCCAAAAAAACTCAAAAGGATGATACTTATGACTACAGAGGTTTAGTAGGGTCGCTTATGTACTTAGCAGTTTGTACAAGACCGAATATCAGTTATGCAGTGAGTTACCTGAGTCAATTTAACAACTGTTTTAGTGAAATTCATTGGAAGGCCGCCAAGAGAGTTTTACGATATCTAAAAGGTACACTCAATTTGGGTCTAATTTTTACTAAAAGTAGTATGGATATTAGAGCTTATGCTGATGCAGATTGGGCATCAAACAATATAGATCGTCGGTCGTACACGGGCTATGTCTTCTTTCTAGGGAAGTCTGTTGTCTCTTGGGAGAGTAGAAAGCAACGTATTGTTGCATTATCTAGTACTGAGGCAGAGTACATGGCATTGTCTGACACGTGTAAAGAAGCTTTATTCATAAGAAAACTTTTATTTGAGATCCTTGGTACCATAACTAAAGTTATCATATTCAATGATAATCAATCTGCTATAAAACTTTGTAAAAACTTTATGTTCCATTCTAGGACGAAACACATAGATATTCGTCATCATTTTATAAAACAAATTGTTAATAATGGTATAGTTGAAGTAAAATACTTATCAACTAATGTTATGTTGGCTGATGTAACACGTTAACTGTGCAGCTATAATGAGAGAGACTACCCCATAAGTGCAAACGCAAATTGTTGTTACTTCATTAATCATACGTGTGAACCGATAAAAGGAGCTAAACTCACACGTGTTTGCGGTTATGAGCCTTTAAATTTACGAGCAACTCATGCCCCATCCGTGGGTCATGCACGTAGTATGAACGAATCGCTATGCCCCATCGGTGGGGTATGCACAGGCAAAAATCACTTTGTAAAGAAAAACATTGTGAGTTTACAAATTTAATGTTAGCTGTGTAGTTATGTCTATGTATGTTTTGTGAATTTATTGTTGAAGTTTTATAGAAGAAAAATATTGTTTTAGTTTACGTTAAAGGGCCAGTGTTAAAACTATTCTAAACGCAACCTTTTTTGTGATACCTGTCTTTTGACTCTGACAGTTGGTTTTTTTCCTCTTCCGTCCGTTCAAGACTTTGTACGACTGTGTTTATTTAGTTTCAATAATAAATCCCATAGTAATCTCTACAAACCTTTCTTTTTTCTGCCCAAATATCCAACAACGTGTGCGTTACCCAGGCCAGATGTTGTCGAAAATGGTCATTTGAATCTAATAGATAATTAGTTTTGCGGCTTCTGTAATTGTTGTGCACATTTTTAAATTTGTTGCGCTTATAGTTTTTTAATTATTTCACAAAAACATTTCCTGCTGGGGTAACGTTATCCCAGCCAGACCTTTTTCGCTTCGCAGCCGCCATATTGGATTTTCGTTTTGAAAAATTGACCTTTTCTCTCTACCTCTATCGAATTAGAAGAAACGGACGCAAGTATGAAGCCGCATTAAAAAAATTCGTTCCAAAACCCGTTTACTATGTCACACTTTGAAGTCGCAACAAGAAAGACATGTTGTGTCTTAGATTATGCCACATGGTTGACCCGTGCTAGCGGTATCATAGTTTGGGCGGTTTTATCGCCCAAACTGTGATAAAATGTGTGACTCAAGCCATGTCACAGTAGGCCGTGCTCGCTGCGCAGGGGAATAGATTGTTCTCCTTTACCACAAAAAAAAAATCTATACACTGCCTATACATTTCATGGTGCTACCTATAGGTGATTTTGTTTGTTTTTAAATTACTTATGTGACACATGTACATCGATGGTTAATTACCTACTGATTGCGAAAAGCTTAAATTTTTACCTTTCTAATGGACCGCAGACCTTGGTATTAATATTTCCAACTTGATACCTCTACCCGTTTCTGAGAAAAAGGGTCTTGACAGACGGACCGCCAAACAACAAAGTATAAGGGTTCCGTTTTCCTTTCGAGGTAAGGAACCCTAAAACAGAAGAATTGGGTCGCTGTGCTTATGGAAAACTGAAAATATATGTGCGATGCTGACGCGGCGGGCGTTAGTATTTACCTAAACTGACATAAGTGCCTACTCGTGACGGTGAAAACACCGGCGTTTTCATGAATCTCGAATGTGGCGTGTGTGGTGCACAAAGACGGCGGCGGCCAATGCACGCTGAGCGCAGAGGAGCAGACGGTAGGGTCGCACCGCGCGCGAGCTGAAACGACTTTCTTTCAACAACAAAATTCATTTTGAGAGCCCTCCGCGGGCGACGACCTTGCCTCCCTTTGCAGACGTCTGGGTATTCTAGTCAATGCATAGCTACACGACTACACGGTACAGACGACCATCACACACTAACAATCATAATGACTGAGAAAATTTAGGATTCAAGCATATTAACTTGTGTACAATAACATGTTATTTTAAGGATTTGAAATAATAATAATAACACTTTGTTTGTTCATATTTAAAATTTAAATGAAAAATAATTAAGAATAATTCGCGATATTACGGAATTAACTTACTACCTACTCCTATCAGATAACAATGATGAAGTTCTAGGGTCCTCCGGGTTCTAAAGTGCACCAACAACCAGCAATCAGCAGCCATCATTGGAGTAATCATGGTCTATTAATGAATTTAAATATTGGAAATAGTATCTTTTCAAGATTCCGGAGTTGTGATTAAAATGATTTACTTTCAAAACAGAACAAATTAGCAAACGGATCGAAAGGAGAAGGACCATGTCAGATACACCATCAACTGTTAAAGTACATGAATTTTCAGTTTCTGTCTGCTGCTGGTAATCACTGAGTATATTATCATCATCGCTGTCGTCAACTGAAGTCGCGAGTTTCTAAATCTTATTTATTATTTTATTTTATTTATTTGGGAAAATAAACGGTTACATATTACAATATTACAAAATAATTTGAGCTAAGTAAAGAGTGAGCAAATGTATAACCCACGACATTTTCCACATAATATTAAAACAGGATATTAAAAATTATTACGATGTGTGATTACAATTACATAATAATTGTATGCATAATGTGGTTAATGATAAATCTAAACAGGCATGCAAAAATAATAAAATAATAAATACAGTCTATAGTTTAAACATTATGGAGTTAAATCTATGATTGTTTTGCGAACAAGGCATCGAAATTTTCCAACAGAAACAGCAAAGATGTCAATATTATGGAAGGTCTTATTATACTGATTGGTAAGGCGTCGTAGGGGCGCTCGTAAGCCTGCGTTCGTATGACTAGAAGATCAGCAAATAGATGTCGTGCACGCACGCACGCCCTCGGCTTATGGTTGTTCTAGCTACTATATCTTATTACTAATATCCATACAATCATATGTGTTGTTACAGAGGTCAAACAAAAACATTGTTTCCAAAGTAATACGTCTGGCTTTAAGTTTTTGTAGATTAAACTTATTTAAAAGATCACTATAAGATGCATAGGTGTGACAACAACGGAAATGCACGGCTTTCAAAAATTTACTTTGAACTTTTTCAATCGCCTCTGAGTATTTACCATAGAAGGGATTCCACACCGCAACAGCGTACTCCAACTGCGACCAGCTATCTAATTACGCAACGCATTTTCGTTGACAATTCCGACTAATCTGTTTCAATTTGACAGGTCAACAACATTCATTGTGTTATTTACGTTGTTGAGCAGATTTTTTTTACGAAAGTACGAAGTAATGGATTAGCAATCTGTTTCAAAACGATTCAGATTTTTATTCATCGTGTATTACGTAATTAGGGTACTGATCAACGATATGTATATGGGCGGACAAATTCTGTAGCTGATCTCATCACGAAACCATACATGCGGAAGGCATTGTTCACTATTCTACTAATATGAGCGTCAAGGTGTAGTTTATTGTCCAATAGAAATCCAAGTTCACGAACCAGTGTTTCTCTTGTTAGAATTACGTTATTTAGGGAGTATGGATGCATTAGGATGTTTTTATTCTTAGTAAAACTTATACAACAACACTTAGATATGCTAAGTTGGAGTTTGTTATTTAAACAATATGCAGAGAACCTGTCTAGGTCTTCCTGCAAGAGGAGACAATCATGTAAATTTTTGACAGGCTTATAAATTTTTAGATCGTCTGCATATAGTAAAATTTTTGAATTTTGAAAACATGTATTGATATCGTTAATAAATATTATGAACAAAAGAGGTCCCAAAATAGAGCCCTGGGGTACTCCAGAAGTAACTCTTAGAGTGTTGGAATTGAAACCATTTACCACAACCCTCTGAGTTCTATTAGAAACGTAAGAGGAGAACCATCTCAATAGATCACCACGTATACCATTAAATGCAATTTTTTTTAAGAGCAGCTCATGGTCAACTTTGTCAAAGGCTTTCCGGAAATCAGTGTAAACAGTGTCAACTTGAATGCGAGAGTCCATATTGTTGAATAAGTAGTCCACAAAAGTCACCAGGTTAGTTGTAGTTGATCTTCTTTTGACGAATCCATGTTGTTGCTGAATTATATTGCTATGTATGAGAGGATATACTTTATTATATACTAATCTCTCGAAAACCTTTGACAAAGCTGGCAACATTGATACCTAGACGATAATTTTGGACATCCTGTTTAGGTCCTGACTTGTAAATAGAGGTTATATTAGCAAGTTTCCATGCTTGAGGAAAGATTCCTTGTGAGATTGATAAATTAAATATAATATGCAATGGGATACACAGATTAACAGCAGTCGACTTTATAAAGGTTATTGGTAGACCGTCTGATCCTGACCCCTTAGAAGGATCCAGTGCTTTTAGCGCACTAAGTACTTCATCGATAGTAAACTGAATGTCAGTTAATAGAGTGCAGCTCTCAGAACAGTCATCATGCAAGGATGGAATATTACTAGAAGTGGAAGGCTCATAAACAGAGTTAAAATAGTCTGAAAAAAGATTACAATTTTTTTCTGGGTTGTTAGTTGACTGGTTGTTATAACTCATAGTAGAAGGAATTTTAGTACTATATTTTCGGTTAGAAATGAAAGTCAAAAAGTGTTTAACGTTGTTCCGAATACTATCTTCGACAGAATTAATGTATTTTTTGTAGCAGTTCTTACATTCATCTTGGAATCTGGAGCGGTATAGTGAGAACTGCTCGTAATCCGAAATATTGCGATACATTTTCCATCTAACCCAAGCTTTGGTCTTATTTCTATAAATGTGTATAAGAGGTTTTGAGAACCAAACAGGAAACTTATTAGATTTACAAGTAGTCAATGGTACATGTTTTTTAATAATACTAAAAATTACATTATAGAACGTGTTTAGAGATTCGTCAACTGTTTCGTGATTTAAAGCGTCTTTCCAATTTATTTCCTTAAAGTCGTCATAAATTTTTGCCTTATGATAATTATATTTTTTTATTGTCCTGCGAACTGCCATGCTATTCTGTAAACATCTCACCGTGAAAACTTGGGTGAAGTGAGCTGTCAATAGTGTCAATCCCTGTGGAATGACAGCTCACTCTACGCTCACTTCACCTAAGCTTTCACGGTGAGATGGTTACAGAATAGTATTGCAGTAAGGCAAACGTGGCGTAAACAATACACAGAATGGAGGATGATGGTTATCGAGTTGTAATAAATAATCTGTGGGTGAAGAAATGGTGCAGTCATCATTACTAATAACTAAGTCTAATATTTTTCCGCTCATATTTTTTATAGTGTTGAATTGATGTGCGTTTAAGAATGACATAAACACATTCAAGTGATCTCACACGGGAGTGTTACCTCTACAGTCATGCGATTCTGTAAACATCTCACCGTGAAAACTTGGGTGAAGCGAGCTGTCAATAGTGTCAATCCCTGTGGAATGACATCTCACTCCACGCTCACTACACAGGTTACAAATGCAAGCTAAAGTAGCAAATACAGATATGAAATTAACTTTTTTAGTAACATACTAGTGCTTCCTCGGTACAATATATGTATATCTTTAGAATATATTGTAGGTATTTAGTAATAAACATCACCCAAAGCGTCAAATTTCTATTTTTTTCTTTTCAAAATTTTTGTACTTTTGTTACCGTCATAACGGTAAATTTTTAATAGTACACATATTCCGTAGTTATTATTTATATAGTACACATGTTCATGGACTTATGGTCTGAAATAAATTTATTATTATTATTTTTATTTGTCAACAAATCTCGGGACCATAGGGTCCCGGTCCTTTGGAAGGCGTACGAGGGGCCGAAGCCAACTCGCAGAGGCCCCTTAGTCAATTTTAAATGGAATGAGGAATGAGGCACCAACCGACGATTATCCCTGTATGCACTATGCAAGTGCACCCAAGGACAACCCCCGGTTGGTGCAGGACTATTGCAGAACATGGAAACAAAAAATATTAGGCTATGGGTTTGGGCGGTTATAGTGGGTTGGTTACCTAAAACTATGGAAGGCCTATGTCCCCTGCCTGATCAATGTTAAGATATACACGGATAAAATGGCAGGGGGTGACTTGCACACTCAATAATGGGCCCCCGAAAACTGTCGCTAGCACATAGTGACGTAGCGACAAGGGGGCAACATGACCTGAGGTGCTTGAGGAGTGGAGAAGTATTCCACGGCTTTCAGAACAATCCCAGAGCCCGGAAGATGGTCAAGATCCATACGAGCACTTACTGGAATACTTCCTTCCACCGAGCACGTTTGCTCTTGCGAATCTCCACTCAAGCCGGCCAATTAAGGCAAGAATGAGGTGGGAGATCTGTTCCTCGTCAGTGTCCACTCCAGCCGGCCAATAAAGGCGAGCCAGAGAAGAGGAACAAGACTTCTCCCGGGAGTTAGGGTCCGTGGGGTCGGTACTGCCCAACAGCTCGCCACAAGCTGCCCTGCGGGTTTCTGTATCTCTCTTGGTCTGGCTCCACATCCTAGACCTGTTCCGGCAAAGTAAACTCTACCGGCACAGATCTAGAGTTTGGAGCGCGCAAGCCCCACCACGACGTCAACGTAGAGATACGGCGGTGGGGTTATTATTATTATTTATTGGTCTTTGACATTTCTCGGGACCCTGGGGTCCCGGACCTTTGGAAGGCGTACGAGGGGCCGAAGCCAACTTGCAGAGGCCCGTTAGGCGTTTTAATGAAATGAGGCACCAACCGACGGCTATCCCTGTATGCACTATGCAAGTGCACCCAAGGATAACCCCCGGTTGGTGTAGGACTATTGCAGGATATGGAAACAAAGATATTGGACTATGGGTTTGGGTGGCTAAAGTTGACTGGTGACCTGAAACTATGGAAGGACTATGGCCCCTGCCTGATCAATGTTTTCTATGTACACGGATAAAATGGCAGGGGGTGACTTGCACACTCAATAATGGGCCCCTGAAAACTGTCGCTAGCACATAGTGACGTAGCGACAAGGGGGCAACATGTCCTGAGGTGCTTGAGGAGTGGAGAGGTATTCCACGGCTTTCAGAACAATCCCAGAGCCCGGAAGATGGTCAAGATCCCTACGAGCACTTACTGAAATACTTCCTTCCTCCGAGCACGTTTGCTCTTGCGAATCTCCACTCAAGCCGGCCAATTAAGGCAAGAATGAGGTGGGAGCTCTGTTCCTCGTCAGTGTTCACTCCATCCGGCCAATAAAGGCAAGCCAGAGATGAGGAACAAGATTTCTCCCGGGAGATAGGGTCCGTGGGGTCGCTACTGCCCAACAGCTCGCCACATGCTGCCCTGCGGGTTTCTGTATCTCTCTTGGTCTGGCTCCTCATCCTAGACCTGTTCCGGCAAAGTAAACTCTGCCGGCACAGACCCAGAGTTTGGAGCGCGCAAGTCCCACCACGACGTCAACGTAGAGATACGGCGGTGGGGTTATTATTATTATTATTATATTCATACTCGACATATTAGTCTAAAGTATTTGATTTTAGATTACTCGTGTTATAATTATTAAAACTAACTGCTATGGTAAGTTTTCTGTAACAATATAAGTAAGCCGCTGTTACAGTAAGCAAGAAATGATTAGTAATTAAGAATTTTTGATTAAACCAATAAAAGCCATTTTACGTAGCCTACCTAGATATAAGTTGTATCTTAATAAGCATAGGTATAGTTTTGATTTCCCATAGTTATAATTCTAATTGATATAAGTACCTAAATAAAGACGTAATTAGTACCCCAACACATCCCGAAGGTAAAGATAAACCACTTGCAAATCACATGCCTATACACAAGCAATAATGGTATTGCCCACCAAGCACGTCCTAACTTGACAAGAACACACAGGTAACTCACTAACAGGCACCTAAACACACTTAAACAGAATAATAGCATCACTCACGAACAAGTCACAACTTGTCGACTAGAAATAAGACAGATGGCATCGCCCAAGAACAAGTTGCAACTTGTCGAGAAAGAACTAGGCAAAAAGGTATCATTCAGGGAGCAGGTTACAACCTGTCGAGAATCAAGATCATGCTTGACCAAAATACCCACGCCTCACTAACCTACTATTGGTTAAAAACTGTAAAACGTATATTTTTAGTTGTAGAACCACCCTCTACTTGTACCATAGTAGAAAACTACTTAAGCCAAACCAAAAAAGTTAAACCCTAGTTTTTTAGTGCGCGACTCAATATACCTCAATAGTAAGATCAAAGTGGTGTTTCAATGCAAATCCCCTACTCTAGGTGTTACAAAGCATTTAAATAACTCAGTTTAAAGATATCGGCCGTTAGCAAGTGTTAGCAGACACTTTACAATGATTGCTTTGTGTTTTACGTTTCTTAAAGTTATAAGAGTGAGTACATATACAATGGTTCCCACCAACTCCATGCTACCGCCCTAAGTTATATATAACCCAATGCCGCTCATGGGCATGTGTCAGCAACTTTAAATGGGGGGTCTATGTTTAATATTTCTCATGTTATGCAGTTTTATTTTTTTGTGTATCGTTTGTGACCTTGCTTTTATATTTTTTGCCATATTTCTGATGTTATTGGCTCGATTTAGATTCTGGTTATTATATCCAAAACTTGAAATTTTCCCACAAATAACCCCTTCTAATACAAAATTTAATCAATTTATGTTACGTACGTTACACGTCCGTGTTTGGGTCACAGAAATACATCAACTTAATCGGTCTATTAAATTCGGAGCAAATTGGCTGTGACTGTGACAGACAGACACACGTACACGAGTGATCTTATAAGGGTTCCATTTTTTCCTTTTGAGGTACGGAACCCTAAAATTACATTAAATACTGGGCCAACACAATAAGGTGACATCAACTACCTACGGCGATACATAATATCACACACTATCACTTAGCTTGATAACACAAATCTGATACCTAAGTATATATAATGATAGTGACATGTGTGATGGTATGATGATATTCCCGCACGAAGTAGACGCGCTTTCATTACAATTGTTTTAACGGTCGACAAACGAAAAACGTTTCAACAGTCACGTGCGCTGAACATCCGTCATCTACAACAACAGAGGCGAACCCTAAAAAAAAATTAAGTGGAGCGAGATCTTATACGTGCGCCCCTCTAAATACAAAACCATGGTCCTATGCTATGCAGTTGCTTATCCGTGACCTACCAAATATCTACAGCCATGCTATTCTGTAAACATCTCACCGTGAAAACTTGGGTGAAGTGAGCTGTCAATAGTGTCAATCCCTGTAGAATGACAGCTCACTCCACGCTCACTTCACCTAAGTTTTCACGGTGAGATGGTTACAGAATAGCACTGCAGGTGTAGGTATTTTCGGGACAAGCACAGTGTTGTCTGTCGCGCTTGACACAGCAGTTGCTCTGCTTGTTCGTGTTAAATAAATGTTGTCCATCTACTTTTGGTTGACTTGTTCCTAGGCAGCAGGAGCGAGCGTAGCGAGTTCGCCGCCGGCCGAGTCCGAGAATAAAATAAAATGTCGGCCGAGACCGAGAGCCGCGAACGAGACTAGATAAATAGTGAAAAATTAAATTAAAACGCGCTAATTTTGCATAGGAGTTATGTAAAATATTCGCTCGTTATAGCACACAAAAAAAACAATTTTTCCCATCAAAGAGTGTCGCCTCTCGTCGTATAACTAACCAGCTCTGCTAAAAAGCTGTTTACTTGCTACACTTGCTAGTGTAGCAAGTCGCCTACTGGCAGCGCTGAAACAAACTTTTTTGCTGCAGGCATAAGTACTTTATTAGGTGACGAATACCAGTACTCAAAACTATTTGTATATGACCCGAGCCGCGAGTGATGCTAAGCTGCACCACCTCACAAAGGACAAGGAGAATTGTTCGGAGTCGATAGCCAACCTTCAGTAATTGAAGAGGTATCAAAAGAAGAAGACGTATCAAGATGACGAACCTACAGTAATATTGGAACAGCCAATATTACTGTAGGTTTCATTGTATCCCTACAGAGACAGACTGAATCGACGTCATACTTTTTTCCATGCGTATGATTAAAAGCTCGTACAGACCAGCGCGACGCGACGCCGCGCCGCGAACAATACAATTTCTAAGAAAACTTGACAACAATAACCGGTGTCGCGTCGCGCTGGTCTGCACGAAGCTTAATAGGTATTCATTGTAGAGATCAATGAGTAATTTTAGTAAGTTGTAGGTACCTATCTACTTATTTAAAAAGCTATAACTAAGTAGGTACCTAAGACAGGTGCTTACTTAATATACTCTCGAAATATGCAGTGATTCGTTAGTTCGTGACTAAGGTATTATACCCAAATCGACGGTGGAATATTTTACCCCACGTACGCACGGGCGTATTTTTAGCGCGGCGATTAATTTTCGCGTATTAGATTTTCGACGTTCTCGAGAGTTGAATATCAAACAGTGTGTTTTCTTGACGAGCAAGAGGAATACGCGCTGAATACGCTCTGTTGGATTCTCAATGCTCGGCTGCAATACCGAGAGTAGAAAATCCAATGTACGAAAAAATATCGCCGCGATTTTATTACGCCCGTGCGAACGTAGGCTTAATGTCGTAAGAAACGTTTAAATACGATGTCCCTTACGACATTTTAAAAGTGTAAACTGAGGATGAGTGATCTACCCCTAGTGTGAGTTTCTTGCCGTATCACGAAATACGTGACGATCAAGTTAATCGAGCTAACTAATGAGCAATGGTATTTAAAAATGATGCGAGTGTGGGTTGAAGTATGTCTAACTAACATCAGTTCGTATCGTCACTTGTCCGATAGTATGCCGAAAGTTTTGTTATTTTTTTAATGTTGCCTATCTTGAACTTAGAATGGTTTCGGCGAAATAATACGGCTAAAATACAAATGTTATCGCAACCATGTTAACAAGCGTTATGCGTGCCCTACGTAATTTAGACGAATAATATTGTTATTGAATGAGATATTCCTGTTTCGTTTTAACAAGCAGTGAGTAAGGGAGATGTAAAATTAGGTGTGTGTGGCGTCAAATTCAAGTGGCGAGCGCGCCATGTCTATAAAACATTTCTTTGCCTTCAAAGTTTTTTCGCGCTTTTGTGTTACATTAGTAAACTTATTCCATTTCGATTATTTACTTATCACAATGAAGACCAGTGCATCACAGTTTGAAATGTTAGTTAACTTCATGGAACAGTAAGTACACTTGAGCTTAATATTGAAAATAAAAACTTAGTTGTGAACCTTTCATATAAAAAAAAATATTTTCTCTAAAATTTACAGACACGGTGATATAAACAAACTGAATAAAAACGCAAAAGGTAGAATACAGACGATCCAAGATTGGGAACGCCTAACAAATTTATTAAATAGTGATCCCACTGGGGAAACTAAGAATACAGAGAAATGGAAGAAGGTATGTACCTACCGCAGTATAATTATTAATCTTATCCTTTAAAATTTAAGTGAATATTTAATTTTGGTCTAATGTATTCCCAAATATACCTAGCTACCTAGAATATTTTTATATTTGACTGTACTTATTAATTCATTATCATACTACAATGGTAATGTTGTCTTTCAAAGGTTTGGAGCGATTTAAAAAATAACACCAAGAAAAAGGCAGCCAGAATAAATAGGGCTGCTGGTGGTACTGGTGGTGGGCCTGCACTTAATTTACAGCTTACTGATTTGGAACAACGTGTCCTCAACATAATTTTACCTCAGGCAGCTACAGGCTTAACAGGTGTAAGGGAAGCGGGCTTTTCTGAGGTTGGTTGTGGTGCTTTCATATTTTACTAAATATAGGTATATAAGTACTTCAAGTACCTACATCTGTAGATTTTTAACAAAAATACTTTTTCTAATTTTCTAAAAATTATTAAAATTTACTTTTAAAATGTTTCAGAACCGAATTGACAGTCCCAACAGAACTGTCACTCTGTCACCAACACCACCTGTGCCTGTGCTGGCTGCCAGTTATGAGGTTCCAGTTGTTGAAGAAAGTCCAGTTATTAATTTAAGTAAGTACCTACCTAAGTGTCTTTGGTTCAAAATTGAGACCTGTGACTTAACAGTCCGACAGTCATATCTATTAATGCAGATTTTTCATTTATTATTTTCTATTTTAGTGGATTTCGATACATGGAATGAAGCTGGACCATCCCACATCACAACACCCTTACCATCACCAACCACCAACACCTACCAAGCACAAGTAGAAGAGGAAATTGTCTTGGACAGTCCACCACCAGCAGGCTCTCTAAGACCAACACAAGCGGGACATACTCCACAACGTCGGCGACGTGGTATAACTTCACGTCGAATAATATCTCCACGACGCCGGGTTATTAGACAACCCAATCAGATGGAACGAGCAACAGAGCAGTTCCTGAACTCCGATGAGGAATGGAGGAATTTTTTAAGAAAAAAACATGGTGATGACTGCAATATTGAGAGGGAAAAGCTTCGCATAAGGGAGCTTGAGTTAGAAACTCATAGGAAATGGCAAGATGTTGCATTGGTTGCCGTAGAAGCATTAAATAAGGTTATCAATTCTAGATTATGCAGAGATCAATGATTTATTATCTTAAGTTATGCTTCTACATTGTGCACAGCAGCATTTTGCCATTTTTTTATGAGTGTTTTCTTTTCGTGTGTAATTTTATATTGTTAATTTTTTAAATAGTTTCACACTTTATGCCTGGAGGCTTTTATTTAGGTACCTATTTTATTTTTTATTTCTAATTAGTATAAAATTCAATGTTTTTGTTGGTATAGTGGCGTGTGCTAGCTGTCTTAAGGCAAATAATTTAATTTAATGTTTGTGTTTCGTAATGTACTTTGCATACTATCGTATGGAATCATGTTTTTCTAAATGAACAGACAGACAGCTGTGCTACTGGGAAGTTTGTTGCGCCACTTCTTCCCAGCTAAAGCCTTAGGAAGTGGTTAAGGGCGGGCGTTTTGGGGAACTGTCTTATGTAGTTTTGACGTTCGGAAAGTACTGTTTCAAAGCTTAATTATAAATGACTTGATTTTGGTTGTAAATAAAAGCTACCATTACTATGCGTGTACTAAACTACCTTCCCATGTTTTATTTAAAAAATAAAAATTCTATTTGACGTAAATGTTTTATTATTGTAATGGTTTAAATGTGTTATGTATGGACTAAGAAGTAAATAAATATAGTTCATGTATACACATGGGTAGATTTAAACAAAGACTCAGAATTCAAAAAATTCAAAATATTTTATTTCACATAAACCTACAAGGGCACTTATGAAACGTCAGAAGCTAGGTGCACAGTTCCAATTGGTCGTTTCCTATGGAGAAGAGCCGGCAAGAAACTCCACGGTTACTCTTTTAAAAGTAAATGGTTTTTACAATTTTTCCAAATTACAGTGTTAAAAGCTTCGATCAATTAGCCGACATATGTATTTTATTATGGAAAATTAATTATGTAATCGTCGGGCTACTTGATCACGTAAAGCTCTTCCTCGGATTAAATCGGTGGTTGCTCTTTGATCTCTGTCATCATATCTGATAATACCTGTTTCTGGTTGTTCACATTCTATTTGACCTGAAAATAAAGATGAGGTTGTAGGCATAATGAATATGATAGTGACTGAATTCCTTGGCAATCTTCTAAGGGGGTACTCATGAATATGAACATAAAAGTTATTTGAATGGGATCAACCCTGAAATCGCTTTTGTCAAGATAATGTGAACATAAATCTATGCAACAGCAGATGTTTTTTCAATTTCAATGAAATATTGATATTCTTACCAAAATCATCTGGTTCAGGTACACCATAATCTAATGCAATGTTGTAGAGCACACAACAGGCTTGAATAATTTGTGCACATTTTTGAGGCTTGTAATGTAGTACTCTGTCTTTACATAAACAACGCCACCGATTTTTCAGTCGACCAAACGTGTTTTCAATTAGAACTCTTGCTACTATATGTTTCTGATTAAAAGCTTCTGAAGATTCGCTAGTGGCTTCTAAATATGGGGTCATTAACCATGGGCGCAATGGATATCCAGAATCACCTGAAATAATAAAATTGTATATTTTACTTAAAAAAGCTTATTTTCCCTTATTGATGTACGAATCAGACATAATATTATTAAAGCACAAACACCCCTACTTGGAACAAATGTCTCTCATATAGATATTAAACAATCAACAGGCGTACAATATTTAATGTTTTAAAAATAAACAGAACACATACCCAGCAGCCAACATATTTCACCTTGTGCATGTAAAGATTGCATATAATTGTTGACTTGACTGTTCTCCCAAATAAATGAATCATGGTTAGCACCACCAAATTTAGGATTGACATTTATTATTCTACAGTCACTATCACACACCTAAAATATAATAATTAAAATTAGTTTTTTAAATGATTGAATACTGGCTCATTATTGCATTTCAGAATAAATTGGTATAAGTAATTATTGCTTACATACCATTTGTACATTTATTGAATGATAATGTTTTCTACAGTAGTATAAATGCTCCTCTTCTACAGGCGGGCCATGTATTCTAAAATGACTCCCATCAATACACCCAATTACCCCCGGTATTCCAAATTTTGAGTAATATCTGTAATAAATTATTAATAATATAACTCAAATTATTATTGTTGGGTTCTGTAATAGAGTAGGTACCTATGTGCCAAAATAAATACTAACCTCTGACTTACTGCCTGTCGAGCAGCACGAGTTTTTGGAAATTGTATATACTTTTCCAACACTAAATCATGAGTCAAAGCTTGGGTCACTTCATGAATGTACACACTGCACATCTTTTGCGACAGACCTTTGGCCACCCCCACAGGACGTTGATACGAGCCTGTCGCATAAAAGAACAGAGCGACGAGTACCTAAAAAATATGAACAAAATGTTAAACATTTACCTAAGAACGCCTACAAGGAATTCATTACGTATTTCATTATTGCCAATTACAATACCTTGGTTTGAAGTTTAACTCGTTGGGTCGGACTTAAATTTGTCAATTCTTCTAGTTCTTGACAAAGAAATACAAAGGCTTCCTTTGACAAACGATATCTATTCCTGAATTCAGTATCGTTGAGATCTTCCAATGGATTAAAACAGGCACGAAAAACGGCTCTTTGTTTTCGGAGACGAGTCCGTTCATCTTGCTGATGCGCAGTCATCATCATTTTCCATGCGAAATAATTACGTGCTGCCATTATATGACAATTTGCCACAAAATTATACGCAAATATTACGAAAGTAACTAATATAAACAACAATTCACTTGTCTCACAACAAGTGAGTGAGTTTACTACAAAGTTTACGTTTTCAAACGTTTGAACACCGCTCGGAAACGTCAAATTTTAACTGACACTCGCAATAGCCCGCAAAATGTTGTCCGAAACGCTACTTCGTGAGTCACGTTTAAAATACCGAACTATTTTAGTATCGTTAAAAATCTTACACTCGCTGTTTCGGTTTACAATACTTTCCGCCAGGGGCGCTTTTTACGTTTTCATACATTTTTTACTCGATACAGAAACGCGGTAGTAGCGTTTTCTATGTGACAAAACTCACACTCGACGTACTGATGAGCGATGTGCGAGGAACATATTTACGTAAATACATTACAGACACATGTAAAGATATTAAATGATAAGACTGCAACGTTATCCTTATCATAATCAAATAAATTTATCAGAAGAGCACAGTGCTTATGTAGATAGAGCGCGGGAGGGCGCGCGCAACACGAGTCCGTAGTGCTGGACTACAAACTACATGCTACGTCACGGCTAGCGTTCTAATTAGATTATTAGTAAGTACACTATTAGGTATCGTATAATTGGTTTACACGTGCAAGTTGCTAATCTAACTAAGCATTTCGCCAACGGATACGTTTATAGCCTGTAAAGGCAGGCAAAATACTGCAATGTACTGCAGGCAGTGACCGGTGACGGGTCTGGCGGACTGGCAAGGAGTAGGTTTGCTACTGGGGTTGGCAATCCTTCTATATAATATAAAATCCTGTTATATTAGAGGCCTAAATACTATTTTTTTTTTATGCGTCGATGTCCTTTCCACCCTATGTCGTAGTCAGATCTTAGAATTACAACATAACACTTAAAATTAGTTTTCAAACATTTTTTTTTTTTATCGATTTGGTAATATTGGTGGTTTAATTCTCTTTGTAAAATTGTGACCAACTGCTCTACCTCCAAGTTGGTCGCTTTCCATAATATTAATATATTAATATTTCGAAATCCAATAAAAGTCCATCGACTTTTCGTACTTTGATTTTGTCGTATGCCGCCGCCATGGTGGAAAACAAAAACAAAGCTACATCAACGCCTCTAGCGGTGGATAATCCAACTATTTAACTATAAGATTATGTAAAACCATAAATGGTGCATGTTGTGTTAGCCTGTAAGTGATTGTTGCACTTATAAATGTATTTAATATTATGGAATTTTGTGTAAATGTACCTATTGTGTAAACAATTTGTTGGCTAACCTAAATAAATAAATAAATAAAGATCACTAATGTTTGGCCACATCATGAAGTAGTCTACATCTACACTAATATTATTAGGTCCCTACCTATGAAATCAGCGTTTTGTATGGAGAATTTTAAAGAAGTTGCATTTTTCATACTAACATTTTCTTAATTTATATAACAACCATGAACACTAACGTTTTAAAACTTTTATGCACTAATGTTTAAAAACTTAGTTATCGTAATATGCCACTTAGATTAAGCGACAAAAATAAGTTTTGGCTAAGTTAAAACAAATAGTGGTCATTTCTGTTAACAAAATGAGGAGTCTTTTTTAAGGTATTTTTTATGTTTAGAAAACTATACTTAAGTAATAAGGTTTTTTTACTATTGGTAGTTGTCTATGATGGTCATTATTCGAAATAATACCAAGCTATTGATGAATATTTTAAATCATAAAAGTGACAAGGTTCTCTATTTGTGAGAAAAAAACGCCAATTTCATAGGTGGGAACCCAACATAAAGAGGAAAGATTTGTATTTTTGTGTGTGTTTGTAATGAATAAACTCAAAAACTTCAGCGTCGATTTAAAAAAAAAATCTTTCACCATTAGAAAGCTACATTCACCCTGAGTAACATAGGCTATATTTATTGCTAGACAAGATTAGGGATCCTTACTAAAACTTTAGTAACGTAACCCAAGGTGTAAAAAAAATGCCATAAAACATCTTTCGTCGCATGCTCTGCGGAAAGTATTGATGATAGAACAAAAGTATGTTCTACAATATTAAAGAACATATCAATAACTACAAAAAACTTCGCGATACTATATGTCCAACTATTATCGTTATGTCACAATAACCACTTTTTACATTTTAAAAGTTGATAGAAATACCGAACAAAATTAGACTATGTTATTCATACTTCTGTTTAAATCCTTATCCAAATAAATCATATTGATTTCAAGACTGTTTCAATTAATGTAGATTACTTTTTGAGGCTACAATGGGGTCCCCATTTAACATCTCTTGCAGGACGGCTAAGTTCAGCAGCATATGCTGTTAGAAAAATCCGTCAATTTACTGAATGTAGATACCGCGAGGTTAGTATATTTCAGTTACTTTCATAGTATCATGTCTTACGGTATTTTAGTATGGGGACGAGCTGCAGACATCGACTCTACTTTTATTCTGCAGAAAAGAGCCATCAGAGCAATATACGGCCTCTGCAGGTGCGATTCTCTTAGGGAACTGTTTAAAAATATTAACATCATGACGGTACCTTGTCAATATATCTAACATCATGTACCATCGAAGAAGTTCATATCTAACCACCGTAAGGACTATTCTTGCTTGCAGCGCTCGGCGACTATAGAACCGGGCCGGTAACAGATGTGGTCATTGTGTTCACGGGATTTTGTTTTGAAACTGGTTAGATATGAACTTCTTTGATGGTACGTAAGGAAGAATCTTAATCTTTTCAGTAAAAGAGGTGAAAGACATAATTATAGTACTAGAAATAGGGACCAACTAGTTCAACCTGGTTTCAGACTGGCTAAAGTAGACTCATCCTTCATGGGGTACTGTTTAAAATGTTACAATAAAATACCTCCCCACATACTCGAACTAAATGAAACGAAATTTAAATCTTGTATAAAACGCGCACTATGCTGCCAAGCATATTATAAGTTGGGGGATTACATCGCTGACAAAAATGCTTGGCTTAACGCTGGTTCAGCTCCAGAAGGGCGCATAAACTACTTTTTTCTTTTTCTTTATTTATTTAAAGGGGTATTGTCACTTAGTGATAATGTCACCCCCGTTGAGGAAAACAATCAATAACTTAAATCTAACACAATGAGTAATACACAGTTATTATCATTAAAATCATCATCATGATTTAAATCATCAGTCGAATGACATGATGGCCTATACATCCCGGTAGATAACCGATAATAGGCTACATAATATCCTAGCCTCCTCCGACCTCCGGGACGCTAAGATACTGTTACATGCCCCCACCTCAAATCCAACACCGAATAGACATTGTCTTTCTTGTATGTTCCGGTCACATTCCATCAACACGTGATAAATGTCTTCAACTACCCCACAAACTGTACAGTTTGGTGAAGTACATTGACCCATTAAATATCTAAACTGGTTCGATGGGATCTGACCAGAACGGATCCTTAACAGAGCCACTACATATTTCCTGTCTATTTCCTCTCCTTCAAACCATAGGTAACGAAGCGGTTCAGACTGAATGGTTTTATACCAGATTCCTTTTCCTTTGAGCGCTCATCAAAATATTCGTGCCATCTATGTCTACATAAATCTTTGACATGACCAAGCCAATCAGAGTGTAATGGTACACAAGCATAGTTAATACCCTCGCTCAATGCTTGTCGAGCTGCTAAGTCTGCCTCTTCGTTACCCATGATTCCAATGTGTGAAGGTATCGGAATGGTGACGGTTTTATTTAAAGATTGCATCTTACAGATTAAACCTAAAATAATTATGGCTATCGGGAATCTTCGAAGACTCGACCCGAACCAAATGTTGGAGGCTGCTTTTTACTGGGTATGTCTCTTCATTGACTTGAATGAGCCCAGGCGGCTCATTCAAGTCAATGAAGCGGCGGAGAGTATGTGATGCTCACTCAAATGTCTCGCTGGTGGTGGCGTGTGTGTTGGAACATTAAGTTCCCTTCAAAATGGTTGAGCTGAATGGTGCTGATTCATGCGTCATGTTCGTGAACAGGCGCCGTCAGAACGGACTGGTCATCTCTTAGCTGCCATGGCTTATTTTAATTTTTGAATTGTTTTTATCTTTTTATTATGGAAGCTTTTAACGTGCACGTCTTTCTACATTGTTCTAAAATGTATAATTTCAACACGAATGATGTAACCAATAGGTTTTAACAATATTTTAATTTAAAAGAGTGTCAGTGGAGTTTCTTGCCCGTTCTTCTCCATAAGAACCTACTACGATTTGGAATGGGCAACTAGCTTCATTTTTCTGACTGACCGACCATTTGACAAGACGGAAGACATTGACAATTCAAAAGTGCCTGTAATTGGTTTATTTGAAATAAATTCTTTGAGTTTGAGCTATTCGAAGTTAAAGTAACAAGTAACATGGCACCAGGGCAGAAACATGATGAGCTATTCAAAGTTAAAGTAACATCAGTAACATGGCACCAGGGCAGGAAGATGATGAGCTATTCAAAGTTAAAGTAACAAGTAAAGGCTTGTGCAGACCAGGGCGACCGGTTATTCCCGTTCGCCACCGCCAGTATTGCCCCCTCCGGTGGCGACTGGGAATTATTCTAAAAAAATATCCCAGTCGCCACCTCCGGGGGCAAGCGGGATTGTTGGTAGTAAAAATCCCAGTGGCCACCCCTAAATATAGTTAAAATAAATGCTATATCTATATATTTTTTTGGAATGATTTTAAAATAATTACCGACGTCACAGAATGTTTAAAGTAAATGAATTGTTTAGTTAGGTACCTTTATGTATCTAGATATATATGCATTGAAATTTAGGCAATAGGTACGGTTCACTATAATATTTTTCCTGAAATAGCCGTAAAATATAATTTTGTATGAAATCAATTGGCATACTAATTACTCAGGCTGGTCGTCATTTTATTTTTTGGGATAACGTAACAAAATATGTACTAATAATCTATTGTGCTTTATCTTCATGCCGATGTCCTTTGTTAATATTTCACGTCTTTAAAACCATAAAATAGGAAGCGGCGCGAGCGCCTTGCGCAGCGGCGACCCGCCGATGACACGAGCGCCGAAAAGCCAAAACTATCGTGAGAAAGGATTACTAATCCTTTTGTTTTGCTACTTAAACTCTAGTAGCTCAATTGAAGATGCCGATGTCCTTTGTTTCCATTTCACGTCTCGGAATAAACCATAAAATAGGCCGTGTGCTTTGTTTTACCTATAACAAACATGCCGAAAAGCCAAAACAGACACAATAGACAGAAGGTCATAAATCTTTAAAAACACAAAACAGCTTTTTATTGGGCTTGATGGGGATGGTTTTATGAGTGATTCTTGCAAAATAAACTTTAAGTACAATGCATTTAGATCTAAAATGTAAAACAAGTATCGGCTGGCAATGCGTTGTGGCATTTCTAATCTTATCATTATTAGTGCATTCCTAACCATGTCAGGGTCAAGTACATCGTGTACTACCTCGGGTGAAGTGTCATTAATTTATATTAAAAGAAAACATGGTGTTGTTTTGCTTCACGGTGGCCACCAATATTATGTGAAAAAAAAATACCCAAGTGGACTAAGTGTGTGGGAATGCAGCCAGCGAAAAAAGAAATGCAAAGGAGTTATAAAGATTCGTGTAAGTTTTTCTACTTGTATGCCTATTAATCGTAAGCAATATCTTTTGCTTTGTATTATAAAGAGATTTTTTGTAACGAATAGGATCCGAAACTACTGGATCGATTATAATTTCGTACCCTGATTCCTATACTCTTATTTAATAATCAAATTAAATGTTTAATAAAATCTTTTTTTCTTCGCAGAATAATAATATCGTAAATGAAACGCCGCATTTATGTACTCCAGATTTCCTAAAAAATGAAATTGATGAGCGGCTTTATTCCTGCAAACAAGAAATTATCAAAGGGAATTACCCGGCAGTTCCTCAGTCTTATAATAATATGATTGCAACATTAGAAAACAGCGGATTAGATTTGGTGTGCAAGATACCAACATTCAATAGCGTGAAATCATCCTTGTACAGATTTAGGAATGCACAAGCTGGAGTACAGTGTCTACAGCCGCAGCTAGTAAGAAACGTTGAAGTCCCGAACCAATTCACAAATTTTTTACTAGCTGATTATGCTGATGGTGACAGCCGAATTCTAATTTTCTGCACAGAAAAAGCTAAACTTTCAATTTGCAAAGCGACTGATTTTTACAGTGACGGAACTTTTAAAAGTTGTCCGAAACCTTTTTCGCAGCTATATGTTATACATGCAGATATGGGAAGTACATCAAATAGTACGAATTTAATGCCTATTGTTTACGCTCTTATGAGTGAAAGAAACGTGAAATCGTACTTCATTCTGTTTTCCATGATAAAAGCTCAAATCCTCGGCTGGAATCCGGTTAAATACAAAACTGACTTCGAAAAAGCGGCAATGACTGCTATAAAGAATTTATTTCCGCAAGTTAACACAAAAGGATGCTATTATCACTATAATAAAGCGGTTTGGGAGAAGGCCCGTAAACTTCAAATTACAAAATCAAAAGATGTGAAGAAAATAAGAGAGGTTGCACTAAGTGCAGTTCTACCGTTATTGCCTGCACACGAAATTTCAAACGGCTGGAAGTATATTACTCGCTACAGTACACAAGAGGAGGATTTAAAAAAATTCAGAAAATACTTTGAAGAACAATGGCTGAAGGAAGAATTTATACCAATTTGGTGTGCTTACGGAGAGCAGCATAGGACCACTAACTTCTTGGAAGCTTGGAATCACAAATTAAACCAAGAAATTGGAAAAAAGAACCCTAATATTATTCATTTATTAAATGTATTGGTTAAAGATTCTGCGTATTTCAGTGTTTGTGATAACATTAATAAAACCAAAATGACACCTTTTAAAAAAAGAAAGAAAAATAATGTCCTTACTGATCAATTTATTTTGGAAATTCAGTTAGAGCTGTTACATGGCAATATATCAGTAGGTCATTTTTTAGAAACTGTAAGGCATTAAGGTGATTGCGCCGACTGCCCCGCGAAATTCAAATTTTCTTACGTTTCTTGCATTTTGTAGGTCAGTCTCAGATTGTATGTTAATGATTTATTGATTTGCGGTTGTAAAACATAGCCTTTCTCCACTTCTTCTACTTTTCGCGGCTATTTAAATAACACATCAAATTTCTTACTATGAAGATTAGAAATTTAGTGAATTTATAGTAAGAAATTTGATATATTATTTAAATTACAGCGAAAAGTAGAAGGAATAAAGAAAAACTATCTTTTACGACCGCAAATCAATAAATCATCAACAATGGATTTACGACTGACCTACAAAATGCAAAAAAACGTAAAAATATTTGAATTTTGCGGGGTGGTCGTCGCATTCACCTTAAGGCTTCTTGGCAATGAAAATAAATAAAAAAAGGTAAAAAAAAAGCATAAGAGGTATGGTAAATTAAACAAATTATTCATTACTTGATGACGATCAATGAATAACGTAGTCAATTATGGGTACCTAAATAATGATGTTGATTTGTGCCAGTCATAACAAATTACCTAAGTATTTTTTTTTAAAGTAGCAAAATATCTAGTTCTAAGTTTTTTTTTTACATATAAAACCCAATTACTGTAAATACTCTGTGATACGAGTACATTAATGACGAATTTAATTGAGAGGACGCATCTGTGATTTTTTCTAATACTGATTAGGGTAGGGTAGAGTCTCGTTATGTCTGTGATTATATGAAAATACTCATTATGCTTAGTGCATACTTTTAATTTTGTTAAAAATATTTTTTTATTAGGGCAGAGTAATACTTTATTTGTTTTGTATATTTTCTAATAATATTTTTTTTTCCTATAGAAATGATTGTTGACTTGTTGATGTGATTGTTTAGAATTTGTATAAAACTTGTTGATTTTGGAAATGAAAATGTAGATTTAAGAAGGCGGAGAATTGTTTTTTCAAGTATATTTTAAGAAATATTTTATATTCTATTGAAAGTACCTAATTATCTGTGATTTTGGATTTGTGTTTAAAATAGTTGATTTTGAAAATAAAAATAGTAAAAAATAATGTTTGTTTAATTTTCTACCAATTTATAAATATTGTAACTCTCTCGTTTGATTAACCCTACGTACTTCTAAAATTAACATTCTTTGTCATTCCAAAAAAAAATAAAGATAATAGGTAGCATACCTAGTTTTTATGTTAACTATATTTAGGGGTGGCCACTGGGATTTTTACTACCAACAATCCCGCTTGCCCCCGGAGGTGGCGACTGGGATATTTTTTTAGAATAATTCCCAGTCGCCACCGGAGGGGGCAATACTGGCGGTGGCGAACGGGAATAACCGAGGGCGACTTGTCGCGCGACGTGTCGCGTGGCGAATCTGCGATATTATCGCCACGCAACCCCTTTCACACTAGCGCGACACTAGACCGACAAAGGAATATTCCTTTGTTCTTGTCGCGCCGCGAATCACGTAGCGGGCGCTACGCGACACCAAGAGAGTATAAATTGCGGTGCATTCCGAACTGAGCTCAACACATTCTACGCTCGGCACCGGTTGCGGACGGTCGTGCGCTACTGCTGTGTGGTTCGTGGAAGCTGCCTCCTCCTGTCAAGATTTCGTCGCCCCTGCCGACGAGCTCCGAAGTCGCCCCGACTTCCTCCGACCTATTAGTTGGTGTCTTTTTCAAGACACAACTAATAAATATTTCAATAACAGTCTAGTGTCAAAACGTAATCGTCGCGTCTTTCTGGCCCCTTCTGGGTAAATCCACAGTTTCGTGGTCCTCGGTGGAAACCTACACGGTGCCAACGAAACCGAGTGTGGTGTTGTCCCAATCACACCAGCCGAACCCCTTCAGGGCTAGGCAGTCAATTGGACGGGTCCCAGTGTCCGGCCTTGGGGGATCTCCTAGTCGGCATTGGTGACAGTTTTCCTTTTGCAGCGACACACCTAGTGTTGGTCGGGTGTCTCTACCCCGGCGCACTAGACTGGTTAGGACCCCGTTGCACAATAAGATAGGCAACGGGCCAAAGCAAGCTTAGGGCTCACCCTTAGGTACTCAACCTCCCTGTCTATACCCGACAGGGAGGGTTTTACACATCCCCGGCCAATCCGCCCGGGGAAGTAGAGTTAGGTTTATTGTTAGGAGAATTAGGGACCATTTCCCCCTTAATTTTTTAATCTCCCCCCGATCATGGACGACCTTCGACTCTCGAAGTTCGTCGATTTCTTCCAAAGCGTCTTAGAAGACGAACCCCGTCTCAAGGCCAAATGGCAAAGTAAATTCAACGCGCTAAAATGCGCTATACTAGGTCCATCCGACAATAACGTCGCTGACTTCAGCGACGCGCTGGAGAGTTCGCTCCCAGCAGTAGAGTTTTTAGATAGTCCGCTCAGTCCGCCGGAGCAAATGGACACTACCCCCGCGATGGCCGCTTCTTCAAAGCGCCCCGCTTCCCCCTATACTCAGTCCGATTTAGAGGCAATCCTCGAAGGTTCCTCCGCTTCGTCCCACTCTGACGACGATGGATTCGTCCCCGTCGCCGGAAAAGGGAAAAAGCGGAAGAACAAGAAGCAGTTCTCCACCCAGGCCAACAAGGTCGTCGCGGTGGAGGACTCGCTCTCACTCTCCCCGCTACCTCTTACCCCAGCCGCTACTTGCGCCCCAGTAGCCCCCCTCTCCCCCTCCCCCTCCCCCTCCCCGATCGCGTCGACCTCTTCGCAGGTTACTCCCGTCCCTCACGTTTATGGCCCTAAGAAGGCCGCTCCGCCACCTCCCATGTTCATTCAGGACAAGGAGAAGTGGACGGACGTATCCAAATGGTGTTGCGAACGTAAGATCGCATACACCAATGCCCGAAACACCCAGCAGGGTATTAAAATTCAAACCCCGACCTCCCATGACTTTAGGGAATTAACAAAACTTCTGAGAGAGCGTAACGTGTCATTCCACACGTACACTCTCTCAGAAGAGCGTCAGATCCGAGTGGTGATCAAAAGGATCCCCAAAGAAATATCTCCCTCAGAGATACTAGCCGACCTTCAGTCACAAAACGTCCCGGTAGACGAAGTGCACCGCATGCACCGCGGCAAACAAGGAGAAGCATACGACATGGTCCTCGTCGTATGCACTCCCGTAGAGGGGCATCACCCCATATTCCTCTTAAAATCACTCTGCCATCTCACGGGCTTTATCATAGAAAAGCCGTGGAAAAGCAGTGCCATAGGGCAATGCCATAATTGCCAGTTATATGGGCACTCGCAGAGGAACTGCCACGCGAAACCCAGGTGCGTCAAGTGCCTGGGCGAGCATGGCACCTCTGAGTGCTCCCGACCCAAAGATCGTACCCTCTGTCCCGAACCGCCTAGTTGCGTTCTATGCGGGCAAGTAGGTCACCCGGCTAACTACCGCGGCTGCCCGAAAGCCCCCAAGTCCTCTTCTCCCAAACTGGCCAAGCGTTTCGACGCCCGCCAGCAACGGGAAGCCCCCAATACTAATTATAGAATCCCCTCATCCCAAATGCCCGAAAGGCTTAGCCCCCAGAGGCCTAGTCCGTGGAACCACCTCCACCACCAACAGGCTTTCCCAGCCTATGGCCAGTACGCAAACCCTCCACCACCCCCCCCCACCCACCAAACCCCTCCCCCCCCCTAATGGACCCCCGTATATATCGCGTACCCGCGCCACTAGACAGGCCCGCACCCGCTCCTCAAGCACCGCGCCCCCAACCCCAACGTCAGCCCATAAACGCGCCCCTAGTCCCCTTTGATCAGACCTTTGAGGTCATCACAACTGCTTATCAGTTGTTTTTCACCCCTCGCGCACATCAAATGGCATGCGAACTAGCAGCCGCACAGAAAGCCGGATCTCTAGCGAGAATCCTAGCCACTCATAGAGCGTATCCCGAGATCACGCAAGCCCTGTTGACCCTCTCCACCCCTCAAACCAATCATGTCTAACACCGTAATAGCTAGGTTCAAACCCCGATCCCTAAAGTTAGGTTTTTTCAATGCCAATGGCATCAATGGTCAAAAAGATGAGATCGCGACTTTCCTCCGCGACCATCAAATCGACATCCTCCTCATCCAGGAATCATTTCTAAAACCCTTCAACCGTGACCCTGGCATTGCAAACTACCGCGTGGTTCGCAATGACAGGGTTCGCTGTCACAAGGGCGGCACTCTAATTTATTATAAAAAGGATCTGTACTGCATCCCTATGGACCCTCCTCCTCTAGCATATCTAGAAGTTTCAATCTGCCGCTTAGGCATGACAGGCCATCAGCCGATCCAGATAGTCTCAGCCTACGTATCTCCCCCTACCGGTACGGAGGACTTTCAACCTTTCACTAATGACCTCTCTATCTTGTTAAATATGAGCGACTCCGTTATCATAGCGGGCGACCTCAATGCCAAACATCCCTCCTGGAATAGCACTAGGGCCTCGATGAGAGGGCGACACTTGTTCAACCTCTCAAACTCCCTCAATATTGATATCATCGCCCCGATGAATCCCACTCACTATCCCCATAACGTAAACCATACCCCCGACGTATTAGACTTGGCGATCCTTAAGAACGTCAACCTACGACTAGACTCGATAGAGACGGTAGACGAGCTTCACTCTGACCACCGTCCGGTAATCCTAAAACTAGACCCCCGCATAGGTCTCCCCGACCCCAATCGCCCCCCAGCTACCAAAAAGGTAACGGACTGGAGGAAAGTAGGCACCCAGCTGAAATCCAACACGTCCCCCCATTTGGACTCTATCCCCGACCAATTCGACTCTATCGCAGCAACAACGGCCGCGATCGACTCACTCACAGATCACGTACAATCCGTCGTGAGCGACTGCTCGAAGGAGGTTCCAGTGGGGGAAGACCCCCGCTGGAAACTACCTGACGAAGTGCGTGATCTGCTGACTGAGAAGAACGCAGCTATTCGTGCATACAGCAACTTTCCCTGCGCCGCTAACAAGGCCCATATGCGCTATTTACAGAGATCTGTAAAGACACGCATACAGGAGCTGCGGGACGCGGGCTGGGACAAGATGCTGAGCGATCTAGAGCCGACCCACCTAGCCTTCTGGGAACTCCAGAGGAAACTCAGGTCCCAGCAGGTCGCCTCCACACCTCCCCTGATCCGTCCCGATAAGACCATAGCTTTCGACGACATCGACAAGGCGGAATGCCTAGCCGACAGTCTAGAGGCACAATGCTCGCCCAGCTCTTTACCAGTAGACCAAGCTCACCTCGAAGAGGTCGACGCCGAAGTCGAACGTAGAGCCTCCCTCCCTCCCGTCGAAGACCCTGAGAGTCCTCTGCCTCCCGTCACTCCGGACGAAGTGCAAGACATCATCAAAGGTCTCAAAGTCCGAAAGGCCCCCGGCTCAGATGGAATCACCAATAGGGTGGTCCAACTATTCCCAGCCCACTTGATAATGCTTCTGACCACCATCTTCAATGGTGCGCTAAGCAATAACTTCTTCCCCCAAGCGTGGAAAGAAGCCACCGTTATCGGTATCCCAAAGCCCGGCAAGCCCAAGTCCGAGCCGACCAGCTACCGCCCCATCAGTCTGCTCAAGGTCCTCGGCAAGGTCTATGAGAGGCTTATTTATAAGCGCCTCAGAGACTACGCCGAGACCAAGGGCCTCATCCCCAACGAACAGTTTGGGTTCAGAACCCAGCACTCTAGCGTGCATCAGGCCCACCGGATCGTCGAACACATAAGCGCTGGCTTCCAGCGTGGTCTGACGACCGGTGCAGTATTCTTCGACGTAGCGAAAGCGTTCGACAAAGTCTGGCACAACGGCTTGATATACAAGCTATACAAACTCGGTGTGCCAGATCGTCTCGTGCTCATCTTGCGAGACTTTTTGTTGAACCGCACCTTTCGCTATCGCATCGAGGGAGCACTCTCCTCTCCCCGCCCCATCCGGGCCGGAGTCCCTCAGGGCTCCGTACTCGCCCCGCTCATTTTCACCCTGTTCACCAGCGATATCCCGAAGAGTAGAAAGGCGCAGTTGGCTCTGTTCGCAGACGATACGGCCATCTACTACAAGGGCGCTGGCCCCGACTCGATAGCTCGCACTCTCCAGACCGCAGTCGACAAGCTCGGCGCGTGGTTTAGAAAGTGGAGGATCGAAGTCAATCCGGATAAGAGTCAAGCGGTCTTATTCTCTAAGCAGAAAAGACGCTTCAGACCACCGCCTCCCCGACCCATCACCATGCTCGGCAAGCCGATCCCTTGGGGGAGGCGAGCCAAGTACCTAGGTGTCATCTTAGATGAAAATCTTTCCTTCACAGAGCACATAAAGCAGGCTCGCGCGCGGGCCGCTTTCGCTCTCAGTAGACTCCACTCCATTCTAAATGTACGTAGCAAATTGTCACTCAGGTGCAAATTGCGAATCTACACAACGTGCATTCGCCCTATCATGACCTATGCGGGCGTCGTGTTCGCACATTCAAAACCCCGACAAATCCATAGAATGCAAGTGATGCAGAACAGATTCCTTCGTAAAGCCACCGGAGCCCCTTGGTTCTGTAGGAACGAAACCCTCCATGTAGATTTTAAACTCCCCACAATCCACCAGTTTCTCAAACGCAATTCCAAGCGTTTCTTTGACTCAGCCCTCACTCACCGCAACCCTCTGGTTGTCGAGGCCGCTAGTTATGTCCCAAGTCAGATGAGTAGAACCCGCCGTCCGAGGCAAATCCTTCTCGACCCCGATGACCCTATAACACTCCTCCAGGAGAGCAATAGGGAAACCAGTACAGCTCGCATACACACACTCCGACACACTTTCCGACCTCGCCGCCGAGGTCCGCGATCGCGACCCGCCCGAGTAAATGATACTCCCCCCCGACCCTTGCTCGACGATGCGCCAGCCCGCGTCGCAGCTGAGCGCGTAGCTTTAAATTCCCCGTCTAATAATCATGAAATATCCTTGATCCAGCCTGTCCCTCTTGCTGTCCTCCCCCCAGCGAACGCCCTAAGCCGAGGTTCGTACCCCACAGGGGGTGCCCTTAGCGAGCGTTCGCCTAGTTTTAATTAGCATAGTTTTGCCCCTGGCCGGAGGCTTTTAAGTGTAGAAGCTTAAGGCAGCCACAGGATTGACCGGTTAAATAGTCATGACCTCAGAGGTCAGCTATGAGATGCCCTACCTAAAAAAAAAAAAAAAAAAAGAACTGAGCTCAGTAGTAGACGATCTTCGTCAGAGGACGAAGGTAGGTCTGTATGTGTTTGCTGAGCGTGGGGTCCTAGGTTCGATTCCCCGGTCGGTCAACATAACCCAACCTAACTAAAGTAGGTATCAAGCTTGACCACGCAAGCATGAATGACGAAACTAGCGAATTCGGTCGTGTGTTTACGAAGAATTTATTTAAAAATCAAGATTTTTTCATTTAGTTTCCAATTTATGTGATTTCGGTAAAATTACAATTTCTACATGTAAAGTGTACTTTCGGCTGCAACACGTTTTTATGGCCTTTTTATGAGTAGGTAGGAATTTACGTATCATTTTGAAATCATCTTAATTTACACACCCGTAAAGTTGACAACATACAAGTAGGTAGGTATATTGGAACTAACCTAGGTACCTACCTACTTACTTTTAATTTACATAGGTATCAAACGAATTCCGTACGTACCTATCTACGTTAATTCTTCTCTAATAAAATGGTGCTCAATATGTTGTAATGATCGATATTTCAGTTAGCAAATCCGATACTAGATGGCGTTGCTAGGCTCGCCACAATAGTTTTATTAAAATAATATTTGAGACGATTGACAAGTGAGAAAATATATGTCGAGATGTATGTCAAAATAAGAACGACATATTCGCCAGAGTCTTTAAGGAGTCATTTGGTCTCGGGACATAGTGTCGGATTGAAGTTTCGAGTTCGCGAGTTCGATCCCGGCTCGGAGATGTACTTTTCTGCTTTAATTTTCATTACTTTTATTTTGTTAATTTATTTATTGTTTTCCTTTTGCTTTGTCACACATCTGCATATTGTTTAGTTTGTTTTCCGTCATTACGATTCATGTTGTCCAGTACGGCACTTGCCAATTAATTAAGGTAGTTTTAAGGTGTTAGCATAAATTGTTATTGCAAATGGTACTTTATTAATTAAATTGTATAAACTAGCCATGTTCATCTTTCAATAGTCAGTTTACTGGAACCCCGGTCATCACAATGTATATGAATAAATACCTATGCATAACTGGCGAAATGCGGGTGTAGTATAGCTACCTACACCTAATAAAGAGAGAGGGAGAAATACTCGGTATCACCGAGTATTTCCCCCAAAGGAATAGACAGAGGTGTCTTAAACATCACGCTTGTTGTAATGATCCAATTATAAAATTACTGAATAATAACTTAAAACTAAAATAGCTTAGCTAATAACTAAAACAAGTCCTTTGAACTCGCCGCGCGCCGCCAAAACCATTAGTAAATCATTGCAATGTAACTCTTAATTAATTGCAATAAGGTATCAATTAGAATGATTGACATTCGCGAGTATTTTTTTTGAGAAATTGAGAAATTATTGTTTTACTAGGACCCCACGCTCAGGAAACCCGTGTTTATAGACCTACAGAGCTCAGCTCGGAATGCTCGGAGTATACATGGCCGCACAATACGAGAGCTGAGCTCACTTCACAGAAGTGAACGAGCTGGCTGAGGGGCTCACTGCTTGCATGCAGAATGAGACGGCGACATGCACTTCAACCGCGTCCCAGGGCCGCTATAATAAGCTCCCCGCACATATCGTAAACATGATAGACGTAAAAGGCGTTTGCGTAAACAGTGGCGACAAGATGCCCCACTATGAAAAACCAGATCAATCGGCTCACGGAGAAGGTCAAAAGGCACACACCAACGAGGGCTGGGTGAACTACATCCACTCCGCCGACAGCGACTGGACGTCGGTACACAGGATCTGCCGACGTCTAAAGAACACCCCGGCCCCGGTGCCCCCGCTGCTAAACAACGACGGGGCGCTTCGATACACGGCTGCAGACGTTCGACGTTCCGTACGATAAATATGTTATCTACCATGTTTTTTATCCTAACTTAATATGCCTAAGGCATTAAGTCCGCCTTTGTACTTTTTTGAGTGTGAAAAGTTTTAATAAATAAAAATACGTGTGGCACTCGAGGACTGCCGCGGTAAAGCTATTGCATAGCATATATTCAAAAATAAGAAGATAATATTGTTGATTTAAAATATTTTTTTTAAAAAATACCCCTATACCCCCCCCTAAATCGCAGAATTTACACAACCGTCAATGACGTCTGCCCTCACGCGTCTGCCCGCGTTCGGGTCGCGCACTCGGCGATCGCGCGTCATTGCCTATCCCCCGCCCCTCCACCCTCGTTCTGCGCGCCCGCCGTCGACTCATCGCAGGTCATTCTTATCGTTCTAACTTTTAAAATATTAGTCCAAATTACTTAGTGTAAAAGACAAATTTTATCTACATTAAATACCGAAAGCGATGAAGGTATTTATTTTGATACGAATTAACTAAATACTCTAAAATATGCAACTTAAAAAAAGTATTCAATTTAAATGTATTTATAGCTCACTATTTTGGCTATAATGGCTTCCACATAAAAGGTAGATATATGCTGTCGCGGACTTTTATTTAGAACTCTTTAAGACAAACAACCCCACAATACATTCTTTTCATGTAACTCCAGCGGTTTAGGCAGCGCACGCAAAGATAGATCTCAGAGGGCAGGATTTTTTCCGACTTACTGGATACTTATCGTTATATTATGGCTAAATCACATAAAATCTTTATAAATTGTAGCCTATGTGTTATTCTGATATATAAGCCACATTACTGTAAAGTTTCATTAAAATCCGTTCGGTAGTTTTTGCGTGAAAGAGTAACAAACATCCATCCATCCATCCTCACAAACTTTCGCGTCAGGTTTTTTTTTCGTTACGGAATTTCTACATTCGGTCGCCGCGCTCAGAGTCTCCGATAAAAGCTATGCAATAGCTTAATAAATACCTATAGTAGTTGAAAAAAAAACTCATACCTACATTCCAACTGCAAATGTTAGTTTGTACGCACAATATTGAGAGATTTAACATGTTACATATTTTAAGACCACAAATTTCTTATAGGTTTTCCTGTTATCTATAAGTAAGTAAAGAACCATACTTACTCCTATTTTTTTCAAAATGTACTCTAGTAGTGGTTTCGTAGATGCATGCACGAGCATGCGGGCATGGTCAATTTTTATTTATTTTCGTAAATATCTTTAAATACCTACTTAAGTATATTTAATTTAAAATTATAAAAAAAAAAAAAATTGTGATTCTCGCAATAGGCCCTTTCATTTGCTAAGTCACAGGATACAGGTTGTTTTTTTTTTTTTACGTCCTTGTTTGGGTCACGGAAATTCATAATTATGTGTACCAAATTTCAACTAAATTGGTCCATTAGATTTGGAACAAATTGGCTGACAGTCGGAGAGACAGCCAGCCAGCCAACCAACCAGATAGACACACGGGTGATCCTAAGGGTTCCGTTTTTCATGCAAACGTACGGAACCCTAAAAGTGCAAAAAAAGAAGGCGCTTTATTCGCGCGAACGCAGACACACCTGACTTCTATTCCGTAGGAATAAGGATGGCCTCAAAAGCAAAACAGTGGTTAGGTACAATACCAACTGCTTACTGCAGCTGCCGTTTGTCATGCCATCAACGCAATAGAAGTCAAAATCGGTTAAACGGACTGTATAAAAGGTTTCGTTAAATGTCTAATCTTATTTCAAATGGAGTATAGTACGCTTGGGTAGGTATATTGGAACTAACCTAGGTACCTACTTACTTTTAATTTACTTGCCAAACTAATTCCGTAAGTACCTACCTATCCGAGAATTCTTCTCTAATAAAATTGTGTTCAATAAGTATAATAGGTAGGTACCACAGATTAATAAATACGCATAACTGGTGAAATATGGGTGTACTATAGGTAGGTACACATCAAGCTATAATGTCCAGTTTATACAGACCTCGCATTGTACGGAAATCCTATACAATGCGAGATCAGCATAAACTGGAAATGTAAAGCTTGATGTCATGTGTAGCCGTATGTACCTACACCTCTGCCTAATCCTTTGGGATGACAGGCGTGATGTTTAAGAAATACTCTGATGTTTAAGAAATGCTCGATGATAACTTAATTCTAATGATAATGAGTGATCCAATTATAAGTAGCTGCGCCCCGCGGTTTCACCCGCATAAGTCTCGATCCCGTATATATATAATATCCTATGTCCTAGTCTAGCTCATGGTCTACCCATGCGCCAAATTTCATCCAAATCCATTCAGCCGTTTTAGCGTGAAACGTCAAACAAACTCACTTTAACATTTATAATATAGTTAGGATAGTAGGTAACTACAAGCAGACTGGTCACAAGTAGGTACAACTGCGCGTCAGGTCTTGAATGTAACACAGCTAACACAAGCGTTCGCATTCAGACGTAGGTACTCGAACTGACTCTCGCACAGCTGATATCACGCACTCGCTAGTGGAGCCCTACTCTGCCGCGCCGACCGCGCTATACACCGCGTCCGCTAAAAGTACCTACCTACGACGAACGCAGACCATTTCAACTCGCGCTGCCCGCCCATTAGTGCACCTGCCATGTTTTGTCTCTGCATCACCCTAAGGTTGACTGGTAGAAAATGCTTCAGACATTGAAGCCGCCTTTGTACTTACGGTATTTTTTTTTTACTTGTGCATAAAGTTTTAACAAATAAATATTAGTGATAAAAATTGTTAATTTGTTTATTAACGCATTCAAGGACGAGACACAATAGAAGTTATATGTTATAAACTCAGACTAAATAAAAAACCGGCTAAGTGCGTGTCGGACCACGCACAATGAAGGGTTCCGTAGCTGGGATGAATTTATCCCAATAAAAAACTTAACATTGTAGTTCCAATACGGAATGTATGGGAGATCATCATCAGCCGGGGGGGGGGGGGGGCTTGACTAACAAAAAATTCTGTTAAAAGCTTAAACATAACATCCCCACTTTAGGTGTAGGGGAGGTACCCCATTGTCGGCATGATTAATATGTCGTACGGACAGACAAACGGACATGGTGAAACTATAAGGGTTCCTTGTTTACTACGGAACCCTAAAAACCAAGACAGAGCGCTGTGAATAATACAGTGAAGCATGCCAAAACTACACCTCCGCTCTGTGCATGCACGCTCACACGCACAATCTACTACCTTTTACAATGACACTACAATCAAACTACACCACACAAAGTGTACACTATGTTGACGAAACCAGCTTCACTTCACTGTTGACAGCACTGTGTCTTGGTTTTTTATTTGGTCTGAGGTTATATTATAACGCCTATGGGCGTTTAGTGTCCCTCAAAGTGTTAATAAACATTTTACCAACAATATTTACATTGAACAGTTTTTGATTTTAGATGTCTTACATAGGTAACTAAAATGTTAATTAAGAGTCGCGGGAAGGGTTGCCAGGTGTGTCCGGCTTTTTACAATCGTGTCCGGCCAAATATACACAAGTCACCTATGTCCGGCTTTTGTCAGACTTTACAGATTACATATTGATTGTGTTAATTACTTTCAATGTGATTATTGTTTTAGTTACCTACCGACTTTCAATGTGAAGAAGTTACAAATTACCTACTTCATTAAGAACAAAATGTGATTCATAATTAAGAGTACAGTAAGTATCAAATGAATAACAGTAATAAAATAGGTACACAAATACATATATATATGGCATTCAAAAGAGTTATGTTATTTTCGTCAATGTTGCCACTAACCCAGAAACTACCACGAATTGTCAAGATTGTAAATGACCTTCAAAAAATCGACAAAAATCAAGTAGGTATACCTACTGTACCAAGTTTAAGGTGTCACGCACGACATGTGCAAAATGGGAATCAAGGACAAGTACAGTTTCGTCGCGGCACTCGTGCGAGCGGGTCGTGTCACAGTTGTTTTCGTCGACCGAGCAGAGCGCGTACTGTTTAGTACATTAGAACTTAGAAAGGTACGGCACGTGGCCGGTCGGCCGGCTACCTGCCGCCTGCCGCAGATGCGACTTGTTTACGAATACAATGAGCGATACTAATGAGATGAGTGATGAAATAAATAATGATTCTATGAATGAGATTTCTACTTATAATGAAGTGTTAGACATTGAAGACAGTGAAGACAAGACCAATAAAAGAATGAGAGAAAGCAGCGATGAAGAATGGACGGAAGTTAAGCGGAAAAGCAAAATATTGAAGGAGACAGAAAAGATAGAAATATATATATCCAGTAAAGAGAAACTACCTAAACAATTTAGTCTTGCCAAGTTATTTAAAGACCAAAATATAAAAGATATTAGCAAGGTGAAATTTATCAATCCGTATCGAGTTCGTATAGAATTGATTAGCGAAATCAGCGCCGAGAATTTAGAGACATGTCAATTCTTTATCGATAAGGGATGGTATATGCAGAGGGCGATGGAAAGGAATATGTCATACGGTGTAATACGCGATGTTGACTTGGAAATGTCAGATGAAAACATTTTGGAGAGTATATTTTGCCCCGAACCAGGCAAGCTATTATCCTTGAATCGCTTGAATCGCAAGAACTTTGAGGTAGATGGGTGGTCACCCAGTGAAGCGGTTCGTCTTTGTTTTAAAGGATCGTTCTTACCACCTTATGTTTATACACATGGTTTGAGAATAAAGGTAGAACCATATGTATTTCCAGTGTCGCAATGTTCGCGCTGCTGGAAATACGGTCATGTACTTAAGAGATGTCCTAGTGCTAAAGTGGTGTGTCCCAAATGCGGAAAAAACCATGACAATTGCGAAACCACTGATATGATATGCGTTAACTGCAATGGAAGACATATATCCCTGTCAAAAACATGTCCAATCTTTTTAAAGGAAAAAAGATTGAGGGAACTCATGTCCGAGTTTAATTGCACCTACAGAAAGGCCCTAACCATCTATGTCCCTGACGACGAACTAACGCACAAGGAAGTAAACACGACAAAAATAAAAGATACGGATATAAAATTTTCATCCCTTCAAATGGTGGCCACAGCTCCTAATCAAACGTCTAATAGTCTGACTTATGCTGAGGTGTCAACTAAGGCGCAGGTACATAAACAAAAACAAAAGTCAGACTCTAAACAGAAACAGAAGAAACAGGATGAATCATCAGATCTGGAGTTTATGGAGTGGAGTAAAACGGAATTCGAAGTATATAATGAAACTGAGACAACAAACTCGAATGAAACAGGAGAAAAACACAGAGATATAAACTTCAAGGAATTGTTAAAGAAATTACAAGATATAATATTTATGAAAGGAAGCACTATACAAATGATTTACAAAGGAGTACTTAAAACTTGCATTGAGTGGGTAATTCTAGTAATAGTTGACAATGTAGCGGATTGGCCTATCCTTAAATTAATTCTTGATTATTTCGCAAATGCCAGGTAACTATGATACTAATGTTAAATTAAATATTATCCAATGGAATGCACAAAGCATTAGGCCAAAGTTAAGTGAGTTTGAGAATTTTTTAATACAAGACAAGATTCACATTGCCGTATTGAGCGAAACCTGGTTACAACCAGAAATTTATTTTAAAGTTAAGGATTACAATATATTTCGCAAAGACAGAGATGATTCATACGGAGGTGTAGCAATACTCACGCATAAGTCAATTAAATCTCAGATGTGCCATGATTCACAAAATTTTAACTCGGGTATAGAAAGTATACACGTTAAAGTGTATAATTGTAATCAAATTGAGAATATTATATCGATTTACTGCCCACCTTCCGTGAATACTAGCCAGTCAGACTGGGATCAATTATTTTCTCAGTTTAATAATAAATCCATAGTTTTAGGCGACTTTAATGGACACCATCCCAATTGGTCCAATAAAGTAGACAGGAGAGGTAATAAAATCTTTGACGCACTTATTGGTAGTAGCCTTATTTCATTAAACAATGGCGATCACACGCGTATTAAGTTAGTGAATGATGTACTGCAACAGTCGTCCCCCGATATTTCATTAGCGTCATCTGATATAAGCTTAAGTTTAAAATGGCAAGTGTTAAATGAAACATTGGGAAGCGATCATTGTATTATTAAAATTTCAACGTACTTTAAAGCTAGTAACGTCCATATGTCTCGTCGAAACTATAAAAAGGCTGACTGGGTAGGGTATCAAAAACTTTTAAATGAACTTTTCGACAAATTCGTGTTTCCAACTGATTTACAAAAAGGATATGACATATTTATAGATTATTTAGACATGGCTGCAGATTTTTTTATACCGTATGTTAAAATTAATATGAACCCAGAACGAAATTTTACACCAAAACCTTATTGGTGCCCCAATCTCTCTAAGGCTGTAGCAGAGCGCCGTTTAGCACTTGCCAAATTTCGACGTAATCCATCACCACATAACCTCACAATCCTTCAAAGTAAAATCAGTGATGCTCAAAGATGTATACGGTGCTCAAGAAGCAAGTCATGGCAGAACCTATGTTCTAGTTTTGACCAAACTACGACCCATAGTGAGCTGTGGCGAAAGATGAGATGGATTAAGGGATATAACGCACCAAAAGCCCATGTTGACAGCACTAAAGCAAGCTTAATACTTTGTAATTTAGCCCCTGATTTCGTATCGGGCGACTTCCCTATACTAACATCAAATAACCCAAAGCTTGAAGTACCTATTACACTCCAAGAGCTAATTAAATGCTTAAAACACAAAGATACAGCCCCTGGTAGTGACAAGATTACATATTCTATGATAAGATACTTACCTGAGAACGGTAAACAAGTACTACTAAATTTATTTAATACATTCTTCAGTTATTCGTTTGTACCTAAACAATGGCGCGATATAGTTGTGGTGCCGATTCCCAAACCAGGCCGTGACCCTTGTTTAGCCTCTTCCCTTCGCCCCATATCTATGATCTCATGTATATGCAAAACTTTCCATAACATTCTACTCAATAGACTAGAGTGGTTTATTGAAAAGAACTGTATGTTAGATCAGAATACCACAGGATTTAGAAAATGTCGATCAACATTAAATAATCTTACTAGTTTAGTTTCTAGAATTCAAACAGGATTTTCTGAAAAACAAATGACCATATGCTGTTTTATTGATCTGGATAATGCTTATAACAATGTGGATGTACATAGTTTATTACGTATAATGGATGGCTTAGGGGTGGGACAAAAACTATGCACCTATCTGTGGAACTTTTTACAAACACGAAATTTAAAACTTCAACTTGATAGTGATTCGTTGTGTCGAACTACTTGTCGTGGCTTGGCACAGGGTGATCCATTGTCACCATTGTTATTTAATATAGCTACTATCGATGTCTGTAAAAAGATTAATAATGTATATATTTCGCAGTTTGCAGATGACTTTGTATTATATTTTAGTACCAACAAAATTTTAGAGGCGACACATAAATTGCAATCGGCTTTAGATTTATTTGAGACGTTAGTCCAGGATATTGGTTTAAATGTTTCAACGAGTAAAAGTAAAATTTGTATATTCAAACGTGGGTTTAGGAAAGATACTATTGATATTAAAATAAATAAAAGATCCCTCCAAGTAGTTGACAACTATAAATATTTAGGATTGTGGTTAGACCAATCTCTAAGATGGTCTAAACATATTAATGAGTTAAGAGACAAATCTTCCAAATTTCTGAATGTGTTTAAAATACTAACTGGTCCAGGCTGGGGCATACACCCCACTCATTTACGACGTCTATACATTGCTATCATACGCAGCAGAATAGATTATGCCAGTTTTCTATTTGATAATAGCTGTCAAACCCATTTAAATAAATTAACTAAAATTCAAAACCAATGTTTGAGGGTCATCGGTGGTTTTATTAAAAGCACAGCCATTCATGTGATGGAATGCGAACTCCATCTGCAGCCGTTACATATTCGCAGATATTACTTAGCTGGTAAATTCTTTATGAAACTCAAATCTTTTGTAAATGGCGACACGTGTGAAATTATTACTAAACTTAATATTTGTTGCCAAGGTATTTATTGGAGACGAAAGAAGAAGCCACTTATAGCTCATATTTCTGAAACACTGAATGACATATGTGTGTACTCCAACGATGAATTAGGATTATTTTCGCTTAATACGTGGGTAAGCGGTCTGAACTTGTCTTGTACGATTAAACCACAAATTAAAGAGGTTACCGAAACTAAGAAAGCGTACGATCATTATCAACTCCGAATTATATGTAGTAGGAATTTTGGCAGAAGCTATTCTGGATATTACAGGATTTATACGGATGGATCTAAAGTTCGAAATAATGTTGGAGCTGCGTTTTTCGACCCTCAAACTAATACCTCTTTTAAGTTCAAGTTAAATTCAAACATTTCTGTCATATATTCCGAGTTGATTGCCATCTTCGAAGCCATTTCATACCTTGAATCGGTGGATCTTCAAGATTACGTAGTCTATTCTGACTGTAAAAGCGCACTCCAACATTTGACGAGGTGTATGGGAAATTTTTGTGGTTATCCGGTAGCATACAAAATACTAGATTCTATTAGTAGATTAAGAGATAAAAATAAAAATATTGTTTTGCAATGGGTGCCTTCTCATATCGGCATTGAAGAAAACGAAGAAGTTGATCATTTAGCCAAAGAAGCGTGCTTAGAGGGTGTTCCGGTGACGTATAAACCTTACTGGACAGATATTTTAAGTGTAGTTAGATTAAAATGCTATGAAATTTGGAAAGAATACTTCGACGAGAAGTCATTGACAAAAGGTATCTGGTATCGGACGATGCAGCCAACCATTCAGAACTATCCTTGGTTTGATAATGCCGATATGAGTAGACAAGAAATCGTGACAAGTATGAGACTTCGTTCCGGACACATTCCATTGAATTGTTTTGCTGCATTAATGGGCAAAGTAACATCCCCAAACTGCACGGAATGCAATGTGGTTGAAGACGTTTTTCATATTATGGTGGAGTGTGTCCGGAACGAAGCGGAAAGATACTTGATTAGAGACCAATTTAATATGAATATTTGTCAAGTGGGAGAATGTAATATTATTTTGGCTTTTCCAGCATCCAAAGCCGCTAAAATATTATATAAATTAGTTAATTTAGGGATTAAGCGTAGATGTTAAGCTTTGCATGTAACAAAGGTTTCCTATGAGGGTGGCATGTTCACTTTGTGATCAAACCCTCGTTAATAAATAAAGATTAAAAAAAAAAAAAGGACAAGTACACATTAGATAAACATTAATCAAAAATCTAAAGTAATAAAAACAATAAGAAACCTCTATGCAGAAGAAACAAATGAAGAATAGATATTTATAAAATAAATACGGCAATTTAGATTTTTTTTCCCTAAAATACGGCAAACCAGACAGTGACATACGGCAGTTCTGATTTTTACGATAACAACACTGGTAGCCAGTCTACGAACGAAATCTCTCGAGCGGGTGACGCCGTATGCATCCGATGTACCTACTACGTCACAGGCACGCATCGTGCGTTTTTTTGTAAAAATGAGTTCTAATCTAATTATTTGAATGTGGAAAATTGAGAGTCAATGTTGTCTTGGTGCACAATTTTCCAACGAGAGTATTATTATTTTGATCGTATTTATTTTTTTAAACAAAGCGAACACCCGTGCTTCCTATCCTAGAGCGCGTTTGGGCGTGGAATGGCAAACCGCGATTACCGCGAGTAGAAAATGTATGTAGAAATAGTAGACTTCTTTATTTTTACATCTAGAGGACTACATAATAAGCCACAATTTCTTATTAGGTAGGTACTTATTTTGAAGTTAAAATATGACTATTGGATCTAGCTACACTAGTTCCTATTCAGACCTCATTTTTAGGGTTCCGCACATCCGAATGAAATAACGGAACCTGTGTGTCACAGCCGATTGGCTCTGTATCTACTGGACTGATGTGGGTACACATACCTACATTCAATAAGCTAACAGTCTACATCAGTTCCGTTGCTGCGGCTGAGGTGGGCCAGCTAGATATAAACATAATGTCAAATTCCGCGAATAATATAGGTACCTATGGCACTGATTTGATCAACTAGTTTAGTAGCTACGTACATATTTTCATGAGCCACATAAAATGGGTTGTATCAGCGAAATTATATAGTTTTTCCATTTTATTTTTACTGTCAAATTAAAACACATTTGCTACTAAATTATACAAAAAATCTGATGTAATTGGTTGATTAGTTTCCGAGAAACAGCGCGGTGAAATTTATGTATTTTTATGAAAAATCAAAGCATTGTAGCTATCTCAAATTCAGCCCTACAAAACTAATTTTTTGTACAGGCTACGCATAAAGCCTCGTGCAGACTAGCGCGACGCGACAGCGCGACGCGACTCGAACAATACAATTTCTAAGAAAACTTCACGGTCTAACAATAACCGGTGGCGCGTCGCGCTGTCGTGTCGCGCTAGTCTGCACGAAGCTTTAGTACTACTAAATCCTACAACATTTTCAAAAATATCTGTTGGCTAGTTTTCGAGTTGTAAGGTGGCTCCTCAATCCAGACGTCAGGATTGAGGAGCCACCTTTAACGTCGTATAACTTTTTAAGGGTTTTACTACAAATTCCAGGATACAAAATCGCTAATTTACTACAAAATATTGGTAGTACCCTCGTTCAAATGTGAGACATGGCTCCTCAATTCAGACGCAGACCATTTCAAGTCATAAGGTAACCTCTCAATTTTTGATTAATATAGAAAGTATAGTTTGATTGATATAGAATGGTGCCGATTCACTTGTCACAAATGCTTCTAAACTAGACTGTGTGATTTTTTCACACAAAGTTAGTTTATTCCTGTCAAATGACGATTTACCATTCTGAAATAGACTAAAGTGACACAACTTAACTATATTTTAGTTTGACAGCGCTAAGATAGTACTAAGTTTTTAGTTTAGTGAAAATGCCAATTTTGCTATTCTGAATTTGACGTTTTTCACCAAAAATTTTGATTGTAAAAACCAAACCAAACTAAACCTGACAATTTTTAATCGCGTTAAAAAGGTGTGGAAAAAATAAATTGTCATGAACTGAAATTCACACCAACATCTCGACTGCACGTGCAAAAACAGTACTGTATACGCACCATTTTTGCATATCGCAAAAACAATGAAAATTTCGACTCCCTTTACATAATCCATAAACCCCTATAACTCATCACAACATGTAGGTAATATTTTCTTTTTTTCCGTACAAAAAGTGAAAAATTCCATATAAAACACGTCGACGCTGCAACGCCGCCGCCGGCTCTGAAAAAAATCATGGGTTAGGGCAAACCACGAGTACCACGTGGATTCGCGATTGTCAAATTCGATTTTAGTTGTGTCAAAAAATTTTTTTTATTTAGAAAATTTTATTTGCAGAATAGCTCTAAAATTCTCATAGCCAAAATAAGTACTTTCAGTCTTAGTTTAGTTCGGTGTACAAGAGAATCGGCACCAATGTATAGGTACTTTGATATCTATCAAACTATACATTCTATATTATCAATATAGAATGTATAGTTTGATAGATATATAATCTATCGTCGTGCGTTTCAATAATAATGATTAGCTGGACGTTGGATAGCCTCTGACTAGACCAGACTAGAGTTCAGAGGCCCTAGAGTGAGTTTCTTTTAACCATCTCGACTTTACGCATCGACCGCATTCGGCGCTCCGATTGGCCCTTTACAAGTGTAGGCCAGTGAAGGGCCAATCGAAGCGCCGAACGCGGTTGACAGATTCTATATCAATCAAACTGTACAAGTATCAGTACAAGAATCTACTTTTAGGTTCTGAACAAGTGAGGCTTTCGGCTAGCCAGTTGCTTTGGCGGCAGCTGCCACTTGCCGAGACTGAAAATGTAAATATTACAAAACTCTGTGCACTCACAGCTCAGAGATCACCTTCACTACCGTAGTCCGTACCGACTTATTAAATCCAAACAAGACGTCACGGATGTGATCACGACTATCTTGAGTCACGAGGCGATTTAATATTACCTACACAAAATGTAGTTATAATATAAAATAGTGCTATGATTATAGTCACAGTCCCGGTGGACTCATTTCGTTGACACTAGGTACGACTGGCCCCGGGTACACTCAAAAACACATCATGGACCACAATGTGCATCCCAAGAAAGCTATGTAGGTAGGTACATAGTTTGAAATAAATTAGTCAATATGTAGGTGATGAGTAGGTCCACACATGACATAAGTCGATTCGATAACAACGTGTTTCGGTATAAATATGAGTTTAACAACAGCTTGCGGGAAGTATACGTTACGCGCGAGTGTGTCGCTCGTAATCATCTCCGGGCCGTACCGAGATCGCGACTGCGGTCACTGCCCCCTGGGCTCCCGGGCGCCGCTCTCAGCTCTTCACACGGCGACCAGCGAGAGCGCCGACCGGCGACCACCAGCAACACCGACCACTTGCACACTCCAACACCACTACGCACTCCACCGAGTGCGTGCAAACTAGGCTCGTCACAATCACAACAACACCGAAACACGATCGCACAAAGAGCCGCGCTAGCTTCAACTGCGTGCGAAACGAACGAAAGATAGAGCGGGGCGGCACGCGGAAGGGCGGGGCGGCGCGCGGCGCGCGACGACGACGACGGCGCACAGTGGGCCCAGACTGAAAATTAGTGGACTTAGGCAACAAAGTTCCAATATCGATGAGATATTTTTTTATATGACGCGTTATGATATTCCTGATAACTTTTATTCTAATAAAATTTCTTCTAAAGTTGATAGTTTGTCTGAAAAAAATTTAATTCGTTTTTTTTGTATGGAGCGAATCACGTTTAATTTTTTTTCTTCAATTGTGCTAATATGTTGGGTGTGTGGCGTGAGTATATGATAGCTAGGGTCATTCTCTATCCACGACAAAATAATCAGCGCCGGCCATCCGCGGCAGCGCGAGTAATCATTCGGTAAAAAAAATATGTTTTGTAAGATTTTTTTTGCCATTTAGAATAAATTCAAAGTATATTTTTTGTCTTATTTGGCTGTTTTGACCTTCTTTTTGGTTAAATATATAGTTTTAATAGTGCATAGGTACATATAACTAGTAATTCTGGTAGAGATTTAATTATTATTGCATGTTATCGGTAGCACCTGCATTGTGATTGATGACTCATTTGTTTTTGCATTACGCTCGGGTAAGCGCATAACTAATGAGTCATCGAAAAATGCTCGTCTCTGATTGGCTGAATAATTTTCACTCACTGGTATGTCCACTACTTGAGTAATTAACACTGACTATAAATATAAATACATTCATTAAGTCCATCTAGTTTCCTGATCCAGAACAGATTCCTTTGTAAAACCACCGGAGCTCTTCGGTTCTGTAGGAACGAAACCCTCCACTTCGATTTTAAAATCCCCACAATCCACCAGTTTCTCAAACGCAATTCCAAGCGTTTCTTCGACTCCGCCGCCTCTCACCGCAACCCTCTGATTGTCGAGGCCGCCAGTTATGTCCCAAGTCAGATCAGTAAGACCCGCCGTCCGAGGAAAATCATTTTCAACCCTGGTGACCCCATAACACTCTTCCAGGAGAGCAATAGGGAAACCAGTACAGTGCGCAAACACACACACCGACACACTTTCCGACCTCACCGCAGAGGTCCGCGATCGCGACCCGCCCAAGTAAATGATACTCCCCCCGACCCTTGCTCGATGATGAGCCAGCCCGCGTCGCAGCTGAGCCAGTAGCTTTAAATTCCCCGATTAATAATAATGATATATCTTTGATCTAGCTTGTCCCTCTTGCTGTCCTCCCCCCAGCGAACGCCCTAAGCCGAGGTTCGTACCCCACAGGGGGTGCCCTTAGCGAGCGTTCGCCTAGTTTTAATTAGCATAGTTAGTATAGTAAGTATTATTTCTGTCTTGACTACCGAAGTTTCTGAAGAAGACAAGAACCGAATCAAGGAGCTCTGTCGACATTTTTGTGTAAATTTAAATAAAAAGTGGATAGAGTCAAGTAGAAATCAAAAAACTTTTATGAATCGTGTAAGTAATCGCAAGTGGTTGGAAAAAAACATCAACTGGCCTGTTTGCGACAGTATTGACCTGAGAAGTGAGATGGGCTTTTCGGACGCAGCCTTATCTGAGTCTGTGGATATAGATTCCCATGTTCCTACTCTTGCAGTATGTACTGCGGAAGCGGGAACATCTACAGAAAAGGAGCACAGAAAACCGTTCGAAGAGTTAAGTAATAAGCAAAAAAAAAAGACGTTCTAGTTCCATAGTAGAAGAAAATTCCGAGGAAGAGTTGCAGCACTGGTACATAACAAAATTGAAAGCCAACGGCAAAACGAATATGGCAAAAATGGTTGAATACCTTTTCAGTTATCCAGATGCGCTATCCGAAGTAGACGAGCGACTATTCAAAAAGCAGAGCTTAAGTACTGTCTCTGAAGATAAGTGTTTGCTGCCAAGATGGAAAGGCAGCACAGTTTTCTTCGTAGAGAAAATGTGGAAGAGCTAACTTCCATTCCGAGACCGCAACTGATGTATAAAGAGCTAAAGACGAGCGCAATGCAAAAACAAATGAGTCATCAATCACAATGCAGGTGCTACCAATAACATGCAATAATAACTAAATCTGTACCAGAATTACTAGTTATAAGTACCTATGCGCTATTAAAACTATATATTTAACTAAAAAGAAGGTCAAAACAGCCAAATGAGACAAAAAATATACTTTGAATTTATTTTAAATGGCAAGAAAATCTTACAAAACATTTTTTTTTTACCGAATGATTACTCGCGCTGCCGCGGATGGCCGGCGCAGATTTTTTTGTCGTGGATAGAGAATGACCCTAGCTATCATATACTCACGCCACACACCCAACATATTAGCACAATTGAAGAAAAAAAATTAAACATGATTCGCTCCATACAAAAACATCGATTTTTTTTTTTTCAGACAAACTATCTACTTTAGAATAAATTTTATAAGAGTAAAAGTTATCAGGAATATCATAACGCGTCATATAAAAAAATATCGCATCGATATTGGAACTTTGTTGCCTAAGTCCACTAATTTTCAGTATGGGCCCACTGTGCGGCGGCGCGCGGCGGCGGCGACGCGGCCTCCGGGCTCCCGGCCGCCGACCGCGCACAGCTGATAGCGGCCAGGCCGCGCATCTCAACAACACGCGTGCCGTTGTGTACCTATCGTAGACTCGCAGGTGCTCAACCACTGACCGGACAACTACGACTAGCTTGTAGCTAACTAAACCTCTCGGAATTTACCTACCTGCTTTAAAATATTATGCACTGTACGTGCCTAGTACGTACATAATTAAGGTACGTCATATAAAACTTGTGTTGTGAATAAATCCCCATTCTTGAGCTAAACAGTAAAGACCATAGAGTTCACGCTCCACAATCAGCTCCATCTCCAAAAACTTTATGATGAGAAATTCGATTCCGGTTTCAGACTTTATTTACCTATAGGTAAGTAAAATGAGTTCATTAATAGAAATAAAATGAATAAGTACCTACAGTATGATGTCATCACAGTGTGATTTCCGAGAAGTCAGATAGGTAGTGTTTGTTTCTCTAAACCAGAGGTTCGCAAACTTTCTTATGTTATCGACCACTTGTCATGTTTTTCAGTTTTGGGTAGACCCCTGCTTATCTAATATAAATTTTTTTGTTTGACCAGCTGTCAAAGACACATTTAATGTTTTCTAACTGTAGTGAAGTGTAGTGTGAAAAACTAAAACAAAAAACACATGCTAAGTTTTATAATATTTATGAAATAAAATTCAAATGAACACGAAGGATTTTTTTTAAATCTATGACATAAAATAACTAAGCAAAGAATAAATGCTTTCAGTGGATTTGGCATGGGTCACGCGGTCACGCCGATAAAGTGATAAAATAAAATCCTGAAAAACCAACCATTTAGCGGGGCGGGGGACACTTGACTAAAAAAACACATTTTTGAAGTAACTATCCAACGACCAAGGGATAAATGAGAAAAAAAACATTGCCACTTTCCGTGTAGGGGAGACGGCGAGGGGAGGGGAAACCCCTTTTTTCTCATGATTTTATTTTAGCACTTTGTAAGCATAATACCCATGCCAAATTACAGCTTTCTAGTTTAGACTGTTAGTAACAGTCTAACACACACACAACAAGTAGGTACTTGGATTTGTGAAAAAAAATCACAGCAGTAGTAAATATAACGCAGTTAAAAGGAAAACTATCACATTCACAGCTAACTAGGCTATATAGGTTAACGAGTAATAATCGAACAACTTGTTCTCATTCCGTATGGGAGAACATGTTTTTCAACTACAATTTTAAGGTTGTTTTTGGGATAAATTCATCCCATCTACGGAACCCTTCATTGTGCGTGGTCCGACACGCACTTGGCTGTTTTTTTTATTAGCCTACATTGTGTCCCACTGTTGTGCAAAGGTCTCCCCTTTTTACCCGACTATGGCGAAGCAAAAAGGAGGAAGGTTATGATTTTAACCGGTATGTATGTGGGTACCTATATAATATGTTAATCTGTTCCCTTATAACTTCTAAATTGCTTATCATAATTTAACAAATGAGGTATCTATGGAAGCATAGATATAAGAAAGAAGGTTGGAAGCATCTTGTTCGTCCGCTGATTATAAGCTATGTGACGTCACGTGAATAGGGCGTCCTCTAGAGGACATAAAGTCATGAATCAATTTTTTTTTCATGCCGTGTCAATCTAATGAAAGAGCTTAATTAGCAAATTTAAAAAATGTACCTATAAAATTCAAAATTCAACGGTACGAACTAAAAAGGTATAAACAAAGACATCACAGACAGTCAAATTAAAAATTCGGAGTCACACGTAATCTGTTCGATGTATGCCCCAACGCGACGTATGACACCGGATTTTTCCAAACCTAGAAGTTTTGGGCGATCTCTGGCCATGTTGGCCCCGCAAACTTGATCACACCGCCTTCGCCGTGGTCTACCTCAACGGCGATGCCCTCCCTCAGGCATTCAGTGAGTAACGATCTTTGCCTATGTCAGGATGGTGTTCCTAACTTGACACCTATCATGCTGCGCTCCAATGCCCGAAATGACGGAATCGAAATGAGGGAATCTATGCTTAATTTTATCGACGGAACAAAGATTAAAAAAATTATATAAGTATACATAAAAAAAAAATAAAAAAAAAAATTGTTTGCTGTTGTGACCCCAGTGTAAACAAAACGGTGTAACTTTTAAACTAAATGATCTAAAACGATAAAATAATGATTGGAAGTAATTAGGCGTCCTTTTAAAATGAAAATTGTGCCCTCAATTGAAAATAAGTATGTTTTTTCAGCAAAAATCGTTTTTTTTTCATAATTTTTTACAATAATCTTAAAATTTCCCAATAACACGCCCCATTACCTACCTTTTTTATTACTTTAAATTAATCTTCGTCGTATTAGCTACTCAATAGTAAAAATTGCATGTTTATAATAACTCAATCTCAACTTTTCTTATCAACAGTCAAAGATACGCACAGCGCATGGCTGCGCACTAATGTTTAGCAGGTAGATAACCTTTTTTTGTGAATTGTGTTGTGAATGTGCGAGGGTTGGGGTGCTGGGAGGTAGGGCCAGCCGAAGGGACCTTGAATTAATATAACAGACGTCAGACGGCAGTGGCAAACTGGCAAGTGTGGCAACTGGCAGTCGCTCCTAATTATTCGCCGCTGTTACATGTGTTTCGTTACTTTCGTTCGTTGCTAGTTACCTGACTGTCACAACTTTCGTTCGCTGCTACATGATGCCGCGTTTAAGTGAATTCTCCCCGGCACACATTGCCGACATTCATTTTTACTATGAAGTGGGACGAGGAACTGCCAGAGCTGCGCGCGCAGCTTACATAGCTGCGTTTCCTAACAGGCAACCAGTGCCATCTGCCCGCAACTTCCAGGAAGTTTACAGAAGGTTGTCGATCACTGCCTTGGATCAAGTAGAGATCGTCGCGAGCCGCCCCAAGTAATTATATTGATGTGGCTATTGATCAAGCAGTACTGAGTGATTTGTTTGCTGATCGATCCATAAGTACTAGACTACTGGATCTTCGTCACGGAATATCCCAAAAATCTGCGTGGTGCATTTTACAGAAAGAGGATTGCATCCTTATCACTACCAAAGGGTGCAACATCTACATGAAGACGTAGACTGGCGTCCAAGGTGTGTGATGTCCACTTGGATTCAAAGCAAACCCAAACTTTCCGAGAACCATACTATGTATGGACGAAGCGACATGTCACTAGAGACTAACTGTCGAAATTTACACAGATGGTGCCGTGCAGGTGAAAACCCCAAACTGAAACGTTCATCGACTTTTCAAGTAAGATTTTCAATAAATGTTTGGGCTGGTCTTATCGATGACATGCTGATTGGACCAGTCATATTGCTGAGAACGTTGACCGATGAAAGATTTTTAAGTTTATTGACAAATTAAATAACTGAGTTATTGGAGGATGTACCATTGGCTTTGCGCCGAAGGATGTTTCTGCAGATGGACGGATGTCCTGCCCATTACACTACAAATGTAAGATCATTTTATCGGGATAAATGGATCGGCTGGCAATGACCTGTAGCGTGGCCTGCGCGTTCACCCGATTTGACGCCCCGTTTTATGAGGACGCCTAATTACTTCAATGGAGTTTGTTTCATCGTGATAGATAATTTAGTTTAAAAGTTACACCGTTTTGTTTACACTGGGGTCACAGTAGCGAACAAAATTTAAATAAATTCTATTTCTAAAAAATAAAAAAGTTAAAAAAATATTTAGATTTTTTAAATATTTTTGCCGTCGATAAAATTAAGCATAGATTCCCTCATTTCGATATGTGCGCATTATAAAGAATCACACTGTATAATAAAATTAATAAATACATCTACATTTATCCCAAAAACTACATGACAATCTACTATGACAGCAAAAAAAAAAATAGAATGAATACAAACGCTTACCTACAATGATACCGAAACACTTCTGAAACCTTCACACATACATACCCTTACACTCATGTACTCTCAGTCACACCTACAGGCAACACTTTCAGTCACATATACTCACGCACATATTTACACCCACTCATTCACACACTTGATTGAATAAAATTTAATGTTAATTTATGTAGTTTTAGCTTAAAAATTATACGTTTTGCTTTTTATGTAACACGTAGCGCTGCCAGGTGTCCCGATTTGCGCGGGACGTCCCGATTTTCAGGGGTCTGGGGACGCATCCCGATTTGCACATGATCGGGACGCTAAATGTCCCGATAAATCAATCAATTTCTTAAAAACTATTATTAATAGCAAAAATATGTAACTTTCACGACAAGCGATAGTAGGGAAGGCAGCAGTGCAAAACAAAAACTTGACGCCACTCCAAAAATGGCACAATATTATGATAGACAATAACCACTTTGCAAATCTTCAAAAGTTTTTTTTTATAGCTTCAATACCAGTATCAAACGCGGCAACGGAAAGGGTCTTTCGCCTCTTAAGGCGAAAGCGTCAAGGTAGCCCGCGAAATTCAAATTTTCTTACGTTTTTTTGCAATTTGCAGGTCAGTATCATGTTCTATGTTGATCTAAATATGATTCGCGGCCGTATCAAATGTTTAATTATAGAATTATAATCATAAACATGATCAATACAGCTCTCTAAGTTCATGTAATCACATTGAATTAATATTGCATGAAATCATGACATTTGACAATTATGCTAGCTTATGGAGTTGTATTGCTGATTTTATTATAATTATGTAAAGCTATATTTGTTACGGTCGCGAATCATATTTTAATAAACATACAACCTGACACTGACCTGCAAAATGGAAAAAACTCAAGAAAATTTGAATCTCGAGGGCTACCTTAGCGCATCCCCCTTAAGGCGAAACGAAAAAGCGAGGTTTGCTCTTTGCTCTGAGAGGCGAAACCTTATGACACTCGAGCATGTCAAAGCAGACTTAACATGACTCAACTTTAACATGATTTCCAGTAACTAGGTTATAAAAATACAAGGCAATCCTAAAGGAGCAAAATCTGGGGTATTCCTCGAAGCGCACCAACTTAGGAACGCACCAAAAGTATTCCTCGAAACGCACCATTCAGGTGTGCTAACAAAATCAAATTCAAAACATTGTAAACTAGTTGCTTAAGCGCCTTAACTAGTTAGTTCAATAATGTTAAAAACACAGGTTTTGAAAAGTACTAGGGTGACAGTAATGAACAGAAAATATGCGCCTAAACGATCTCACTAAGTTGTGCTCCAAAGATTAAACACAAAGAGGAATATAAAGTATTCGTTATTATTCACTATATCAATTGATTCAATTTCGAAACCTGAGGGGTAATTGCGTAACACACTAACAGTAGCAATGGGTTTCATTTTTGATACTTCAACAACATTCATTGCGTTATTTGCGTTGCTGAGCAGACGATTTGTTTGAACCAATGGATTAGCAATATCCTTCAAAATCATTCAAATTGTGATTGAGTGTGTTACGCAATTAGAATGCTGTATTTATACCATTATTGAGCTAAGTAGTTCGCTTAAGCACCTAGTTCCAGTTAATTTTTGCTTTCTAGTTTAAAGAAATAAACAATTAGAACAGTTGAATTTTAACATTTCTATCGATATAATTTATTACGAATCCTTCATTCCCTCTATGTTTCATCCTTGGTGCGATTCGAGGAATAAATTTATAATATTTTAATTTGATTTTGTTAGCGCACCTGAATGGTGCGTTCCAAAGTTTCCAAAATCTAACGAAAAATATAATTTTAATAAAAAATAAATTAAGTACTTAAACTTAAAAACAGCGTCAATAATGAATACTTAAACTACAATTGTATTGTAATATTTGTAATTTTTACTAGTCCAACAAGTCTGACTACTGTTATAAGATTAAATTCAGATATACTAGTAATATGAATTGCGAAACGCAATAACTTATATATTAATTTAAAAAACTTTGTTTTTTATTGTCCCGATCTACAACCCTAAATCTCGATTTGTTTTACCTTCTGCCCCGATTTAAAACAAATCGAACCTGGCAACACTAGTAACACGTCTTGCTATGGAAGAGCGGACTCTCCTAATACCGGCATCCACGCCAGCGAATCCACGTGGTACCCGATTTTTTTTAGAGCCGGAGGCGCGCAGGGGGTGCAGCCTCGACGTATTTTATATGGAATATTTCACTTTTTGTATGGAAAATATGAAAAAAATATTACCAACATGTTGAGTTTTAGGGGTTTAAGGGTTTTATAAAGGGGGTCCAAATTTTCATTATTTTTGCGATAGGATGCACCATTTTCGAGATATAAGCAAAAGAAAAAATAAATACAGTACTGGTTTTTGCACATGAAGTCGAGATGTTGGTGTGAATTTTAGTTCATGACAACTTATTTTACCCCACACCTTTTTAATCGCGATTAAAAATTGTTAGGTTTAGTCTGGTTTGGTCTTTTACAATCAAAATTTTAGGTGAAAAACGTCAAATTCAGAATAGCAAAATTGCCATTTTCACTAAACTAAAAACTCAGTACTATCTTAGTGCTGTCAAACTAAAATATAGTTAAGTTGTGTCACTTTAGTCTATTTCAGAATGGGAAATCGTCGTTTGACAGGATTAAACTAAATTTTAGTGATTTTTAGTTTAGTTTAGAGGCATTTGTGACAAGAGAATCGGCACCACTGTTATTTTACCTAGCAAATAGCAGTTTATGAATTTATGCGGAGTAAGTACGTACCACGACTAAAAAGTAAAAACTTGAAAGGCCTACTTCGATAAATGGAGAATGAAGGCGTGCGTAACGTTTTTTATTAAATATAAGTTTTTAGATACTAATGCGGTCCCTAGACGACTATGCGGCTTGACATGCGTTACGTGCTGTCATTCATGCATGAACCTTTAGCTGTATTGCATTATTTGAATGACAGCAAACTACGTGATGGCATCTGGCGATTGATTGACGAGTTTTCATCATGCAATGAAAAAAAAAAAAAAAAACAATGCAATGAAAAATGCATAACGCATGATAGACCCCGCAGGATTCGCAAACAAGTTTGTGCCTGCAGTGTTATGTAGACAGAGCGAGGACTTATAAGCTGTACTGCAGTCGTTTTTGTTAAGACGATGTCTTTCGGAGCCGATCACATTGCAGACAGTTTTCAAATGTCTATGGTGTAATCGTGTTTGTAATACATACTTTATTCATACGAACGCGGCTGCATTACAGAACAGCTACTGTGTTTGTATTTACGCGTGCCGGAGTCCCGGACGAGCGCAGCGCCGCTTGACTACTTACCTGCGCAACCCTTGGCGACCTGGCGCCGACGACCCCGCCCTGCGCACCCCATGCACAGCACTGTACAAGCATCTATAGGTGTACACAACATAATACATCACTGTCAAATATTACCAACCAATGAAATCACTTCTGCACTGCACTAGACTCTGCAACGAATGAATGGTATCTTAGATGGCCCTAAAGACTTCATTATATGATACATTACACATTGATGTGATGCTCATACGACGCGGTCCAGCACAACCAGCATCAGAACACAGAAAATCACAGGCAGGTATTGTGCTGGCTCCCAACCGTGTGAGGCCGGTGTCGTGGAGCGGGCGCCGGGCGCCGGCGTTGCGGAAGGCCTCCGGCGCCCGGCGCCCGCTCGCACTCGCTGTACTCACGCCGCTCCTGAACTTGAAGAACAGCGACATGAGGGCGGCGCGTCGGGCTGCGGCCGGGTCGCGCCAACACTGCCGCGCCCGGCGCCACCCGCAGCCGCCCGCTGCGCGACGACACGTACATTTCAGAAGGTGCGCTTCTTACGAGCCCTCTGGCCCTAACTGACGTAATCTACTGCATCTGATCAAGCAAAACGATCAAATATGAACTAAATGGTTGAAATCTAAGGTTGAAGAAGAAAGAGACCGGGGAGTGCGAGATACATTCTAAGTATATTTTTTTATGAAATTTGATTTGTTACAGCTGTAGTTGCAATCATGTCTTTTGGTTTAAAAAGGTTTGTATTTTTATTATTTTATTTATCTTATAGATAGATTCTTTTCTTTAAAATTTTGTGAATGTGAGAACGTTGTAGGCTTAACAGACTGTAGATCTGTGGACCATTTTATATTTTGCTAAGTACCTGGTAATTGCTGATAGGCCTACACTGTCCTCGCATACCTTTTAACACTGTAATTTGAAAAACATTGTAAAAACCATTTACTTTAAAAAGAGTAACCGTGGAGTTTCTTGCCGGCTCTTCTCCATAGGAAACGACCAATTGGAACCGTGCACCTAGCTTCTGACGTTTGACGTTGCCCTTGTAGGTTTAAGTATGTGTGAAATAAAATTCGAGAGCGTGTGATCCTTCTGCAGCTTGGAGGCTGAGGAGAGAGGCCGCGCACGCGCGCTCATCCCCAGAAGAACGCCACCTGGGGCTAGTGCGAGGCACTATTGCGTTAGCGCGCGTCTTGAAGTACAGTCTACCTACAACGAACTAATCACATGGCAGCTAGTATGATGTAAACCCTACCTGCCCGGGTGGATCATTGAAATTGATTCGTGAACTCTTCCAGGATACATAATTCAGCTACAGTTAGCTTTTCACTTAAGTACTTCGAATAGGCAGGGGCTCTCGATTCGCCCGTAGGTACTGCACCCACTTTTTTGTTTTTTATGTGATCGATCTTAGAGTATATGTATAAGATAAAAGGATCTTAATCTGTAAAAAATGGAACCGATTCTGAAACTTTTTAATTTATTTCATATGAAAAACTTTTTATTGCATTGAAGTTATTTAACGCGCCTCGCGGTAGGAGTAAACTTGCAGAAATCGTCACGAAATAAAACGTTTATTCTTGCGACTGTCTTTTTCTTATTCTTTAGTTTTTTTTTCAAAATGAAATTAATACAAGTGGCGGCTGCGAACATTTTCAAATTGTTCATCAAGGGGTGTCGTTTCGATACTTTTCAAGGATGCTAAAGCCGATAGTAAAGTCAGAACGAAAGTCCAAGAAGGCAAATGCGAAAATGTTAATTTTTTTTTGATATGGTTGTCGTTTTCATAGTTTTCGAGGATGCTACAACAATTTATGTAGTGTTATGTGAAAAGAAATTAAAATTAGATGTGGTTAATTTTTAGAAATAATATTAATTTAATTAGCATATAAGATTCTTAGGCATCTATTGTTAATTGTTATTGTTGATCTAAAAACGTATTTTCAGGTTTATGATTACCAACAACATACAATAACCTCAGATATTTGGATAACCAGCAAATTATGAAAGCCTTATTAATTTTATTTTTAACTTATAACAAAAATAAACTTTAAATGAAATGAAATTTATTTATTTCCCAGAATATAGGTAATTATAATATAATAACATGGTAAAATAATTTTCATCCCACCATCTCGGAAAGAGTATTTTTAATCTTCAATATCTGAGTGGAAAAGCCGTTTTTATTCTCTAGAGGATAAAGTAAATTGAATTTAGAACATCGTGTGCACTAAGTTTGTGAATTAAAAAAAAACATTAAACCTATTTACTGCTACCTCTATGGTGCCGAATATATCATACAACTTTTTTTTAATTTGTTAAAAACTCAGACTCGGAACTTTCTTGGTGTTCTTTTTTCAATTTGCTTTGTACGCGGTTCTTTACGCGGCATTTTTTCACGTCATTGTTAAACCTTATATTAAAAACAAGAAACTTGAAAACAAGTGAAAAAACTAAAATGAGTGATTCTAGCGACGAGGAAGTTTGCTTGACGCCAACAGAATTGACTGAAACTGTTAATAATGCGCAAATGAGCTTTCTCCCTCAACAATCACGCGAGAAGTATTTAAAACAGTACGATATGTTCAACACGTGGCGACTAGCAAAAGGAGCCAAAACTTTCTCAGAAAACGTTTTGCTGGCATATTTTATAGAATTATCCGAGAACAAGAAAGCAAGCACTCTATGGAGTACGTATTCGATGCTAAAAGCAACAATAAAGATGAAAAAAGACAAACATATCGATACCTATCCTAAATTAGTGGCATTTTTAAAAAGAGCCTCATCTGGTCATCAACCAAAAAAATCGAAGGTTTTCACAGTATCTGATATTGAAAAGTTTCTTAACGAAGCACCCGATTCCGTATATTAGGCGGCAAAAGTAAGTCAGTTGCACATTCAGTATCTACTTAAGTATATTAATCTCAATTAAATAGTATACTTAGTAGATGTTGATAGGCATAATTATGCGTTCATATCAATTTTATTCATTTATCTACTACAATACTCTTTACGTTACAGGTTGTTCTTATTATTGGAATAAACGGAGCATGTCGAACTAATGAACTAACACAACTTAATGTCAAAAACATTGAGAAACATTCAGATGACTTACTATTAATTAATTTACCTAATTCAAAGACAAAAAGAGACCGCAACTTCGTCATTCGCAAGGAATACGTAACGATTGTTGAGAAATATCAAGCCTTACGCCCGCCTAACACTCCAATCAATCGATTTTTTCTACAGTATCGCAATGGAAAGTGTGTTAGACAGCCTATGGGTACTAATAAAATTGGCAGTATCCCACGAGAAATAGCAACATTTCTTGAACTTCCAGAACCCCTGTTGTACACGGGTCATTGTTTCCGACGAACTTCAGCCACACTTTTGGCTGATTCCGGAGCTGATCTCCTGTCCCTTAAGCGCCACGGAGGCTTCCATCCAAAATAAGTCTAAAATATGTGAAGGCATCGTAGGAGCCATTACACTGAAAGAGCCTCAATCGGATCCTTGGACTGGCCCTTCTACATCAAAAATAAGCCGTTATGAAACACCATCTCCCTCTCTCTCCAACATTCACGCCAAGGGAATCCGATGAATCGGTACAACTATTAAGTATGACAGATAGTTTACCGAAAAACAGTACACAAGTGACTAACACCAATATTACAGTACCAAACAAAAATATTACACTCAATTTAAATAACTGTAGCAACGTTACTTTAAAATTTTCTTAATTATACCTTAGTACCTATTATTTTGTTATAATTTAAAGATTATTCTGTAATACTTACCTGTCATAATGTAGTAATTAATACCTAAACTGAAATAAAAGTGTACCTATCTTGTGATTGTAAAGGTTTTTTTTTGCATTTAGTCATTTCCTCGCTGAGGTGGAATGAAAAGTTACGTGTTGCACTCGAGTGCAAAGATTTTTCACCTCGTGCTCTTTTGATTCCCTCGCTAACGCTCAGGATTCTAATTTTGAATCACTCGCTGCGCTCGTGATTCAATTTTAGAATCCTTCGCTTGCTCGGTCATCAAAATTGAACACGCGGTTAAAAAGCAACTTTGCACTCTTGTATAACAAATAACTATTTAGTCTCACTAGGTATATTCGACTTATCAGCCGTGCAAATATTTACTAGTACATGCTTTAATAATTATCATGAAATTACATCAATGTCATTAGTCACACACATCATATTCAAAATAAAAACAGTCTATAATAACATTAATTAGGCACATTAACATTGTAAAATATATTAAATTAGTTTATTAGGTTATATCTCAAGACAGTTCATCAATTTATTGTTTAGATTTATAAATAATGTCAATAATTATAATTTAAATAAGTATTCGTAAATTTATAGTAAGGTATACATCATGTCTGTTTAAAATTTAAATAATCATCTATTGAATAAATACATCTGTCATAAAGCCAATTGTTTATAGTTTTATTAAATTCTAAGTTATTCATTTTTCTTATTTTTTCCGGTAATTTATTAGAAATTTTCACCGCCATGGTGTAGCAGTTTCTGTTACATAACTTTAATCGGCTTCGAGGTAGGTCCTTCGGCTTCTGCTACGATCAGAGGTTTTTGTACTATTTTCCTTTTAAATTATAATGAAAGCAGTTGAAGCAGAAAATATTACATTACATTATTTTATACCTAGTTAAGTATCTAACTAAAAGACTATTACAAAATGTCACAAACTATAAGCTTTGATTATAATTTACTTTTATTTTTTTTATTCCCAAGTACATACCTATCATAAAAACAATGTAGAAAATGCTGCAATACAAAATATCAATAAATTAAATTTAGTCATACTTAAGTATCTAATACTTTTTTGGAAATAAAGATATCCTGTTAGTGTTTACTTGTGAGGCCACAGAATATCAGCACAAGTTTGAGAAACATAATTTCTTTATATTTTGTTGTGTAGAGTAAGATCGGACTACGAATACAAAAAAAATAGGGACTTCATCAGACTTTTCATATTTCAAAGCTCATCTACGTAATTCGACGGGTTACTATAATAATGTCATAAATTATAAACGTCCAATACGAAAAATGTCCAACACGAAAAATGTCCAAAAATAAAAATGTCCAATACGAAAAATGTTAAAAAATTAAAATGTCCAATACGAAAAATGGTCCAGTACCTACGAAAATTTAATTGAGCAAGTAAAGTTTTTCGAAGGTGAGCATTATCTGACCTTTAATATAATATTTTGAGCTAAAAGTAAGATATGTTGTTTTGGTATAGTAAAATAAAAGTCTATTTAAAAAAAGAAACATATTTATTGGTTGGTTATTTTACTTATATGTATATGATAATTAACTTTTGTCCATTTTACTTAAGGACGCGTTTGCAAAATGGATAGGTATAGAATCGAACTACTACATTGACACGGGTCACACACACAAGTGTACGCACGGTTAGCTGCGGGAATAGTAGTCACGTGAACTAATTTTGATACTTTGGTTTTTTTTTTTTTTCATATTTCTTTATAAAACATTGGTACCTACAAAAAATATTTCGTACTGTTCTTTATATTTTTACTAACCTCCGGACTTGATGGATTAACCTGAAGGTGTGCTTTGGTGACTGCTACTGAATTTTCTCGCCGAGTACAATTACATAGGTGTGCCGAGTTTAGGCTCGTTTTGTTAGTTATGATGAGACCTGACCACCTCCTGACTCCGATGGAGTGACCTGATGGTGTACTTCGATGATTATTAAAACAACAAATTAAACGTTATCAATTCTTTATTTAAAAAATATTATTTGAGTATGTGAAGAATGTGCTCTAAGCTCCATATTTCTCGTCTGTATTGGGTCAATCAATTCTAGGAGGAGACAATTTTTGTAAAACCTAACTAAGTATGTTTCCGTGTTCTCCTTCCAAAATTGTGGATCGTTTTCTATGCACTGGTACTTTATTTTGCCAGGGCCTGTCCAAATAGCAAACGAAGCATACGAAGAATATCTTAGTTCCTGGGACTCAGTTAAAAAAGCTTTGATTAGGCGTCTTGGAGAACCACGCAATGAGATACAAGTTATGCAGGAGCTCACACTTTGGCAAACGACTCCGTGAATTATTAGACACATTATACTCAGTAGGCGAACATGGTAACAAATCTTATTATGAAAAGATGGTCATTGAACAGTACGTCAATCAGTTAGATTTTCATGTGTCATTAGGTGTTAGAATTGTGAAACCAGAAACATTTGAAGAAGCTATTATTGCGGCTAGGCAAGAAGAAGCTAGGCTTGCATATAATAGGTCTAATAATTTTAATAGCCCATCAACATCCCAAGCGAAACCAAAGGAGTTGCCTAGGCAGCCTTACAATAGTCCTTTTCATCCTAACCTAGTAAATCCAACAATGTCGCCATATAAGCCTCAACAGAATAACATGAACCCAGAACAGCTGGAAAAACCAAGCATCAGGTAACTTCAGACCAGGTGGGTCAGGTAATTTTAGAAGTGGAAACTTTAAGAACCAACCTAACGTTCCAAAACAGCAGGTTAATCCTCCTGAGTTATCATCGGACGTCACTATGCGTACGGCAGGTAAGCCAGAAAAACCACAGTTCGCATCGGGGCAGTTATTCTATATCCCGAGTCAAATGGAAGGTCAGGTGCAACCAATACCCATTGATAGTGAGTATTTCGGCCAATTTATAGACATTAGTAACGACGCATCCGAGTCAAACGTAGGTACAGAGGAACAAGAGGTAAGCCAAGAACAGGATTTTATATTAAACCCCGATCGAGACAACCGGACATAGTATCCACTAACTTACAAACTAAACAATTTTTACCATATATTGAGTTGCCAGAATTCAACGGTAAGTTTTTAATAGATACAGGAGCCAGTCATTCTGTTATTGCATCAGAGGAAATTATTGGTACTATTTTTGAATACTGTGTAGAAACAGAGCCATATCAAATAGTTACAGCACATAGTTCATCAGTTCACGATAAAGTAGTATACCTGCCCTTGCCCCCTGCGTTTAATAGCGATATAACCCATAAATTTTTAATATTCGATTTTGATACGAAGTACAAGGGTCTAATAGAATTCGATCTTTTAAAGAAACTGAAAAGCAATATTGATTTGAACAATAACGTGTTACGAACATCATCAGCACAAATACCTATTCACTTTAGCTCTCCACCACAAAAGATAAAAATCGATCCTAAGTGTGAAAAGATAGTTACTGTTAAAACTAACTACGTGGATGGACAGTACTTACACGATGATTTTTATTGGTCAGATAACTTGAAATCATCGGCAGCTATAATTAACGTTACTAATGGTTGTTTTAAAACTTCAGTTATTCATTTTAGTGATGATAAGAAATATATTCCAGATAAGATTTCAATGGAATTAGAATTATATGAGGATAATAATATTCCCAGTCATAGCATTAATACCGTACAAGTGCAATCAGACATTGATCGCATATTAAATGAAAACTTAAAGAAAATTCGTACAGGTCATATGAATGAGGAAGAAAAGCGTGAAGTTACTAGGCTATGTTATCAGTATAGGGAACTATTCTATTCAGAAGATATTCCACTGACCTTTACACACGCAGTCAAACATGAACTTAGACTAAGCGATGATACATCGGTTTTTGTACGTAGCTACAGACAAGCCCCACAACAACGCGATGAGATTCGTAGGCAAGTAGATAAACTTTTACAGCAGGGCATCATTAGAGAGAGTATATCCCCTTGGTCATGTCCTGTGCATATTGTCCCTAAAAAACCCGATGCATCAGGAATAGTAAAATGGAGACTTGTAATCGACTATAGACGACTGAATGATCGTATAATTGAAGACAAGTATCCTTTACCCAACATTCATGACATCCTAGATAGATTGGGGCGTACCCAGTATTTTACAACCCTGGACCTCGCCAGCGGTTACCACCAAGTGGAGTGCATCCCAACGATATTGAAAAAACAGCGTTTACAACAGAACGAGGACATTACGAGTTCTTAAGAATGCCCTTTGGCCTAAAAAATGCGCCAAGTACATTTCAACGTTTAATGGATCACATTTTAAGAGGAATAGATAACGTTTATACGTATTTAGATGACGTAATCATTGTATCAACATCTTTACAACAACACATGGAAAAATTAAAGCAAGTATTTGATCGGTTTAAAACTCACAATTTAAAAATTCAATTAGATAAATCGGAATTCTTACAAAAGCAGGTTAATTTCTTAGGACACGAACTTACAAATGAGGGCTTGAAACCTAATAAGGACAAAATTAAGGCAGTATTAAATTTCCCTTTGCCTAAGACTCAGAAGGAGATAAAGGCTTTCTTAGGCCTAGTAGGGTACTACAGGAAATTTATTAAAGACTTCGCAAAGTTAACTAAACCAATGACCTTATGTCTAAAGAAAAATAGTAAAGTTGTCCATTCCCCAGACTTTTTAGAAGCTTTTAATAAATGCAAGCAAATTATAACAAATGCCCCAATACTACAATATCCTAATTTTGATGAACCTTTCGTGCTCACCACCGATGCATCAGATGTAGCTTTAGGTGCGGTATTGTCACAAGGTATTGTAGGTTCCGATAAACCGATAGCTTACGCATCCCGAACACTATCAGATACCGAATCTCGGTATTCTACAATAGAGAAAGAGTTACTGGCAATAGTGTGGGCAATAAAGTATTTTCGTCCTTATCTTTATGGTAGAAAGTTCGTTATTTACACAGACCACAGGCCCCTTACTTGGTTAATGTCACTGAAAGATCCTAACTCTAAATTAACTAGATGGCGTTTAAAGCTTGCAGAATACGACTATAAAGTAGTTTACAAAAAGGGTCGTCAGAATACTAACGCAGATGCCTTATCTCGTGTTAAAATATTTCACGGTAGTATGGATTCCTTAGCAGTAAATTTAGATGATAATGAGGATGATGAAATAATTAATAGAATATTTGAGAACGCACGTAGAGTAGTTGAAAATGAAACGGAGGCAGACTTGCCCCAAGATAATGACAATATTCAATTAATAAACCCTAGCGTTCCCCAATCTCATATAGGAACAGAATCAGATAGTATGAGCATAGTGTCGGCCGAGCCTGAATTAGTCTCCACACGGCATACACAACCAGACAACGAAAATAATGGCATACCTATAATATCAGACGCGATAGATAGGCAGCTGAAACAATTTCACATTAGATCAACACCCGGCAACTTATAGAGTAGATAACAGATCCACTAACTCCAAAGTTGTCATTAAAGATGTTTTTATTCCAATTAATAATACAGAATCAGAGATAGTTAGATTTTTAAAGGAACACACAATTGCCGACCGAGTGTTTCATTGTTATTTCCATAGTGAAGAACTGTATCAAGCATTCTCCAGAGTCTATACTACTATATTTAACGAGCGTGGCCCAAAGTTATTTAAATGCACTACGCGTGTGACCCTAGTAGAGAATAAAATTGAACAACAAGAGTTAATTAAGAAATATCATGAAGGAAAGACAGTACATCGCGGTATTCAAGAGACGTATAAACAGTTGCATAAAAATTATCACTTGCCTAACATGTTACTTACCATTCAGAGATTTGTTAATCAATGCGAGATTTATTTGCAGTCTAAATATGAGCGCAATCCCCTAAGACCACCTCTAGCTATTACTAATACACCGCGCAAGCCAATGGAACACATATTTATGGACCTTTATTCAACAGGCGGAGTAACATTCCTCACAATCATTGATAATTTCTCTAAGTACGCTCAGGCAGTTCCTTTAAACGCATGTAGTAGTGTGTATATAGCAGAAGCATTGCTAGACGTTTTCTCGGTGTTAGGTTTACCAAATAAAATAACCACGGACTCAGATACAAAGTTTGATAATGACGTCATAAGAGACATCTGTGCCTTACATAATATTCATATACATTTCACGACACCATATAACCCTAACTCTAATTCACCCATCGAACGTTTACATTCTACATTAGATGAAATAATTAGAATACAACGAATGACCAATAAAGACGATCCCATGCAGTTTATCATGAAGTATTCCATTATTGCATACAATAATTCTATTCATTCAGCAACAGATTATACACCTCATGAGCTATTATTCGGACACACAGCATCTAGGAATCCGCTAGAACTATACTATCCAAAAGAATTCTATCAGGATTACGTTATTAAGCACCGTGCTAACGCCGAGGCAGTTCAAGAATGTGTCGCAGCACTTATGTCCAAAAATAAGGAACAGGTGATTTCTAAACGAAATCAAGAAGCAGAAGAAATCAAGTTCAAGGTAGGTGAGACCATTTATAAACAGTTAGCAAAGTCAGCACGCAGTGATAAAACTAAGCCAGTATTCAAAGGACCCTACAAGATCATCCACTTTCATCCAAATAATGTGGCTGAAATTATAGGTAACCACCCAAACTCTAAGTCTATTAGAGTACACTTTAAACTACTACGGAGGCTTCATCTTGTTGCAGGACCCTCATCTCAGGAGCCATCGTGCTCTACGCAGCAGGAACCGTAACTATTGACCCCGCTAATAATGAAAATGGCATCCTTCTTCTAAAACAAGGACAGCTCCTTAAACAGGATAATTACTTTAGTCTCGCTTGCGTGTACAATATAACAAACCTTCATTTTACGTCAATCCAACTTATGTCATTATATGCAAGCACTAAAGCAGCTGAGAATGTAATGTCAGGAGAGTTACATAAAACGTATAGAAATCAAATAGATTACAGCTTAGATCAAATAGGTAAAAAGATAACGTTTTTAAGCCCGCAAGTTAGAAAAAGACGCGGTTTGATTAATGGGTTAGGTACTATCGTTAAATCCATAACTGGAAATCTTGATCATGAAGATGCAGCAAAATTCGAAGAAGAAATTTTAAACATGAGGAATAGTATTAATAATGTTCAGAATATGCAACGAAAGTCCTTAGTTCTAGCACAAAATACAATAAATGAGTTTGGCAATCAATTAAGTAAACTGAATAGTAATCAGAAAAATTTGGCTAGTCTATTGAAAAACATTACACGTAACAGTACCGACGTAAATAATCATATAGGTACATTTTCTAGATATATAGGTACAGATTGATTTTAGTTTACAGATTATCTTAGATAAGTTAATGTTGTTAGAAGATGCCATGACGTTCGCGCAACTGGGCACCATGCATCCTAGTATTATAAGTCCTCAAAATCTAATAGAGGAATTAATCCATTTAGGTAACACCTATTCTTTTAGACCAGTAGCTATTATTAATCTTAGTAATATTCATAGGATAGAAAAATCAATTAGAGTTAAGGCCTATAGTACAGTACACTCAATAAACTTTATCCTAGAAATCCCATCAGTAGCCCCACAAACCTGTGACCTAATTCATCTCTACTCCATTCCCAATAAAAATAACCTTACTATTATCCCTAAATCCAAATACTTTGCACTTGGGAACGATGAGTACGCCTACCTGGAAGAAGACTGTCAACCGCTGACCGATGACATCCAGCTTTGCAAGACCCTGGACACTAGAAGAATTGAAGACACCGAAGACTGCATCCCGTCCCTCATCCAGCATCGTCAAGCAAACTGTACACATGCTAAGATGAGCCTAAGAAGAGGAAAAATTCAAAAAATCGGAGATAACAATTGGCTACTTGTCCTGAACGAAGATGAAATTGTCAAAACACAGTGCGAAACTAAGACAGACTACAAAAAGTTAACCGGAATTTACTCGTACCTCGTCACACTAACAGAAGATTGTCAAATTAACGTCATGAACAGAACACTACGAGCACACACAGACACAATCGTCATCAATGAAGTCATACCTTTACCAGAACAACATCAAGTCTTAGAAGAAACTGTTCAATATGAATTACAATTAGAAGACATCTCACTAGACGGCATCCATGAACTTATCAACAAAGCAAGCGACCTCTCCTTACCAGATGACAACAATTGGCCAATGATGATGGCCACACCAAGTTGGACTACGGTACTCCTCTACACATATTAATAGCAGCAGCATCCTGGAAGTTGTACCAATGGAAGATCACTAAGATATCAGAAGACATCAAAGGCAGCGAGGCAACCAAAGGCAGCGTGGACGCCGCCAGAAGCAAGAGTTGCTTCTATCTTATGGAGGGAGGAGTTAACTCATCGTAACAACCGTTTACGCTGAGTACGCAACCGCCAACCTACGTATTAAAGTGCAACCTAGCAATAAGATCAATTACATGTTATTCCATATCATTGTTTGTGAAGTTAGTTTATAGATCAGCCTTCAGCCTAATACACTGTTTTCCTGTAATTAAAATAATTATAATAAATAAAGTTTTTTTTAACTAAATTCCCGATCGCCGAAACATAACTCCGGTTTGGAGTTTTTTTTTTTTTTTTTTTTAATTTTTCACGGTTTAATCTGCAAGGGAATTAGGGCCAATTTAACGATGGCGGAGATATACGACTTTTTCATGCCAGCACCATAGTAATTTTTGAAAAAAATCTGTTTGCGTTGTTTGCAATGCTATTCCATAATGTTGATATTTTAGGCATGTATTTAGTCTCCCAAAACATTTTCAAGTCATAAAAGTGGACATTTGGGAAAAAAGTATTATATGTCTATGAGAGTCGATTTTCAGCCCACTGTGCGTCGCCCGCTTGCCGCTACGCGTGGCATGATTGTTGCGCTTGTCCAGTCTGAAATGACATGCCCCACTACCATATTTTACGTACCCGGCGGCGCACGGTGGGCTGAAAATCGGCTTTCATAGACTTAGGGATTTGAATTTGCAAGTGCCGGATTTTTTGCCGGATATCGCTTCTATTAGTTATTACTATATTAAAAAATGACAAAATTCTGCACAAAAACGAAGGAATTATATTTTTTTTACGATAAATTTGTATGAAGCTGGTATGAAAAAGTTAATTATCTCGTAAACAGCAAGGACAACCGTAATATATTCGCTGTAGTGAATGCTCCGTGGTCAGGCGGTAACCCCGGGTTTTCAAACAAGTTGTGATACAACTTGCTTTCGACAAGTCTTTTACTAGAAAAAAAAACTGAAATAATAACACAACACAGCAGATTTTATTTTCATAGCAGCCTACGTAAAACATGATCATCATAATGATGAGTTCCATAAATTCTTTACGAGTTTTCAGTTATTTCCATAAAATTGAATTGGCAACCTATCTTGTATAGGAAAGGAAAAGGCTCCTGCAGACAGGCGCGACGCGACGGCGGAACCGACTCCAGTAGAACAATTTCTACGAGATTTTCATAGAAATTGTTCCAACAGAGTCGCGTCGCGCCTATCTGCCGGAGCCTAAACACAACCGGTGTGTGTTGTACACTTGTGCCGCATCTATTGTCTTTACTTTATTATGTCCTTGTGCGTGAGTGAGTGCGCAGACGCGACAATATCGACCGCGGACAGGCCGCCGCGCCGCACTCGGCGCCTGCTAATGTATGTGATAACAATTAGTTGTTAACACGAACACGCAGCGAGCCGCCACTGCCGCCAGCACTCACGGTTACACCCTGCATCCTACATGGACGACGGGGATGCGAACATCCACACAGAGGTCCTACGTATCCGTAAAGACAAATTTCGGGAGTGTGTTCAAGGAAACGAAGTGTTTTGTGTCTGATCAGCAGTGAGAGTGGTATTGCGAGGTGTCGAGCGGTGCGAGCGTTGAGAACGATGCGCTTGCGGGGGTGGTCGTGGTGGGCGGCGTTGCTGCTGGGCGCAGTGGGTGCCCGCGAGCTGGACCCGGGAGCGTGCGCGCCGCGCTTCGACGTGCAGCGCGACAAGATCATCCGCACCGAGGAGTCGCGCGACATGGGCGCGCGCTACCTCTCAGAGCTGGACGTGGGCGCGCGCGCCGAGTGTTTGCGCCTGTGCTGCGAGACTGACGCCTGCGACGTCTTCGTCTACGAAGAGAAGGTAACCGGGCTTGCCAACTACTGACACCGAATTGCCGTAAATAAACCAAATACTTTGAAATTTTTCGAATAACAACTTTATAATTAGTTAAGTATGCATTACGCATGCTAGATTCACATCTAGTAGTTGTCAATCAGACTTATTGTTTTGTCAGCAATTTTATTCCATTTGTACATCAGTTTTGCGAATTAAATAAAATAAAAAGTTATGGTGCACTGGGACTTGGTTTCTCCCCTACAGGCGCGTTTTTATCAGTCGATAATAACACAAGCGTTATAGCTATCTGTTTTCAGTACATTTTGTATTAGGACGGCCAGGAAGTTGCACTCTGCTGCAATAATAACGACGAAATAGAAGTAGGACGCTTGCGCTCGTCCGCCCTGCAATAAATCCCGGGGAATTAACGCCGAATTTTAGGCTAACTTTGCATTAATTTATAGCAGCGATTTTTTCTATTTATCGTGTAGGGTATGGACAAGAGAGTATGTTAAAATGTATACCGTGCACCGTTTTTTTTAAGAAAAGGTTTTATTTGCAATTTTACATGATAGAAAAAAATATTGATCGAGTGTTTGTCGAAGAGATTAGGTATCACAAGTAGGCCAAAAATTTAACATTCCGGTCCACGGAAATTTCAATAATAATAAAATTACGAATGTTTTTAATTGTATTTCAATCAAAAACAAAAACGGCAGTTTTTTTATAAATATCTTAATATGCTATCCAACAAAATTAAACATATTGTACTAGCGCAACACATTAATCAAAGTTTTTTTGCAATAACGGTTCATTTCAGTTCGTTTAATCACTTAATTACAAGAAATTTAAACACATTAATATTCTTTTAATTTGGTCAGATAGAGCCTATAAATAAAAGTTAGACTAAATTTAACTCTGTTACTTTTTTGCCTGAACCGTTATTGCAAAAAAACTTTGATTAATGTCTTGCGCTAGTACAATATGTTTAATTTTGTTGGATAGCATATTAAAATATTTAATTATTTATTTATTTATATTTAATTAACAAGTAACAAGACTCAATATGTTAGTAACAATACTTCTTAACAACTATGTTAGTAAACTTAACCTACACACTTAATGAATCCCAGCTACACACTCAACACCGATGTGGAAAGCTTGCAGCAGCGATTCATACACCAACAGTCTAGTCTGCTCGCAATACACTGCAGTATATTGTTGGGGCTGGCCCGCACCAGGGAAGCGCAATTTTTTCAAACTCAAACTCAAACTCAAAGCATTTATTTCAATTAAACCATTTACAGGCACTTTTGAATTGTCAAATAGTCGGTCAGTTAGTCAGAAAGTTGAAGCTAGTTGCCCAGTTCCAAAACGTAGATCTTCATGGAGAAGAACGGGCAAGAAACTCCAAGGACACTCTTTTAAATATAGAAAATTACACAATCCTGGGTACATTATTCTTGTTGCTTCTATATGTGAGAATAATGTACAAAAAAAAAATTAAAACAATTCAAAATATAACATTAAAAATAAGCCCTGGCAGATAAGAGATGACCAGTCACAACTGACGGCGCCCGTTCACGAACATGACGCGTGGATCAGCACCATCCAGCACAACCATTTTGTAGGGAACCGAATGATCCAACACACTCGCCACCATCAGCGAGACATTTAAGTGGGCATGACAAACTCTCAACTGTCGTGCTCTTTCAAGTCAACATACATCTTAATAACATAAAATACGGCTCCATGGTACTCACATTCACAAAAATTGAAAAAATGCTTCTAAATTATACAAAACTATAGTACTTACTCAATACTTTATTGCATGCTTTAGTATGCAATGTATTTGAGAGATTATTAGAATGATACTACCAAAAAGAAAGAAAATCATTATCCATTGGAACATTCAACAATTAAACTTGTTTAAATAAAAAAAAAACATTAAGTTCGTAATATCAGAAAAATAAAAAGGGGAAGCAACTCTTCCAAACGTTAAATTTTTTAACTAGTGAGCCCAAGTAGCTGTGGAGCAGGACCAGCATTAAGCCAAGCATTTTTATCATCGATATAATCATCCAACTTATAATATGCTTGTCTACATAGTGTGCGTTTAATGCATGTTTTAAATTTCTTCTCATTCAGTTGAAGAATATCGAGTGGTATTTTATTATAACATTTTACACAGTACCCCATAAAAGAAGTGTGCACTTTAGACAATCTGAAACGTGGTTGATCTAATTTGTTCCTATTTCTAGTGTTAAAATTATGCCTGTCACTTATCTTACTAAAAAGATGTCGATTTTTTCGAACATACATAATGTTTTCATATATATACTGACAAGGTACCGTCCGTCATGTTGTTAATTTTCTTAAACAGTTCCCAGATTCGCGACTGCGGAGGTTATATATGGCTCTGACAGCCCTCTTTTGCAGAATAAAGATAGAATTAATATCTGCCCGTCCCCACAGCAAAATACCGTAAGACATGATGCTATGAAAGTAACTAAAATAGACCAGTCTCGCGGTATCCACGTCTGTTAGTTGGCGGATTTTCCTAACAGCGTAAGCGGCTGAACTTAGCCGCCCTGCAAGTGATGTTAAATGAGGACCCCACTGTAGGTTTGAGTCAAGCGTGATCCCCAGGAAAACCGTTTTTTCGACGAATTCTAGTGTCAATCGCATCGTAGCGTAAAAATAATCGACACGAGCATCAGCAAACATCCCTGAAGCACTACAGAACCGGAACAGCCCCATGAATACCCCGAACGCATTATTATTATTGAACGCGAAGGGCGCTGTACGATTTTTGAGTGTAATCTACCCACAGGCTGCACGTGTAAAATGAGGTGCAATATGCACGAAATAAAGTTCTTTTCACTACTCTAGAACAACGTGCAAACCTGCGAGATATCATATTAGCTCTCACCGACAGCGCCCTCCTTTTTCTTTCAATATCGACATCATCTCTGTGGTCTGCGGGCAAAAGATGTCCCAAGTATTTCACCTTAAATACTAGAAGCGATATTCCGTTCAATTTGACCGGAGGAATCGGATCAGAACATCGACCGCTGACACCAAAGACCATGACTTCACTTTTAGTGACGTTGTAGACCAATCCATGGAGTAAAGCATATTCTTCACAGATGGTCACCAACCTCCTAAGACCACAAACCGATGTGCTCAGCAGCGCCATATCATCGGCGTAACTAATGTTATTTATACAGACCCCGTCAATATAACAACCGGCCCGCTCTCTGCTGAGCACGTCGATCAGCCCATTGACATACAGGTTGAAGAGCATGGGTGAAGTCAACCCTGCCTCACCCCGCACTCCAACTTATACGGCTCTGAAAAAGCCCCGGCCAAGCGTACCTGATTGTTCTAGCACTGCTCTAATATGATAATACAAAACACCCATACCTTTATTATAATTTACATAATGGTGCCGATTCTCTTGTCACAAATGCCTCTAAACTGGATTAAAAATCACAAAAATTTAGTTTATTTCTGTCAAACGACGATTTTCCATTCTGAAATAGACTAAAGTGACACATCATAACTATATTTTAGTTTGGCAGCACTAAGGTAGTACTGAGTTTTTAGTTTAGTGAAAATGGCCATTTTGCTATTCTGAATATGACGTTCTTCACCAAAAATTTTGACTGTAAAAAATCAATACAGATTAAACCTGTCAATTTTTAATCGCGATTTAAAAGGTGTGGGATAAAATAAATTGTTCTGAACTAAAATTCACACCAACATCTCGACTTCAAGTGCAAAAACAGTACTGTATAATTTTTTTCTTTTGCTTATACCTATCTCGAAAATGGTACGTCCTATCGCAAAAATAATGAAAATTTCGACCCCCTCTATGAAACCCATAAACCCCTAGAACTCAACAAATATACTGAACTGTAATATTTTTTCATATTTTCCACAGAAAAAGTGAAAAATTCCATATAAAACACGTCGAGGCAGCATCCGCTGCGCGCCACCGGCTCAAAAAAAAATCACGGGTTAGAGCAAACCACGGGTACCACGTGGATCGCGATTGTCAAATTCGATTTTAGTAGTGTCCAAAATATTTTTTTGTTTAGAGAATTTTATTTGCAGAATAGCTCTAAGATTCTCATAGCCCAAGTAAGGAATTTTAGTGATAATTTAATTAGTTTAGTTCGGTGTACAAGAGAATCAGAAGTTGTGTTTGTTATGTGTGACATTGTGTGCCACGTATTTATGTGCACACCCATTAAATCCGCATGGCCACGAGAGCACACATACACATTTAGACGCGAATAGTTTGTACTTTTCCCGATAGCGGCGCTAGTGAAGCGTAAACCTATGTTGAGTTATTTTTACCCGATAGGTAGAGCTGAATGCGCATTTAAGAAATTTTTGTTTATTGATAGATAACTCGTAGAAAACATAACATTTGATTTGAAGAAAACTGTCTTAAATTTTACCGATAATAAGAATAAACGTACTTACGGTGCCTCTTTTGTTACCTATGGACCTTTCACTCAAGCAGGACTCGCGGCTGCGAGCTCGATCTGTCACTCATGTCAAGTGTCAATCATAGAAGTCTTCAAAATTCAACAGCAAGCACATTGCTCAAATGTTATGTTTTTCATAACATAATATTAGGTCTTTACCTATGAAATTGCCGTTCTGCAGTACTGGCCATTTCAAATCAAAATAATTTTTGTTTGGCTAAGAATTCTAATTTCAAATTAATTTTATTTTAAAAACATGGATTTTTTTTTCCAAAAGTAGTCATTTGTTTATTGATTAGTGGTACATTTTCATCGCATTTCAATCTTTTTCGTCATCATGGATACGTTAAAAATTCGAGTAATTATGGAATATGAGTACCGTTGTGGCCGCAACGCGGCACAAGCGGCACGCAACATCAACGACGTTTACGGAGCTAACACTACAACAAACCAACGCACCACCTGTTATTGGTTTGCTCGCTTCCGTTCTGGAAATTTCGACCTGAAAAATGAACCTCGCGGTCGTCCGAAGACTTTGGTCGACAATGACGAATTAAAGGCGATTGTGGAAGCTGATGATACACAATCTACGGCTGAATTAGCAGCAGCTTTCGACGTTAGCGTCAAAACAATATTGGTCCATTTGCGTCAAATTGGCAAGGTAAAAATGCTTGACAAATGGGTGCCCCACGAACTCAATGATCGCCAGCGCAAAGTACGCGTCGAGACGTGCCTTGCACTGCTCAACAGACACACAAATGAAGGAATTTTGAACCGCATTGTTACCTGCGATGAAAAATGGATTCTGTTTGATAACCGTAAGCGCTCAGCAAGTTGGTTGGATCCTGGTTCAGCACCTAAACAATGTCCTAAACGAAAACTTACCCCTAGAAAAGTGATGGTCACTGTTTGGTGGTCTAGCGCCGGTGTGATTCATCACAGCTTCTTAACAAACGGGGTGAGCATTACTGCAGATGTGTACTGTGAAGAACTGAACACAATGATGGAGAAGCTGGCACATCTCCAACCAGCATTGGTCAATCGCTCGTCTCCGCTGCTACTGCACGACAACGCGCGACCTCATACTGCACAGCAGACGGTCTCCAAGTTGCAAGAACTGGGGTTGGAAGCTCTCCGTCATCCGCCCTACTCACCAGACCTTGCGCCTACAGACTACTACTTTTTCCAGAATTTGGATAACTTCTTGGCGGGAAAAAAATTCAATACCCGAGAGGCAGTACAAAATGCCTTTGAAGAATTTATTGCCTCCCGTCCAGCTGATTTCTTTAAGAAGGGCATCAATAAACTGCCACTGCGTTGGCAAAGATGCATTGATTGCATGGGTGATTACTTAGATTAATACAAATAAAAAATACATGAAAAAAATTCGTTTAAATTTTTTCATACAAAACGGCAATTTCATAGGTAAAGACCTATTATCAGTTTTGTTTTAATGCAAAACAGTTCTATTATGTTTCCTTCAAAACATAACATTTGATTTGAAGACCTGTTTGGTATCTGCTGGTGAAAGAGTACCCGAAGGATGTAGACGCTATGTGAATTAAATATTATATGGAATGAACGAATATGTCAGTCTGTATTCATTAAATGTTCTAATAAAACAATTAAGAGTTTTCAATCTATTTATCTTAGTAGATGCAGAAATGAACACATCTTCCTTATGATGTTAAAGATTAATGGCTTTATTTGCCTTATTTAAGGCGAACATAAATTATAAATCTACACTATACTGATAATAGAAAATCAATGGGAATAAACTGAATAATAATCTCATCAATAAAAGAGAATTGGATCACTTATATCCTTAATTAATATAAGTTTGGTTACTTACTTGGAAGTTATGAGATCAATCAAATGTACATACATTTTTTAATCTCATAGTAAGCAATTTTATAAAGATGTGGAAACATAAACTCAATGTCATACATACATGACAAAGTTAAAATTTCATTGAAACTGAAATTTTATTAGGACCTTTTATTAAAATGGATAGATAGATTAGTCAAGTAGTGATGCATGTAGATGAAGTCTCATCATTTTTTAATTAAATTAACTTGAAATGTGAATCATGTACACAAACATAATATTAATATTTTCTTAGGGGATTAAAAATTATCCTATAATAAATCCTCTTCCTCTCTCACAGAGAGACCCTTTGTCCACTCAGTGGGAACATAATAGCCTGAGCATTATACATTCTCTTGAGAGGTAGCCCTCTCTTTTACTACTTTACGAAAGTAATTTTTCTGTCTCCAGCGGCTCTTTCTGTTTCATTTCATCTGATGATCTATTTTCCAGTCAGCCTCCCGAAGGCTACCACAGACCTTATACTTCCTAAAGGCTCCTTTATCTTAGTCTGTTTAAAAATGAATTCAGTCCATTCTGAGGAGAGGCAGTGTTGTCTTTCAAGGCAAGTTTAACCACACCTGTTATTGCAATCCAAAATCAACAAGGATTATGGTAGATTTTAAGTAAACATCTTGATTGTCAGTGTCTTTGACCCCTATTTTGGCCGCACTGCTATTCAAAATCATGAAAGTTGTGAGATGTCTTATAATATTAGGTTAAGCATGTAAATCTACGCCAAGCAAGGGGTATCTTTTTATCCCATATGGGTGCCTGGGTAATGCTTTTGAAACTTACAAATGGACAAAATCTGTTTAGATGCGATCAGGTTATTAAGGGCGAATGCCATGCAATCTACACTATGACATTCACCCCTGAATAGGAGCTTTATAAGTGATTAGTATGGATTATCTCCAAATACATTTTTAGCAAGTACCTTGTTCCTCTATCGACCACTGCCCCTTGCAACCTGACTGCCCCCCCCCCCCCCAACTTTCCAAGCTAGGAGTTGCAGCTTGTCACGTCTAAGAGGTTCTTACATGGATCCTGTATTGGTACTGGGTCTAGTATGGGGCGATTTATATATAGTACGTCCCCATCCCGTTACCGAGTTCAGATGGCTGAACACTCGGTCTTAAATTGGGCGAAGAGAGAACACCCATGCTAGTCAATGCTGTCACCTCTGACTAAAAGCATCGTAGAAGCATCGCAGAAGCTTGCCAAGCCATCATTTGAGTCCGTTATATCACTTAACCTCCCCGGGAGGTAAACCGCTGACAGAGTGATGTTCAGCTAACTTCGTCGTTTTGCAAGATAGGTTCAGGAGAGCTAGGAAAACGTATCCCTCGCTCATCCTTGAATGTACGACAAATGGTCTGTTGTCGGAATGAACTAAATTACTTGAATATTTGCTCTCTGAAGACTGGCTTTTTTGGCTGTTTATTACTGCGTATATGGCAAACATCTCTCGCAAGTTCGCGTGCCCTTTTTTTTTTTTCTGACAAGAATAGAATAGAATACTCTTTATAATTCACACCATACGAATTACAGATATAAATGTAGAAATTATACATACGGTGACACAACGGGCGGTATTATCACTAAAAGCATCTTTTCGATGTATAGAGTGGCCCGTTTATGTGGGCTTACCTTTGTGGGTTACCTTACCATGTGTAGAGAAACTGAGCTGAGGTCAATCAATAGCCTTTGGCCACCACATTAACTCTTGGCAAACCAATGGAGCAACCTTTTAACATTATTTTGTTAGGGAAAAAGTGTTATACCTAATAAGATTATATTTTTAAGGTTTATAAAGTATGTCAATATAAACTCGTTTTGAAGTTTATAATTCGAATATTACGATATGAGAGTAGATAAAATAATATTAGATAACAGAACAACATTATAAATATTTATCTGAGTTAGGTAGGGTAGGCAGTGTCTTTCTGTCTTTATGAAGCGCACGCCGCTGATGTAGGATATACTGATATTGTTGTACACGTGTAACGATTTACTTGCGAAAATTTAGACTTGCGCAAGCTAAATTTGTACAAGTAAATCGTTACGTGTGTGGCTACCATTACACGCAGACGTTAGAAATATCGGACGATAAAAAAGCAGCTGTGTGCAAGGAATCGGGACGCATGTAGTAAAAGAATATACCAGTATTTAGGTTTTATTTAACAAAATTAAACATATAGATACAATGACACAAACAATCCTGACAATTCAGTTTTTTCTATAATGACCGAGGAGTTTATATTATAATACAAACACCAAAAGTGTCTAGGGATAGTTTTAAATTTAGAGTATTGCCCCAATTGAGGATTATTGTTTTAACTTTTTTGGATCGTTATTGATTCTTTTTAGTGAATTACACTATTTGAATATTTTTTTATTTTAAATAAAAATTGAAAATAAACTGTTAATCAGGATTCCTATAAAAGTGTGTAAGCGTTTTAACAAAACCACTACAATTTCTGCATCGAAACTGAAAAAAAATTGTATCGAAATGGAGCGACGACATTATTTGACCCGAGAAGAGATGATGAGAGCCGTCGAAATGTTGCAAGCTGGTTCCAGCCAACGTACTGTGGCTGTCGCTATTGGCACTACACAGAGCGTCATAAGCCGCCTCTGGATATGCTATCGTATCACGAGCAGTGTGGTCAACGACATGGAGGACGATCTCCACTCGCAGACAGGACCGGTACATCTGACCGGTACATCCAAAATACTGCTCGACGAAATCGTACCAAGACCGCCATGTTGTTGGCTACGAGGTTCTTCAGGCTTGCTGAGAAGCGACCAAACCATCCGAAATCATTTACGTGAAGTGGGTCTGCGTTCCCGAAGGCCGCTGAGAGTTCTACCCATAGCACCCCTAATCGAAGGGCCCGTTAGAATAGGCTCGCGAACACAGAAATTGGGAGGGACTGGCGTTGTGTTTGATTTTCCGATGAATCTCGTTTCGGTATGAGGCCGGATACAGGACGTAATCCAGTGTGGAGGACCTCTGGACGTCAAGAACGAAATTTTGTCAGGAAGTTCATTCATATGGAGGGGGAACAATAACGGTTTGGGCCGGTATTTGGATCGGTGGAAGAACCGATCTCATTTGGATCAGGGGCACCCATAATGCTCAGATTTATGAGGACAGTATTGTTTCAGACGTGATCATCCCTTTGCGAAGCCGGTTGGGTGATTTGTTTCGACTAATGCACGACAATGCACGTCCACACACGGCTAGAGGCACCCTCTCACACGGCACTCTTGCCGATGCTCACATCAACGTTCTGCCGTGGCCTGCTCAATCGCCAGACCTCAACTCAATTGAGCACGCATGGGATATGCTCCAAAGAAGAGCTCTGCCGAGTATGGATGCCGTGTTTGCCCCACAACAACTTTTTGACTAGTTAGAAAGAACGTGGGCGGCCATTCCTAAAAGTGATTTTGATGAACTGATTTTAAGCATGCCAAATCGCTGTGATTGTGTGTTTCGTGTCAATGGTGGAAACACAGATTATAATTTTTTCGTACTCTTTCAGAACGACGCAGACTCTTTGTCGTGATTAGGGCTTGCAATCCGGATATTCGGATATCCGTATTATCCGGATATCCACCGATTTTCATATCCGGATTTTACTTGCATCACCATCCGGATTTTTCGGATTTTACGGATAGTTGTATTTCTCATTTAAATATTAAATAAAAAGCTGTGATTTGAAAAGTACATAACTTTTATTACGTTATTTATTATTTTGATATAGTTAATCACTCTTGCAATTATTTATTCACTTCACAAATCAAAATAAGTCATTAATATTATTTAGAGATAAAAAAAAAGAAATAAAAAAAATTAAGAATTACCTTCGTAATAATATATTTTACGGGGTATTATATCTCAAAATAATATTATTTGATTATTTTGAGATATTTTGTTAATTTTTGTTTTATTATATTTGATTTATACTATTGTTGTTTAATAATTAAGCTGAATTGCCAAGGAAAGTGATATTTTGATTTAATTGGGATGTTCCGATTTGTGATAAAGTAAATTTAAGATCTCATTTTTAGTTAGAATTCTTTTTAGTATGAGAAGAATAGATACAAATTATTTGTGCGGTATCGGTGTTTTATTGTATAATTTTAGAAAGTGAACTAGTTTTTTATGTGATTGTTACTTGAAACATGGTAGGTATAGTTTATTATTTCTTTGTCATTGTTCTTGAGAGACTGATTAAAACGTGTTACAAACCCTTATTAGTTTTATTTATAATAAAAACTAAAAAATATCCGTATTATCCGCATTATCCGGATATTCCGGATAGCAAAATATTGATATTCGTATTAACCGGATAGTAAAAATGAACGGATATTGCAAGCCCTAGTCGTGATGTTCTGTAGCTGGACCATTTCATTCTGGGAATCTCGCTGGCCATCTGTGTTACGACCATCGCCATCGACTGCATCGATGAATTCGTCGTCATCATTGGAATCAGCTTCATCCATTTCATCCGTTTCTAAAGAAGATTCCCCAGTAGGAGCTAGATGTGGATTCGATACGACAGGTTCTCTACCACTGCTCAAACGCACACGAGAATTTTGAAAGTAACTTTCCAGAGTCTCTACTTCTTCAACCAGTGGATCATATTTGCTGGTTCGATTATGATTTCGCATATTAATACTTTTCCTGGCATATTTAGCCATGTCGGCATCGACTGACCACTTGAGGATCTCATGGCGTGAGAGAACATCCGCTCATGGAGCGTACTGTTTGAAGTCGTGCAAAAAAGTGATCTTACTGACATGACATTTAACTTAATTCTACAGCAATAACACTTGCGTTATTTATTATCGACCGATAAAACCGCGCCTGTGGGGGTGAGGCTGTAATATTCAAGACGGCAACACTTAGCAGACAGACAACTCTGTGCAACGTAACTTTTGAATAAACTGTGATAAAAACTCGTAATCATTAGAGTGCGTTTCATCAAATATGTAGTTCCTATGGCGTAATGTTGGCTCCACTGTTAAACTTTATTAACAGACCAATTAGGTAGCGCCGACACAGTTGTAGGACGAACAGGAATACGTTACGGCGCTACAGTTCAACAGTGGAGCCAACATTATGGCATAGGAACTATTTGATGAAACTTTGAAACTAACTTACTTACTTTTTTTTAATTTTGTGCTGTCATCTGACATTATGCTGAGCTGAGGCCCTTTTGACATTATAATAATTTGTTTTCTGTTTTTAGAGGTATATTTTTTGTTTGAAGAGATTGTGGCTAAGAAATAACAGCCGCACGGGTCGATCCATCAGGTAAAGCTACGCTTGCCGGGGTTGGTCCGTGGATGGGTGACCATCTTTACGTACCGAGACTACTCCGTGCCTCAGAAAGCACGGTAAGCCGTTGGTCCCGGCTGTCATTCGTGGATCTTTGACAATCGTTAGAAGCCTGAAAGTCTGACAACTAGTCTTACCAAGGGGTATCGTGTTACCCAATAACTGGGTTGTGAAGGTCAGATAGGGAGTCGCTCCATGTAAAATACTGGTATTCAGCTATATCCGGTTAGACTCGAAGCCGACCCCAACATACATAGTTGGGAAAAGGCTAGGCAGATTGATTGAAGGTGTATTTTTTGTAATGCCAATAAACGCATTTTTCTTTCTTTCTAAACGCACTAAGCGAATACACGCGTCGCTAGAGTCTATGTCATTGCACCACGTACGCACACATTCACACACAACAACAGACTAAAGATAATATAAAATTATTAATTTATAAACTTATGTATAGTAACAAAAATGTTTGGTAACATATTGCACTAATGGTAAGATATGAAGGAGCGGCGCCTCCTGGCACAGGCATCTAAATGCTTAAAAGGAGACGCCACCAACTGTATAATGTACAACGTGTAATAATGAAATAAAACATTTTTGATTTTGATTTTTTGATCCAATTGCATTTAAAAAATTTAGTTCCACAATTTTCCGGCGGACTTAAGTCGCGCTTCAGGCGCGGACTCTACGAGTTTTTATGACACTTTTTCTATAGAAACCTACGAATAATAGATAGAAACGAAAACTTCGATTTGTACTGAAATTGAATTAGCGCTGTCTGGTGATAATAATGGGAACCAAAGAGGGGTATAAAAACTTCCATTTACTCACTTCAGATGACGCTACCCAGCGTCTTAAGCGTCAGCGTCTTTTACTACTTTGACTATGTGCTATCTTTTTGAAACCTGAAGATTTTTATGGGAGAAACTCGTATACAGGTGATGCTCCCAAGAGAACTAAGTGTGTTTTCTTTACCTACAGACACTTGTGATGTCATTGTGACAATGGTGCCGATTCTCTTGTACCTACACCGATCTAAACTAACTACACTATCACAAAAATTCCTTGCATTTGCCTATGAGAATCTTAAAGCTATTCTGCAAATAAAATTCTCTAAATTAAAAAAAAAATTGACACAACTAAAATAGAATTTGACAATCGCGAATCCACGTGGTACCCGTGCCGTGGTTTGCCCTAACCCGTGATTTTTTTTAGAGCCGGAGGCGCACATCGGATGCAGCCTCGACGTGTTTTATATGGAATTTTTCACTTTTTGTATGGAAAATATGAAAAAATACTACCTTCATGTTGAGTTTTAGGGGTTTATGGGTTTCATAAAGGGGGTCGAAATTTTCATTATTTTTGCGATAGGAGGATTGATATATAAAACATATTATATTAGGTCTTTACCTATGAAATTGCCGTTCTGCAGTACCGGCCATTTCAAATCAAAATAATTTTTGTTTGGCTAAGAATTCTAATTTCAAATTAATTTTATTTTAAAATAATTGATTTTTTCTTCCAAAAGTAGTCATTTGTTTATTGATTAGTGTTACATTTTCATCGCATTTCAATCTTTTTCGTCATCATGGATACGTTAAAAATTCGAGTAATAAAATTATGGAATATGAGTACCGTCGTGGCAGCAACGCGGCACAAGCGGCACGCAACATCAACGACCTTTACGGAGCTAACACTACACACCAACGCACCACCTGTTATTGGTTTGCTCGCTTCCGTTCTGGAAATTTCGACCTGAAAAATGAACCTCGTTATCGTCCGAAGACTTTGGTCGACAATGACGAATTAAAGGCGATTGTGGAAGCTGATTATACACAATCTACGGCTGAATTAGCAGCAGCTTTCGACGTTAGCGTCAAAACAATATTGGTCCATTTGCGTCAAATTGGCAAGGTAAAAAAGCTTGACAAATGGGTGCCCCACGAACTCAATGATCGCCAGCGCAAAGTACGCGTCGAGACGTGCCTTGCACTGCTCAACAGACACACAAATGAAGGAATTTTGAACCGCATTGTTACCTGCGATGAAAAATGGATTCTGTTTGATAACCGCAAGCGCTCAGCAAGTTGGTTGGATCCTGGTTCAGCACCTAAACAATGCCCTAAACGAAAACTTACCCCTAGAAAAGTGATGGTCACTGTTCGGTGGTCTAGCGCCGGTGTGATTCATCACAGCTTCTTAACAAACGGGGTGAGCATTACTGCAGATGTGTACTGTGAAGAACTGAACACAATGATGGAGAAGCTGGCACATCTCCAACCAGCATTGGTCAATCGCTCGTCTCCGCTGCTACTGCACGACAACGCGCGACCTCATACTGCACAGCAGACGGTCTCCAAGTTGCAAGAACTGGGGTTGGAAACTCTCCCTCATCCGCCCTACTCACCAGACCTTGCGCCTACAGACTACTACTTTTTCCAGAATTTGGATAACTCCTTGGCGGGAAAAAAATTCAATACCCGAGAGGCAGTACAAAACGCCTTTGAAGAATTTGTTGCCTCCCGTCCAGCTGATTTTACGACGTTTAAATTTTTTCATACAAAACGGCAATTTCATAGGTTACCTATTATATATACATTGCATCTTGGGTATGCACAGTCTCGAACAAAATTAATACTCAAAACTATCCCTAACTATACGTAGGTAGTTATAGTCATGATATAAACATACTTGTTTGGAAATTCAACCTTACGCGCATGTTTTAAAGTTGTTTTTACAAAGCAATGTTTATAAAGCAATAAAATTTTACGACCAAAGTTTGCCGGTAGGACAAGGCGAAATATAGCGGCGCAAGTCGAATATATTTATTTATTTATTTATATATACTTTATTGTACACCAGATTATACATTACATAACGAAAAAGTAATACACTATAAGATATACAATGGGCGGCCTTATCGCTTACTGCGATCTGTTCCAGGCAACCTTACACCCCTTACCGCCACCTTCCTTATTTTTATACTTTTAATTTTGTATGCATTTAATTAGTATTTTAAGAGTTTTTAAAATTTACATAAATGTGTGTTCCAAATACATATTTATACTTTTTAGGGTTCCGTAGTAACCAAGGAACTCTTATAGTTTCTCCATGTCCGTCTGTCTGTCCGCGGCTTAGCTCAGAGACGGTTAGTACTAGAAAGCTGTAATTTGGCATATGTATACATATTAATCATGCCGACAAAGTGGTTAAGTAAAATCAAGAAAAATATTTTTTTTAGGGTACCTCCCCTACGCGTAAAGTGGGGATGTTTTTTTTTTCTCATCAACCCTATGTTGTGGGGAATCGTTTGAAAGGCCGTTTAAAAATATTGGGAGTTTATGCAAACCATTTTTGGATCTAGGGATCCGGTTGCGAAATATTAAGCTTTTAACTGAAATTTATTGTTAGAGTCAAGTGTGGCCCCCCTGCCAGCTAAATGGTTGTACTTGGATTTGTGAAATAATTCACAGCAGTAGTATATATAACGAAATTAAAAGGAAAACTATCAGGGCTAAGTAGGCTGTACAGGTTAAGGAGTAATAATCAACCAACTTAAATTTGCAGTTTGAAAAACACGATCTCCCATTCATTCCGTATGGAATGCGTTTCCGTGTTTAACTTTAAGTTTGTTCTTGGGATGAATTAATCCCATTTACGGAACCCTTCATTGTGCGTGGTCTGACACGCACTTGGCCGGTTTTTTAGTATATCAATGGATAGGACGCACCATTTTCGACATATAAGCAAAAGTAAAAATAAATACAGTACTGTTTTTGCACGTGAAGTCGAGATGTTTGTGTGAATTTTAGTTCATGACAACTTATTTTATCCCACACCTTTTTAATCGCGATTAAAAAATGTCCTGGTTTGGTTTTTTAGAAACAAAAGTTTTGGTGAAAAGCGGCAGATTCAGAATAGCAAAACTAAATAATAATAATAATAAGCCGTATCTCTACGTTGACGTCGTGGTGGGGCTTGCACGCTCCAAACTCTAGGTCTGTGCCGGTAGAGTTTACTTTGCCGGAACGGGTCTAGGATGAGGAGCCAGACCAAGAGAGATACAGAAACCCGCAGGGCAGCTTGTGGCGAGCAGTTGGGCAGTAGCGACCCCAAGGACCCTATCTCCCGGGAGAAATCTTGTTCCTCATCTCTGGCTTGCCTTAATTGGCCGGCTTGAGTGGAGATTCGCAGGAGCAAACGTGCTCGGAGGAAGGAAGTATTCCAGTAAGTGCTCGTAGGGATCTTGACCATCTTCCGGGCTCTGGGATTGTTCTGAAAGCCGTGGAATACCTCTCCACTCCTCAAGCACCTCAGGACATGTTGCCCCCTTGTCGCTACGTCACAATGTGCTAGCGACAGTTTTCGGGGGCCGATTATTGAGTGTGCAAGTCACCCCCTGCCATTTTATCCGTGTATATCTTAACATTGATCAGGCAGGGGACATAGGCCTTCCATAGTTTTAGGTAACCAACCCACTATTGCCACCCAAACCCATAGCCCAATATTTTTTGTTTCCATGTTCTGCAATAGTCCTGCACCAACCGGGGGTTGTCCTTGGGTGCACTTGCATAGTGCATACAGGGATAATCGTCAGTTGGTCCCTCATTCCTCATTCCATTTAAAATTGTCTAAGGGGCCTCTGCGAGTTGGCTTCGGCCCCTCGTACGCCTTACAAAGGACCGGGACCATATGGTCCCGAGATTTGTTGACAAATTGAAAAATAATAATAATAAATTCTTTATTGACACAAAATACAGGTGTAACAATACTTATTTGAAACCCTGGCTCCTGAGCTAGGTAGCAACCTGTGTTACAGGAGCCAGTGTCTTCCTCCGTTTCAGGTACATTTCATATTATATAAGCTGTGCAATAAATTAATTTTAAAACATGGCAAAATAAAAGAAATTAAATATGCACGCTAGCTCTTTTGGTATGCAATAACTGTGCATAAATGTGTGTGCGTGTGTGTGGGATGGTGTGAGAGTGTGTGCGCGTGTGTGTGATGATGTTTGTGTGATGGTGTATGTTTTAAGTGGGTGATGGTGTGTGGGTTTGTGTCTTATGAGTACTGCTGTTGTACTAGGTCTTCCGTCCGGTGATAATCCAATGTTTGAAGCCATGTGGAGTTTTACTTTCTCTAGTTGTTAAAGGGTAAAACTGCCATTTTTACTAAACTAAAAACTCAGTAGGTACTATCTTAGTGCTGTCAAACTGAAATATAGTTAAGTTGTGTCACTTTAGTCTATTTCAGAATGGGAACTCGTCGTTTGGCAGGAATAAACAAAATTTTTGTGATTTTTAGTCTAGTTTAGAGGCATTTGTGACAAGAGAATCGGCACCATTATGTAAATTATAGTAAAGGTATGGGTGTTTTGTATTATCATATTAGAGCAGTGCTAGAATTAACATCTGTTTTTCAGTTAGGAAGATCATCCTCGAGTTGGTTTTCAACAAAAATAGAACTTAAAGTTAACAAACACAAAATAACCATACTTAGATTATAAAACGTTCATAATTTATTGACTTTTCCACTAAAGCTGCTTTTTTACCAGTGGTAGACGCTTCCCCTGTCCTTAGCTCGCCTTTTAATAGTGCTACACTCCAAGTCGCATACATATTTATCTGGTTTTCGTATAATTTGTGATCGGCACAAAAGTAAACCACAACAATGGCGGTTTGAAGAAGGACAACTGTGCTGCCACCGATGAGCTTTCAGTTTTTAACCCCATTCCCGCAGGTCAGGGCTGGTCGAGGCTGTTGACATCCGTGCAACGAACTCGATAACAAATATGTCGAATAATTTCGTGCATGTTCTACTTTCATTAAAAATACTTTTATCTCGTTTTAGTTTTCTTATTGTGTTGCAATACGATCATTATAGTTTATCAATATTGATCGACGAAGTTGTCGTGCAACACTGATGTTATTGTCCTGTCCTGTTCCTACCGATAGTACTAAGGTAGTGATTACCACGTAAAGAAATCACATACGAGACGCTCGTCCACTACGCGCTACAGCTGCGGCGTAGTACAGCTGCACTTGTTCTAACATTGCTTATATTTTATTATGTAGACTAGTATTAGAGTAGTAGCTGTTGAATTACTTATATGCGCAGGGCCCTGGCAGCTGCTACCTGTTCAACTGCGGGCCCCCGGAGGACTTCCGCTGCAAGTTTACGGCACATAGCAACTTCAGCAGCGGCGTGCTGGCCATCAGCCGGCGCCTTGCTGAGCTTCAGGACCAGGAGCGCCTCACGCACCATGAGCAGGAGCTCGCCAATCTGAGGTCACTACCCACTAAACTATGTATCACTCAGTAGCGGCGTGCTGCCATCAGCCAGCGCCTTGCCGAACTGCAGGACCAGGAGCACCGCGCGCACCACGAGCAGGAGCTCGCCAAACTGAGCTCACTACATCAGTGGCGAGAACACCATACGTGTATTCCTACCGGCTTCCCTTCGAAGATTCGCATTTGCAACTCTCCCAGCAATTGAAAGAAAAAAAAATAAGTACGTTTATTGAAAAATGCCATAGCCAATAGTGTATATGGCATAGTTAATAGTGTGGCATAGTCCATTGCGAAAAAATATAGTAACACTACGGGTATATAATTTACCATAATATTCAAACAACAAAGCCGCTTTGAATGCCTGTACGTTTGCACTGGCGAAACATCGTAACAAAACATGTTGAAATCTCTAGGTCCTGTCAAAATGTTTTATAGTTTCGTAGCCGCGAGACTAACCAGACGTGTTTTTGTGTTGATTAAAACGGTATTGATTTAAGAGGCTTACAACAGCTAAAGCGCGGTCACTGTCGGACTGCATAGAAATGAAAGAGAAGCGCGATGACACGACGCAGGTAATTTATTGCAAAATATGAAGCAGTTAGCGATTTACAAAAAATCTATTGATTGGACTGGAAAATTAAAACACTATTATGCTAATATGTAGCAAATCAGAATGATTGCATGTAAATTAATATGATTTTTAATCGTTAAAAGAAATTTTTAGAGGTGTCTTCATGATTTTTTTCTATCGTATCAAAAATTACCAGACCTATATCTGTGCTACCAGTATTGAGTAAAATATATTATGAAAAAATCATGCTAGACCATTTAATTTTTATTTACAGGGAAATTCAAAATATAAATACACAATCTTAAATATACATAACTAACACTAAAATATATAAATTATAAACAAGTATAAACGCGACGCGCCGTACCGTATACGGATGTGCTTCTGTGTACTAGAAGACTAGAACTATGGTATCACATATTGGAAAATGTGCCAAGTGTAACATCGTTATAAACGAAGTTAGTTAGTTAGCATTTGTGAACAATAAAATAGATGTTATGGACGAAGAAATTTGAATATTCTCACTAGGAGAATATGTGGAAGTGCTTTCTCTGCAAAAGAAATACAGGAGGCTAAGAAACTTCTTTTCAATTCATTGCCAACTTCAATGCGCATGAAAACTCGCAAACGTGAGGGGAAGTCTCAGCGGGACCTGGAAGACGTGTTACCATTGCTGAAGAACATTGATCCGGAAATTATCCCTATATTCGTGGGTTTCGTGGCCCGCGATCTGTCAAACTACCTCCCATTACATTTGATCATATTGATGTAACGCGGCTTTTAAAAGACCTACTGCTATTGCGTAGTGATCTGGAGAACGTGCAAGAGGGGTATATGTCAATGGAGACTTTCAACTCTTTGAAAACTTAAAACAGGCATCGATTGTTAATTATTTTGAAAGTAATGTGAACAGGAAAAGAGGTTCGCACCTTATTTATGTCATTCCTATGACAGCGGGCCAATGGGACTGGAATATGTATCCATGAAATCAGGAATAAATCAATCGCCACTAGAACAGACATCTCTTAATCCGAGTGTAAATAAATCGAAGAACAATAATGTTAATATGCGGTGTGAATACAAGGAAACCGGTTCTACGGCGTCTAGCCCGCAGTCAGTTGATTTTGTAGACAACGAGTGCGCATCTAAAACAGCCAATGTCGAGGCCAGTGCGCAAATAGAAAGTACTATGTGCGCGTCATTATGTGCGCTCAATACCACCAATGTCGATACGCCAATAAAAACGACGATGTGCCAGCATGTAAACAATACGTAACTGAAACTTCTGTGTTACAAGTAAATACTGTGATGACAAATATGGATTATTTACCGAAACCGACGACATTTGCTGATTTAGTCAACAAACCCAATCAATGGAAGACGGTGGAGCCTTCAGAAGAATGGACCCTTGTTCAGAATAATCGGTTGAAAAATAAGTTTGTGGGATACAGAAAGATACGGCAATCACTGAACCTGAAGGAAAATTCAAGGCCGCTGATATTAAGGTACCTTTATTTATTTATAATGTGGATAAGAGCACAACTGAAAGTGACATCTCCGATCATATATTTAGTAAGACAAAGTTGCGTGTACACCTACAAAAGATTAATATGAAGTCTCAAAGAGACTATAATGCCTTTATGATTTCCGTACTGAGGCACCGATTGATGGATGAGAATTTTTGGCCCGATGGCATCCTGTATCGAGGTTTTGTAGAATTTAGTCGTGACAACACTGGGGACGAGGTAACCAGTAACACACGCGTTGGAAATGTTTTGCAACCAATCATATAATAAATGGATGACAACAACACCAGTTTTACGTTCTACATTTAATTGTAAAAATGTTAAGCGATCGATTGAAGATGTTAAGCGACTAACACTGGTGTCAGATATAATTGCTCTTCAAGAAACATGGCTAATGCCTTGTGACTTACCATGGCTCAGCAGTATCAATACTGACTTTGGCTACACTGGCACTTCAGCAGTTTTTTGACGTTCAAAAGTGCTTTACAAGGGCCTATTTGAAATTAATGATTTGACTTTGACACATCTGCTGGAATACTGCGTGGCAGACCTCATGGAGGGACGGCAATATTGTGGCGTAAAAGTTCGTTCCTTTCAGTTACAGTTAGTGAATGTAACAACCCTAGGATATGTGCAATCAAAATAGTGACTAGTGATACTGTGTGTATATGGGTATACATGCCTACAGACTGTGCGGAAAATATGACTGAGTTAACCCAGTGCATGAGCGCTATAAATGCTATATACGTATATGTGGTATAGACTATGTTTATGTTCTTGAGGACTTCAATGCACATCCAAATGAGAACTTTTGTAATGAGCTACTCAGTTTTTGTGATGATCTGGACTGGGTATGTGCCGACATTGTTGAATGTGGGGTGGGCTCTGATACGCACAATTTTGTGAGTGAAGGGCATGGTTGTAACTTGTAAGCGTTGGTTAGACCACATAATTATTGTAACTAGTGCGCAGCATGGCCCTCTGTTACAGACATCTGGGTTGATTATAATGTGTGCTTGTCTGACCACTATCCTGTGTCCATTAAGTGTAGTATATTATTTCCATCTCAAAATGTGATTCCAGTAGTACCTAAAAGTAAAGTGACCTGGGGTGAAAGAAAACCTGAACAAATCGGCATGCATACAAACATTTGCAATAAATTGTTAAGACAAATTGACTTTCCAATGGTATTAGGACAATGCTGTGATAAACGGTGTAATAATGTGGAACATAGACATATCCTAGATAATTTGTATACTGATATAGTGAGGCTTCAGAGTCTAGCTTTAGTGTGGGTACGAGCGGTAGGAAAAATCAAGTTATGGGGTGGAATAAGTATGTTGGCGAAGCTCATAGGGTGGCCGGACTTGATTTTCAAAACTGGTTACTTTTTGGTAAACCTAAAGCGATGTGTCATAGCAGAAAGATTTTCAAAGCTAAGCTTAAATGGTGCCAACAACATCAGGACCAGATAAAGATGGATCGGCTGGCGACACTGCATTCAAATAATAAGTTTCGCGAATTTTGGAAACATAAAAATAAATTTAACATCAGGTCTGGCGTTCCTTTGAGTGTCGAGGGTGTCACCGATGCAAATATGGTCGCTAACATGTTTAAGGGTCACTTCACCGTGGAATCTCCTTTAGGCACTTCCGAGTATGCTGGACGCTGACCCCGTGTGTGAAAACATCAGACTAAAAGTGGGTGCTAAGGACATACCAAAGATTTTGAAAGGTGGGACATGACGGGCTCAGCGACGAACATTTACAAAATGTAGGACCACACATCTCTAGACTTTCATCGATGTTTTTTAATCTGTGCATTGGACACTCCTACCTACCTAGTGAACTAACTAAAACAATAGTTACTCCCATATTAAAAAACAAGACGGGAGATAGCTCGGTCAAATCGAATTATAGGCCGATCTCACTGGCCACCGTTATTGCAAAGGTTCTACACAGTGTCCTTGAGGCTCAGTTAACAGAGTTTATACACCTAAATGATGCTCAGTTTGGTTTTCGCGCTGGACTTTCTACAGAGAGTGCTATACTGAGCCTAAAGCATACTGTTGAGTATTGCACGAGTAGGAAAACGCCCATTTATGCCTGTTATTTAGACCTTTCTAAAGCTTTTGACCTTGTTAATTATGATAAACTCTGGGATAAGCTTAAGGAAACCAATTTACCTGGTGAAACAATTGCTATCCTAAAGTATTGGTATCAGAGTCGGGTCAATTATGTAAAGTGGGCTGGCATCTTATCGGATCCATATGGACTACAATGTGCAGTAAGACAGCGTGGATTATCATCCCAAGTTTTGTTTAATCTGAATATAGATGCGCTAATCGTTGACCTCAGCAGCATGCATGTCAGCTGTCACATCAACAATATTTGTGTAAATAATCTGAGTTATGCAGACGACGTGCTGCTGCTGAGCCCAACGATCGGTGGAATTAGGAATTTAGTTAATGTGTGTGAGGCGTACGTGGCTAGTGATGGCCTCAAATATAATGTCACAAAAAGTGGCCTCATGGTATTTAAAGCAGGTACCAAGTCACCAGATGAGGTTCCACCCGTGACCTTGAACGGAACACTCATGAAAGTGCTCACCTGTTTTAAATATCTTGGGCACATAGTCACTGATCTCCTACGGGATGATGAGAACATGGACAGGAAGGGTAGGGCGCTGTCTATAAGAGCGAACATGACAGGCCACAGATTTAAACGTTGTAATGCTCAAGTGAAAATAACACTGTTCAGAGCGCACTGTTCTTCACTTTACACGTGCTGCTTGTGGGCTCATTATACGCAAAGATCATTCAGCGCCCTGCGCGTCCAATATAACAATGCGTTCAGGGCGTTGTTGGAGCTGCCGCGCTGGTGCAGTGCGTCGGGCATGTTCGCGGACGCACACGTTGACGGCTTCCACGCCGTGCTCCGCAAGCGATGCGCCGCGGCGCTCGGCAGGTTGCACGCCAGCACCAACAACATTAATATAACAAAATTAATAACAACATTAGGAAATAAGTATCTACTAACACTAGTTTCATAAGTTTTAGTATACAACATTCAGTGGATTTTTAAGTCTGAATTAAAAAGTTTATTTTTAATTTTTACCTATCTATAAAGAGGAAAAAAAATAATAAAGGAAGAGCTCATTGGGTATCAAAAAATTCGGCGGCATCGCTGTCAGTGTGAAAAGTGCCCAAAAGGCTTGCAGCATTGCCACGTTGGATGGCAATGCTGATTGTTTGACCTAAAAATTGTCCAGTCTCTGGTCCCGTGAAGAGTCGACCAACCGCTTGGCGATGTCCACGGCCCTAGTGTTTCAACCCCAAACGCCTCAAAAATATAGCTACCAATAAGATTGTTATATTTGCGCCGTTTGAGGTTTTCCGCACCTGCAGCAGCCGCCCCAGCACAGCCCGCCATGCTAGGAAGATGGGATGGCGCGAGGGTGTCGACACAGGTTGCGTCCCACACCAAAGGCCTACCCAACTTCCAAGGCATTATGGTCATTCCGTCTGGCCTCTTCCCATCGTCACGTGCCAAGCCAGGTTCTAAAACAGCTGGCACCCCGGCGGTGACAAGAGCCCGACGGATGATGTCATTAATGCTTGCGTGCCGTGCCAAACGACCAGCGCTCTTGCTGCAGGAAAGGCCATGGTGTCCGATTCGGCCGACTGCTTCACCGCACTGACAACGATGCGGCGCCCCGCAAATAGCGCACAATCGCAAACTTGTAGCGAGCCGGAAAGTGCCTATGTTGGGTGAAGATAGCCCTGAAGCCAGAGGCCCGATTCCCGCCCTCCCACAGCCAATAGGCGAATTGTTGCAATTATCTTTCATTTGGTTTGTTAAGGTTTTTTTGGTTGCCGAATTTCTTTGCACATGCAGAATCTTATAAGGGAATGTGAGTAATTGCTCCCAGGCACCTTGTGAGTTCTCCTGAGTCGTAAGACGGAGACATCGGTTATCTACAAAATCATGATTTTACAGGAGAGCATTTGAACACAAAACTGTGATAATTAATAGAAGAACAAAGCTATCTTCTCATATTTTACATAATTTCATTAATAGGAAATATTACCAAGGAAATTGTTAAGGCCAATATTACTGAAATATTTTTTTGTTCTAAAATACGGTTCTTCACGGTTCGACACTGAGAAAAATTGTTGTAATTGTCTATATTTACGTTACTTAATATCAGTAAAAATTGAGAATCAAACAGAAAAAAAAATCCTATGACAAAACAAAGAATTTTGAGTCGAATTATGTAAGAGTGAATTTCGTAAAAAAGTGCACTTTGACTCTTTCTACTTTGGTGCCGTCGTACTGTCTACACGGGAAAACAGTTTTATCGACTGAATCTAGTTTCTCTTGATTTAATATACTATCTTATTTTGGGAAAGAAAATCTTATGCATTTTTTTTTTCCTATATTTGCAGTGAACCAATTTGTGACGTGCAGCAGGGCGATATTTACATCGTCAAGATTTGACGCACGTCTATTAATTAAAAAAATTAAGGAAGTATCTTCAGCAAATAACACCATTTGTAGTTTGGTTTTTTAACAAAAGGGGTAGATCATTAATATATACTAAAAAGAGGGGAGGACCCAATATTGAGCCTTGTGGTACACTCATTTTACTTTTAATCCGAGTGAATTGTATTAATTTAATACCATTTTTTTTAATTTGCTGTTTATCATTTCAATACGATTTTACTAAACTAAGCACAAGTTTTCCAAGTCCGTAATGCTCAAGTTTTAAGAGCAAGGTTTGGAGGGTGACGTAATCAAATGCCTTGGAGAGGTCACAAAAGATCCCTCCTCTTCTCTTCCCACGCCGTAAATATGTGTTTTATTAAGGTGACACCGGTTTTAGTTGTACAACGTGTCTTGGTGAAAACACATAGGTATACTGTTGATCCTGTAAGATTTTATTGGTTTTTAAATGATTGAGCATTTGATTAAGCATTACCTTTTCAAACACCTTGTTGACAACCAGCAACACGGATACGGGTCTATAATTATTGGAGTGTGGGTTACTGTCCCCGGATTTACCAAGTAACCTTACTATATTTCATTAGATCCGGGAAGACTTCTTGAACTACACACAAATTAAATATGAAGGCTAAGTACGGCGCTATAGTCTCAATAATGGAGGTAAATTTTTTGATAAACCTTCCCCATAGATCTTCGTTTAATTTGATCTTGATTTGCTTGAAAGCTTTTATTACTGTTATGGGGTTTATATGCGTGAATTTAAATTCAATCAATTCAGTTTGCTCTTAATAAATCAATAGAACGCGAGGGTGAGGAATTTAAGATTTCATTAATTTTAAGTGGGATACTTACTAGTAAAGAAATTTACAAATTCTTGAGCAACTTCTTTGTTCGTGATTATGAGTCCACGTGATGTTTCTAGTGTGAAATCATTATTATGTCTTTTATTCCTGTCAGTTTCGTCATTAATAATTTTCCAAACCGTCTTTATTTTATTATCAGTTGATTTGATATTGTTGCTAGTTGCTGTTATAGTTTTAGAGTAAGTAGCAACGTATTTATTAAAAGTTTCAGAGTTAATACAGCTCCAACAATTTTTCCCTACTCTTCCTAATACCCGTTGTTGCCCAGTCACTGAACAAAAATTTGGGCAAATACCTTTTGTTTTTTTTTTAAAGTATTATTGAACTCGGTCACAACATAATGTATAGCACTCCTACCGAAGATTTGCGCTACACTTAGCACACTAGAAGAAATAATCACTACTTACATGAGAGCTTTAAACATAAAATAGTATTACTATTTAAAGCTCTCTTACTTAATACGCAGATATATACCAGTGACCTTGAATGATTAGCTTATGTTCTGTAATGAGCTCACGCAACGCGTCGCAAGCCCAGTAATAAGACTCACAGGGTGTAATAGGACTCGCCCATCAAGGAGCGCTTTTACAAATTAGACGCATTATTAATTTATTTATTATACATAAAACAAAAGGTATTTTAATAAAACATGTATACTAAAAGATCAATCATTAAATTATATTTTTTAAATGGTGAAGGTTTCAGAAAAAAAATATTACACGGTTTTAAATCTAAAGTCGTGGACCGTCCGCGGTTGTTAACTTTAGCGCAAACGTAATGCCGGTAACCCTCCCAGAGGGTTCACTTCCAATATGTATGGCGGCATGGGGTATGAGTTCTATGAAAAGTTCTGGAGTCGAAAGAAACAAGATCGATTGCCCAATTCCTTCACAGGAGCAGTGGCGTGAGCAGCAGCACGGCCAGCACCACGACGGCGAGCACGGCGCCGCCGCCGCCTCCCGCGCCCGCACCGGCGCGCCCCACGCCGCCCCGTGATGTCCACCCACCCAGTACGACACGTATGCATCTCAGCTCCTGTGTCCTAAGCTCATATCATTTCACACACAGCTGATACAGCTACCGCCGTATCAATGATTCGGGGCCCCCAAGCTACTAGGGCCTCTGACACGACGCATATAAGCCAAAATTCGTAAAATATAATTCAAAACCTCCCTTATTATTTTTTGCATTCTCTTAGTAAAATCAAAGCGATAGCCAATGTGTTATTAGTTGCATTACAATTTACTAGCTTTTGCCTGCGACTTGGCCCGTGTGGATGTCGGAAAATATCCAACGGTAACTTACTACCGGTATTACATACCTAATAACTAACAACCGAGGAAATGGTCATTTGCACCTGCCGCTGTGCCCGCGTAGCCGTCAACAATAATTATTTTGCTACACGTAATTTTGAATCTGCTATATCTTTTAAACTATCAGTTCATCTAAATGATATGATGTCAACGCATATTTTAATCTAAATTAAATGCCCAATTCAAATAACTATTTTATTGGATAAGGCTTAATATAATACCGGTCAAAATTGCTTCGGAAATAACAAAGATAATAATGGTTACTGTGGGTCATCCTTAGAAAATAGACACCGTAGTACACGGTGATAAAGTTGATTATTGCTTGTTACAATTACTCGGAATAAAACTTCGTGTGGACTGTTTGACGGTTTATTTCTCACTAAATATTTTAAAGTAGTGTGGACTGTAATAATACATGCATATGTACACATGAAATATGCATTATGCATGCTGCATAAATATCCATTATGCATGCTGGGCTTATCGGTATTGCAGAATCACCGTCATATATTAAATCAATTAATAAAGATATAAATTTTGTAATATTTACTTATGCTAAAAGTGCACTTCATCATTTAGTGAGATGTACTCAAATGATTAGGGGTATTCCCTCGGCTTATTACATTTTGAGCACTTTACCCGAACTTAACACTATAAATAAGAAAGTTATATTGCAGTGGATACCTTCCCATATTGGCCTACTTGGTAATGAAATTGTAGATAAATTGGCCAGAGAAGCTGCGGTTGATGGAATTAATTTCAATTGTTTGCCTTAGTACACGAATTTAATCGGTAGTGTTAAAGAGTTTTCTACAAAATTGTGGTCTGAATATTTTGACAAAAGATCACTTACCAAGGTAATTTGGTACAGAACTTTGCAACCAGCTTTGCCTGCGACTCCTTTGGTTTGAAAAATGCAATATGGGAAGGTATGACATTGTGACGAGTTTTAGACTTCGCTCAGGACACATTCCATTAAATAAGTTTGGATTCGTTCACTCTTCGAATTTTACTGAATGTGATGTTATAGCGGACGTATATCACATCTTGATGGAATGTGTTCGTAACGAAGCATTTAGATATTTGGTACTTCAAACCGCGGTGTCCCCTTTCAATGTTGGATGGTGTAATAGCATTTTGTCCTTTCCTCTATCGGAGGAGGCCAAATCGCTATATAGGCTTACACATATAGGTATTAAGAATAGATCACCTTAAGTTAATATATTGTATGATTTGTAGATGAAGTTGATTTGTTAGTTATGGTGTTCTAGTATAGTATTAAGTGATATTTTCATGTTTGTCCTTACGGGGGTGACATGTTCAAATATGAACAAACCTCCATTAATAAATAAAGATTTAAAAAAAAGCTTCGTATTGCGCAAACGCCTCCCTGAATGAAAAATAGTTTGCACTGACCCGCAATATTTTTGAATGGCCTATCCTATATTTCCACCTATAGATTACCAAAATGTTACAGTCTCAAATGTATATAATGTTTTTTTTATTTTTTTATTTGTCTTGCGCCACCAGAGGGCCTCGCGAAATTTACCTCGCCCACGTCATTTATTTAGATCTTGCCCCGCCACTGTGCGCGGACTATCTGACTAAACAGGTGGCAGTACGGGCAGTGCGTTGTCCCCGCGCCCGCTACCCCACGAGGCCACGACCTCACACACGAACCGCCCGCCGTATTACCGTAAAACCACGCACCGTCCGTGGCAATCCCCTCTGCTGCCTGTGTCGACAAAGGCAAAAGTCTCCGCCTGCGCGGCGGTGCGGGGCTCGTCCGCGGTCGGCTTCGTGTGAGAAGAAGTAGTAGGTAGCTGCCGATTGTTGCAGCGTCGCGGTGCAGCCGCTATCAGTTCGCGTGCCGGCGCGGCGGCGAGTGCATCGCCGTGTACAACGCGTGTGACGGCGTGGCGCAGTGCGCGGACGGCTCGGACGAGGCGCCCGAGCTGGGCTGCCCCCCCCCGCCCGCGCCCCGCGTGCCCTCACCACCCTCCACGACGCCCGCGCCTCTCAAGCCGCTGCAGGTGCTGTCTTATCTCATACTTGCTTCTGACACCTCTACACATTGTTGATAATTTGTCAGGTAGTGCTTACAGTGAGCGCTGGTTGTGCAGGAGAGCATGGAGGCGGCGGGTGAGGCGCCGGGCGATAGCGCCGCGCTGCCGGAGCGCTGGCCGCACCGCCTCACGCAGGCGCAGCCGCAACACCGTTTCAACGGTACGTACTGCACGCGACACGCACCCTCGTTGATCTACTACAACTGCTGTATATTCAGCAAACACTTTCTGGCAATAGATGAATCTAACAAGATGATCACCCCTACCCATAGATATAAGAAAGAAGGAGATATGCCCGGTAGTTGAAAATGTATCGAAACCCAATGTCTCCACGTTATCCCCACAACTACACATGCAGATCAGTAAACCCAATAGATATGAGGTCGCGCTCACACTTGCAATTTATAAATCAGAACGTACTAGGTACACAATCAATTATAAACCTTATCCCATCAAACACAGCGTACACGTTACATTTACCATGCACCGCACAACTCACTCGCACAAAAATATCGATCGCTATCGATAAGCTGTGCAAAAGCCATTTATTTTACATATACGCTAGTGATTGACTAAATCGCAAAGTTATCGATTCTCCCAGTTATAATTGCATTAAAAAATGTTCCTGAAAAAATAATCAATAGAAAACGATATACATTTATTAAGACCATTTAAATAAACAATACATTGCAAAAAAAAATGTTTTAAGTAAATCAAAAAATTTCAACATTATGAGAAATCTGAGTATAAAATAAGATTTCACATGAGTCTCCCAACCAGGCTATAACTGTTGCCAAATTGAAGAATAAAGTTAATAGTAATATAAATTCATACGACAATCGACATTGTTGTCGATAGATTACGTTAGTGGATCTGCAGAAGCACATCACTAATTCGTTGCAAGATACAGCGGCCGTACTACGTGATGCAACCGCTTAAAGAACGTATCAGAAATCATTTATTTGCAAAGAACAAACACAACAAAACAAAACAAAACATAGTATAGTAATATCGTTTTGTGATTTTTACATTGCTTGTCCAGTTAGTTAGCGACATACTTAATTAGTGGTAAAGAAGCAATGTATTTACTGCAGTAATAGTACTGTCGCTGTGATATATGAAAACATAAACAACGTAGTACAGGCAAGAAATATTTTACGATTTGTTGTTTTTCATGATTTTCAACACAAATATAGTAAAATACTTGTACTGATATAGCCAAATTAGAAACTTTATAAATCATAGAACCACTCTATGATTTATAAAGTTTCTAATTTGGCTTCGAAACCACTGAACAACACGGTATTCTTAAATGTTGTCATTGAGATCGCATTCGAAACCGCACTAGTTAGCGGAGACGGCCATTTGCCGGAGACATGAGCATCGTGATCACGACGCGCGGACATAGACACGCCCCCATGCCACTTCTCCTGTTATTTATATGTCTATGCCCCTACCCTACCTAACTGTACGTTTGCACTGGCGAAACATTCACATAATGATGAAATCTCTATTTTCTGTCAAACATTGTATCGAACATTAACAGAAAATAGAGATTTCAAAATATTTTTATGTGAATGTTTCGCCAGTATATGCAATCGCACAGTAATACTCGTAGTGCAAATAATTGAAAGTTACTTAGGTCACCCACAAACTTAAATAAACATGGTCCGTGCGCTGAAACTAACATCTACCACAGATTAATGCTACAATGATTGAGTTAAAATTTAAGCAAAGTGAACTTACACGAATAACAATGTTGGCAGAGGGTCTTGCGACTTCGCACATCTTCAGCCACAAGGGCGGGCTGCTTCAGGAGCCAGAAAGCGGCGCGCAGTTCCCACCCTTCGAGCCGCCCTGGCCGCGCCGCGCCTGGCCACCGCCGCAGCCCAACGGGAACGGTAACCTCGACCGTGTCATAAAATAACCTGTGCACTAACCTGTGCACCTAGCTTCTGACGTTTCATAAGTGCCCTTGTAGGTTTATGTGAAATAAAAATATTTTGAATTGAAAAATATTTTGAATTGAATTGAATAATAATAACGTTTATTAAAATTTGGACTCAATAACTCATACCAGTTACCTATATTCGTAACAACTAGGATACAAATGATGTAAGTGATGGTTTACTTTAACGCAAACGTACCTAATGCCGGTAACCCTCCCGGAGGGTTCACTTCCAATATGTATGGCGGCATGCCACAAAGTGGGTGGAGTCGAAAGTGTTAAGTCTCAAACTTGACGGGTAAGTATAGGGTGTGAATGTGTGTGGTGTGTGTAGTGTAGGTATAGGGTGTGAATGTGTGTAGTGTGAGTAGTGTACGTATAGGGTGTGAATGTGTGTGGTGTGTGTAGTGTAGGTATTGGGTGTGAATGTGTGTGGTGTGTGTAGTGTAGGTATAGGGTGTGAATGTGTGTGGTGTGTGTAGTGTAGGTTTAGGGTGTGAATGTGTGTGGTGTGTGTAGTGTAGGTATAGGGTGTGAATGTGTGTAGTGTGTGTAGTGTAGGTATAGGGTGTGAATGTGTGTGGTGTGTGTAGTGTAGGTATAGGGTGTGAATGTGTGTGGTGTGTGTAGTGTAGGTATAGGGTGTGAATGTGTGTGGTGTGTGTAGTGTAGGTATAGGGTGTGAATGTGTGTGGTGTGTGTAGTGTAGGTATAGGGTGTGAATGTGTTTGGTGTGTGTAATGTAGGTATAGGGTGTGAATCTGTGTGGTGTGAGTGTGTACGCGAACGTGTATGTGTGCTTTTGCATTTTAAAATATAATATCCAGTATTTTTTCCGTATTCATATAATCAAAGCTTATGGGCCATTTGGTGATCACTATTTTACATTCTTGTTTAGCTAAAGGATTATATATTGGAGGATATTTTTAGGGTATGAATGATATGATTGATTTTGTTGTACAAACAGATTTTTCAACTTCATAGGTATACACCTATGAAGTTGAAAAATCTCTGCAAAATGAGTGTGGCAAGCTTTATATACGCAGACTGTATGTTTTCGATGTTTGTGCTAGAAAGCTGTAGGGTCATACGTCAGTAAACAGAAAAGCTGCCTTTTACTGAGGCTACACTGTCGCGTTATTGCGAACTAAACTTCGCGCGCTCTCTTGCACACCGCTCGATGTGTTGCTGAGCAACAGAGAGCGCGCGAAGTTTAGTTCGCGATATCGCGACAATTTAGTCCCAGCATTACTTTTAATACTTTGTAGTTTTTGTGAGGGTCAGTAGTGGGATGAAAGAATGGGAGGAACGCACTAACTTTAAGGAACGCTCTTTGAGCGCGCTCAAGTTTTAAAATAATTGTTTTACACGTACCGCCCCAGGATATTATACTATAAGAATACCAATATAATAGTGACTGACATAAGGCGGAGTAAAAAGTTTTTAGTACCTACTTTTGGACTAGCTAAACGTCTGAGATTTAAAAAAAAATATATTGAAAAAATATATATATTGCCTGAGACAATAATCCACTAAGCCAATCCATTATGCCAGTTCAAAATCAGTCTAAAATTAAATCCAGTCCAATCCAATGCAGTGGACTGTCTCTATGTTCACGATGATATTATTAGATTGGCTTAATGGATTGTCTCGGGTATTGCCCAACTAGTAAAGTAATCCTATAAAGAAATATTATAAGTCTGTCACTACTAATAACGTTCTTATAAAGGTATTGCGGTAGACTATTTAACTTATAATAGCATTTGCCAAGCCCAAATATACTCGAGTACCTTAGTTTTTATATCTCGGTCTTATAGTTCCCTACAAGACTGTCCTCTAAAACACACTTTTACTAGTAATTGCATTTTACAAGCGTAGATGTTCTCAAGAGCATTAATTTGCTTTTATAACTCTGTCTTATAGTTTAGCTACAAGATTTTTTTTTGGGACACTTTTAGGAATAAGTCTCCTTTAATTGTTTACAGTAAAACTAAATAATATTTTGATCCCATATTAGCATTTTGTGAGAAAACAAGATATTATAACACACTTAGCTGAGATCACTATAAGTTTGCGCCGTTATAGTTTTGCTCGAGACTCTTTTAAATCTAATAGTACTTAATAAGAGCGCTATTTGATCAAAAAAGCTTATAAGCTACTTTATTAATAACTTTATTAGTAAACGTCCGCCATTTTTTTGAGATTCAGTTGTTCCCCTTCGTCTTGAGAAAATAAGTTGAACATGAATTAAATCGATCGGAAACGATTTAAAAGGAGTGATGGTTACAGGAGAAAAGTGAAAAATTGGTATAAAGAATTAATAAAGCCAGGTTCTTCAGGAATAAAATCAACAGGATCAGGAGGTAAATCAAGCACGTCAAGTGCAAACGCAAAAAAATAGAAATTTTGCATTTGCAGGCATATTTCAAGGGAACCCTAATTTATTTTTAAATGGAGACGAGTTATCTGCACTGAAACTGCTACCAGTACTAATTAACCTACATTGGTCCTACAAAGAACTTAAAGAAGAGCAATTTCAAAACATGGCGAGTATTCAAAAGAATTGATGAAATATTTGATTTACAACAATTTACTAATGAGCTATTTTTCGGAGGGGATTGTGAAACCAACTAAATTGCGGTACACATTTACAGTAAAAATGACGTTTTAAGTACTGATTTTGCTAGTTGGGTGGGCCCGTCTAAATGGTTCATAATTTCCGTATCCTCGAAGAAACAGGTCAATGCGGGGGGCATAATTAAGTCTCCCACCGCCAAGGTAGTTTATGGTACTCGTTTGATCTAGAAGGACAGTAACAGGGTGTTAGACGATTATAAATATGGGAATGCGCCAAAATGGTGTCTCAATTACCTACTATCAATATATTGTGGGACATATCGGAGATAAATTTAAAGGACAATGACAAGAATAGGCTCGAATCATGTAGCGTCCGACAGAATTTCTGTAATAATGATAATTCATAACAGAAAATAGTAACAATTATACAATTTATATAAAATCTGTAGAAGTACACCGCTGAAAACTCATTTTAAAAAGTTATTCAACTAATTGTCAATTTAACAACACAATAGCTACAATTTCAAGAAGAAATGTTGCCAATACCAAAATAAAATAATATCGATACGAAATTGCATATGCAAATCGATTACAATAATATAAATATGAATAAAGATAAAGTCCTGCCCCTTTTGTGACGTTTTAACTGTCAAGTTAGCGTTAGCGTCAACGTACAGGCAAGTGACGGAACATCTAAAATGATAAATGACGTTTTTTTCATCAAATGACTTCTCCTGCTCGCTCCCCCGAGGGCGTGTCAGACTCTTACTGACTAAAACCAACCCGGGGTTTTAGTCAGTAAGATTCTGACACGCCCTTCCGCTCCGCCTAGAGCGGGAGAAGTCATTTGATGAAAAAAACGTCATTAATCATTTTAGTTTCTTTTTATTATTTATCCTTGAATGTCGCATGATACCCCATAGGTGCATAACAAAAACGCACATAAGGTGGATAAGTATGAGATCTAACCCGCGTGACTCACCGTCGTCGATTCGGTGGGGTTTGACTGTTTTGGCAAACTGTCTCCGGTTCGGAGACAAAGAGCCTGTGTGTTCTTTTAATAATGAATACTTATATTTATGAATAATATTATAAACTGATGTAATAATTTTATTAAAAATAATCCGATGATCGATACTGTTTAGAATAGTTTATTCCTAATACCTTATAATGTTATTATAGTAGTGGCAACACTTGATGTAAAACAACTTGTGTTTTGTCTGTGGTCCTTGTCATTGTCAGAAAGTTTGACTTCACTTCATCGCCGTGTTGTTGTGTTTTTTTTTCATTTATATTCTAATCTAAGTATGGTTTATGTATATTTTTAATATAAAAACATTTATATACGACGATAATCTGCTAAAAGTCATTCATTTAATTAATCACTTAATAGTTTATTTCATGTTATCGTTAAAATCAGAAGTATTAAGTGGTCAACTTTAATGCACTATAACTTTTTTTGGTGTACTTCCAATATAAATCTAATTATATTATCAAATTCTATAATTATTTTCTCTTTTTATGAAATATAGTTCATCTCTGTCGGTTCTGGCCGAGTCTTGAAGGAAACTTTGGCATTCTCCTTTTGTTTTGTCAACATTTAATGTTAAGAGCATCTCAGCCACTGGTTAACGGCATCAACACCACATTGAGCGTATTGGAAAGTGCTGCCCTATAAGTTACATCTTAAAACAAGGGCCGTGTCGTCTGCAAAGGCAACAATCTTCCCATTTTGGAATTCACAGAGGTCGTTAATGTAAATGAGAATAGAGTAGGTCAGGGGTTATTCCACTAATCCCCATTGACAATCCTCATCAATGGGGATTTGTGAACTTTTTATCCACAAAACCTATTATGGATTAGTGGAATAACCTTATGTCAGTGACGCTACCTTGAGGAACTCTGTAGGTAATGGGAATGTCGTCACTTATCCAATCGCCAACTCTGACATATTGAAATCTGTTACTAACGCAGTCTGTGAAGAGTTTAAGCTGTAACCCCCTAATGCCCATTCGCTCAAGTTTGACCAGCAACCTAGGGACAGACAGAGACTGTAAAAAACCTTTGCCGACGATAGAACACTCACACTGGGTGCGGTATGTGTGCGCAGGTATGGAGGGTACGTCGGCGGAGCGCGGCTGGGGCGGCGCCTACTGGCCCGAGCCCGACCCGCGCCGCGCCTGGCCCGTGCCGCGCACCGAGCAGGTGACACTAACACTACGTGCTTCGCCTTACTTTTATACCAAGAAAACGTTTCACAGTCACAAACACAACATAGTTTGGCTGCAATGGCCTCAGATACAATAGTGTACCTACATAATTACATGTTTATACAGGGTGTTTGGCAGAACGTTGAACATACGAAAATGGTGGATAGGTGGGGTCATCTGCTACTTACTCAGCCCTAATTTATTTGGCTCTGGCCCCCTGGATATGTAAATTTTTTATTAAAAATGGGTAAAACAAGCATTTTACCCATTTTTAATAAAAAAATTACACTGTAAAGTTAAGGAAGTGGTGAAACTAGAAGAAAACAAAAAAATTTTTTTTACATATCCAGGGGGCCAGAGCCAAATAAATTAGGGCTGAGTAAGTAGCAGATGACCCCACCTATCCACCATTTTCGTATGTTCAACGTTCTGCCAAACACCCTGTATATTGAGATATAACATCATGCTTGCTTGTCTCCCGAAGCACAACATAAATAAGTAACAGTATTAAGTGTTAATAGAAACCGGCCAAAACGAGGCGCTTCGAAATCCCAGTGTGTACCAGTACGCTTCTTGATTGGGCGGCAGTTACGCACGGACGCGGAAGGTTTACCTACCGTGCGTGACATAATACCTACTTTATTTTACTGTGCCCGAAGTGTTGAGTTGGCCTGAAGTTTATTATTGTATAAGTACCTACGGTACCCACATTTTGTGCCAGTAATAATTTAAGTCCCATGTAATAGGGGGCGACTGTACGAGTAAATAACTGTGATATCTTGTTAGGAAATTCCGGTGTACATCCCGCCAAAGACGATGCCGGAAATCCCGGTGGTGTACTCGAGCCAGCAGCAGACACTACGGGACAGCCCTAAGAAGGGCTTCGAGTTGATGAAGAAGGAGCCTTCCGAGGCGCCAGCGCCAACTGCCGAGCGCGCCGCGCCTCCCGCGCGCCCGCCCTCTGCCGCCGACACCAGCAAGGAGAAGGTCACACTTGGTTACACTACTTATCTATGATTTGGGAGCTCTGCGATAAGCTAGTCACGGCAATTTTTTTTATATTTTTTACTTTAAAAAAATAGTTAGCATTAGTTATATCTAGGTAGTAGGTACAAAAATAAGGAGTTCAAGTTCAAGTTCAAGTTATTTATTTCATAACAAAAATACATTTGTGTCGAAATATTTGCACAGTAAGTACACAAAGAAGCACATTAAAACAAAAAAAATATATAAATATATAAGTAACCTCGTTCCTCACCCATCATCGAAGTTAGAACGTCTATCCAATTTCCAAATACTAACTTTACTAACATTAATAGTCCTATTGTTCCAGAACAAAGCCCCTAGCAAAATCTACAAAAATACATATAATGTCATAATACATTTAATGTCGAAATATTAAGTATAAAAAGCATACATTTAATGTCGAAATATTAAGTATAAAAATACTACATTTAATGTCGAAATATTAAGAATAAAAAATAATAATAATAAAACAGATTTTTAAAAAAAGCAACATTTATAACAAAGTCAAAGATCAAGCAGGTTACACTTAAGTATTTAATTTACAATACAATTTAACAGATATGGACATGGACCTGGCTGTTAAAATTATAAGGATGACAGGTGTAAATTGCTTACCTGTGAAACTCATCCGTCTTGGGAAGTGTAACCCCAACAAGAATCGTCCTTTAAAGTATGCTTTAAATCATCAGAAACGACAATATCTATCTTACGTAGCAAAACTGTTATTAGCAGTGACAATATCAAAATATACTCGGATCAGACACCCCAACAACAAGAATTTCTGAAAAATCTTAAGGATGAAATTAAGTGCCGATCTGGAAATGGCGAGCATAACTTAACAATTAAGTATGTTAGGGGTGTGCCAAAAATAATTATAATTCCCGCAAAAAAAACTGACGTCAAAAAACACCAGCCATAACCAAAACTCTTACGCAAAAGACATTATAACTTATCAAATAATTAGCAACTACGACGATATTACCACGAGGAACAGATCTATAAAATTCCTGTAGATATGCTAATGAGCGCAGTATCGTGAAACCAGAGAAATTGAAAGATCTAAAGTGTGGAGTGGAATCTTTTCGTAGAACCATACACATTATCATACTTACTGAAACATGGATAAAAACTGATGATGAAGCTAAAAGACTTCAAATTCCTGGCTATACGCACTACTACAACTGACTATGACACTGCGTAAGTATCAATTTTCGTTCACAACAACTTAAAACACCACTTAATCGAAGAACTATGCCTCAATGACAACCACTACGTATGGATCATGTTGAAAAGTACTCCCTCAACATAGCTGGCATTTATCGTAAACCAGACGCTACTAATTTCAAAAACTTCCTTGAAACATATACCAAGCAATTGCAGAAGCGGGAAAGAGTAATAATACTGGGGGATTTTGATATGAATGTGCTGAATTTGGATCAGACAGCTATTATATACAAAGAAGAACTACAAACGAGTGGCTATAGACTAAACAAAGTCAAGAAATTGACCACGACTGCACAAAACTTTTTTTTTTTTTTTTTTACAGGGTTTTTTCTGTACAGAATATGTCATCCCGATTATTGATTACAATAATAAGTACTTATAACAAACTAGCCTACCCGCAACCTTGTACCTACCCATAATAATAATATGATAAAGTGTTCAAGGTTGTTGTCAAAAGCTTGACGTCTTTGGACTCCAATTCGACTACATTCCGTCAAGATGTGATGCACATCTTCTATGATTCCACAGACGGCACAATTGGGAGAATTGACTTTGCGCATCACAAAACCAAAACTATTGAGAGGCACGTGGCCGGATCGGACTCTCAAAGCCATCACAACTTCTTGCCTATTCATCCTACCCTCACTAAACCAAATCATATGTGGAAGAGATGGCTGAATCGTCCTGTACCAAATGCCCTTCGTTAAAGATCTTTTATCACAATATTCTGACCAAGATTGAATGCATCTGTCTCTAACTAGGGGTAAAAGCTCGGTATGCCATGGAGGACAAGCATAAAATTCCCCATCAGACGCGGCTTCATTTGCCAAACGATCAACCATCTCATTACCATCCAGTCCAACGTGAGAAGGAATCCATTGTAATACAACTATTTTATGTTTGGCAACAAATTCAGTGATGGTTCTTAAAATACTATACGCCAGTGGAAGCCCCCTGAACGGTGAAGTACTCGTACATCTCATCAGATGAAGAAGACTACTTTTCGAATCAGTGAAAATGACAAACCGATCACTGTCCAAAGATTTGATATAAGCCAAAGCTTCAGCGATAGCGATCAACTCCAAGTGCATTATTGAAACTTTTGATGAAATACGGAATTTGAAGAAGGTACTAACTTGCGAATCAAAAAAAGCTGCGCCACAGTAGTTCTCACGTCTAGAACCGTCCGTGTACATACAGTAAAAGCCAGAATATTGTGTATTTAGAGTTTTACAACATATTGATTTTAAATTATGTAAATTATAACAATGTTTTGGTTTATCAACCGAATCTAAACTAGGCTTTACAATGCGTGATAAGTCCATATTGCTGACCCAAGTATTCATGGAGAACATGCCAATTTTACTACTGCAGTACATATGTTCTTGCTTTAGTACATCGTGAGACATAACTAACAGTGGTTTTTTCTTATTTCTCCAATAAGGACTATTACCACAAAGACCATGAAGCTTATCCAATATGCCTATTAAAGGAAAATCGTAACACTTAGATTTTAAATAAAACTTACCAGCTAAATATCGGCGGCGAATAAAAAGAGGGGGCAATATCAATTCGGATTCCATCACGTGGATCGGAGTGCTTTTAATGAACCCACCTATTCAACGCAGGCAAATGTTTTGTAATCTATCCAATTTGGTTAAATGTGTGTCGGCGCCATTGTCCAGTAGAAAGACTGCACAAACCTTGCTGACGTCAAGTTCCATCTTGCGATTAGGTACTACTACTATGACGGATCACAATCAAATATACTTAGACATTAAAAATCATGAACCAGAACCGCCTAGAAGAATAAAATATATAGCAATTAATTATGCTTCCCAACCATCTTCTACGAAGTTGAATTTTCTTTTTTTGAATTTGTTATCTTTTTAAATAATGAACATAATTTTGTATTGGAAGAAGATACAGCGCGGACGCTGTAATTATTTCGACGTCTGCCATTGCCAAAAGTCGAAAGTAATGTGAGTGGTAGGGCATATATTTATGGCAATATGTGGACACACTTTCTCTCGATCTTGCTACGGCAGTATTTAGGGAATTATGGCCTGCAGCGCGAGGATTAGCGGCAGGGGCAGAATGTAAACGGTGCATTCGTTTTCGAGGGGTATAAAGCCGATACTGAGGTCAAAATCAAGTTTTTGTTTTAAATGATACGTGATAAGGAACTTTGTTCCCCCGAACACACACGTTTTTAATAAAAGTGAAAACTTCTTTAGGCGCGTTGACCGATTTTTGGTAGAGAAAAATCTTAAGCTTCGTGCAGACCAGCGCGACACGACAGCGCGACGCGACACCGGTTATTGTTATACCGTCAAGTTTTCTTAGATATTGTATTGTTCGTGTCGCGGCGCGGCGGCGTCGCGTCGCGCTGGTCTGTACGAGCTTTTATGGGCTTGTGTCACCGACATGCTAATGTTAACAGTACCCATAATTTAACTATGAGTATGACGTGTTGCGCTCGTTGTTGCTCGTAATAATAAGATAAGATGAACATTAAGAAATAAATATGATTCATCAAATTGTTATGCCTAATGTAAAATTAACACGAGAAGAAGCGCAATATAAATAAACCGTTTCATTTAAATAATATAAAATTATTATTTAAAGGAATTATAGGATTTAAATTCCAATAAAAAATGTACTATAAATTTATTGCTTTAAACGCATCAAAGTGGGTTAGTCTGACTATAAACAGAGCGAACGCGCTAACTCTACGCACACATGTACCTATGCGTGCTTCTGTGTGTGATTTTTGCAAAGAATTTACCTAAACTTCTCTTCCCGCGATAGACGTAAACGCTCTTAATAAAAATAAAGCGTACCTTAGTACATTGTGTCCGTTTCGACCGCGCGGCCACGGCGAAATTTAAAAAAAAAAACCACGCCAAGATTTTGTAAAAATTTGTAGAAGTTGATTCCCAAAACCATAAATTTGTCAAAGTTTTGGTTAAAAAGTTATAAGGGTTTGAACGTGGCCGCGCCATTGAAACGCGGCGAACCGCGCGGCCACGGAGATCTTTAAAACTAAGCGTTGCAGAGATCTGAAATTCAGGTAAATAACAGATTGAATTTGTAAAAAATTTGTAAAAATATAGAAAAAAATCCTAGGTTTATATTTTGGGAGCTATAAGACTAAAACTCCATGGCCGCGCCATCGAAACGATGAAAAATACGTTGTCGCCGATATCTCGCTGAAAAAGCATCGCAGGGGTCTGAAGTTTTTTGTAAAACGTAGATTCGAATTTGTCGAAACTTGTAAAAATACTACAAAAAATTCCTAGGTTTATGTTTCAGGAGCTGTAAGACTAAAACCTCATGGCCGCGCCATTGAAACGGTCAAAAAACACGTTATCGCCGATATCTCGCTGAAAAAGCATCGTAGGGGTCTGAAGTTTTTTGTAAAACCTAGATTTGAATTTGTCGAAACTTGTAAAAATACTACAAAAAATCCTAGGCTAATATTTCAGGAGCTGTAGTACGGTATCGCGTAGAAATAAGTCGTGATTATTTATCGAAGAAAGTAATTGTAAAGCGAGTTTTTTGTAAACAACACCTATTAATATGTAAAACTACCGATACTAGGCAAAAAACATGTATTTTTTCGGTATTTATAACTTTCAATACGTTTTGAATATTTCGATAGGGTGACCATGGCTTTTTGTTTACAGAAAACTTTCCACCTATCGTTTTGGAAATTGTATCTCAAGGATTCTAAATTAAATTAAAATGAAACGACAAGATACAAAAAACATATTTATATTTCTTTTATAATCATATAAATCACAGATTATTTACTTACCCTAACACATATATTTCTTTCAAACTCACAAATCACAGATTATTTACTTATACTTTCTTTCAAAGTCACAAATCACAGATTATTTGCTTACACTTACTTACACTACTATATAGGGTGACTGGTAAGCAGTGATCGATACTTAAACACGTGAATTAGCTCATCATTATGAACAACTTTTACTATGGGACCAAACCTGAAATCGCGAAAAAAATATCAGCTGTTCCATACATTTACGATCGCATAACTCGTCAACATGTCGCACCTTTGGTAGAACAAGGGCATAATTGTCATAAATTGCCAAAATGACTTAAATATGCAGAAATGCTTTAAAAAGGCCCTTTGAACTGGAGGGACAAAGACATTCGTTTGGCAATTTACAGCTGATATTTTTTTCGCGATTTCAGGTTTGGTCCCATAGTAAAAGTTGTTCATAATGATGAGCTAATTCACGTGTTTAAGTATCGATCACTGCTTACCAGTCACCCTATATAGTAGTGTAAGTAAGTGTAAGCAAATAATCTGTGATTTGTGACTTTGAAAGAAAGTATAAGTAAATAATCTGTGATTTGTGAGTTTGAAAGAAATATATGTGTTAGGGTAAGTAAATAATCTGTGATTTATATGATTATAAAAGAAATATAAATATGTTTTTTGTATCTTGTCGTTTCATTTTAATTTAATTTAGAATCCTTGAGATACAATTTCCAAAACGATAGGTGGAAAGTTTTCTGTAAACAAAAAGCCATATGGTCACCCTATCGAAATATTCAAAATGTATTGAAAGTTATAAATACCGAAAAAATACATGTTTTTTGCCTAGTATCGGTAGTTTTACATATTAATAGGTGTTGTTTACAAAAAACTCGCTTTACAATTACTTTCTTCGATAAATAATCACGACTTATTTCTACGCGATACCGTACTACAGCTCCTGAAATATTAGCCTAGAATTTTTTGTAGTATTTTTACAAGTTTCGACAAATTCAAATCTAGGTTTTACAAAAAACTTCAGACCCCTACGATGCTTTTTCAGCGAGATATCGGCGATAACGTGTTTTTTGACCGTTTCAATGGCGCGGCCATGAGGTTTTAGTCTTACAGCTCCTGAAACATAAACCTAGGAATTTTTTGTAGTATTTTTACAAGTTTCGACAAATTCGAATCTACGTTTTACAAAAAACTTCAGACCCCTGCGATGCTTTTTCAGCGAGATATCGGCGACAACGTATTTTTCATCGTTTCGATGGCGCGGCCATGGAGTTTTAGTCTTATAGCTCCCAAAATATAAACCTAGGATTTTTTTCTATATTTTTACAAATTTTTTACAAATTCAATCCGTTATTTACCTGAATTTCAGATATCTGCAACGCTTAGTTTTAAAGATCTCCGTGGCCGCGCGGTTCACCGCGTTTCAATGGCGCGGCCACGTTCAAACCCTTATAACTTTTTAACCATAACTTTGACAAATTTATGGTTTTGGGAATCAACTTCTACAAATTTTTACAAAATCATGGCGTGTTTTTTTTTTTTAAATTTCGCCGTGGCCGCGCGGTCGAAACGGACACAGTACATTACATACCACATCTACGCGTTCCGTGTGTTTGCATCTTAGCTGTGTTAAATTATTAGCGATTACCCTACACTTTTGGAATATTTTTGTGTTGTAATTTTTTTGCCAAAACTGTACGTTAATCAACTATGTTTTTTAATTTGTTAAATATTTCTCATGTAACTGAATTTTTTTATGGGAAATAAAGATATCTCGATATCATCAATCCTGAGGTACCCTGAGGTCGGAACCTATGTAAGTATTATAATAATTATGCACTTCATTCTGCTGTGTGCAGACTGTTCAGACGAGCAAATCTGCGGAGAGCGCCGGCAAAAAGGCGGTGTCTGCGGCGGCACACGTGCACTACCCCGCGGGCGAGCACGGCGAGCACGGCGAACACGACGAGCACGACGGGCTCAGCGAGCATCCGCCCGCCGCCATGATGCTACTCGTGCTAGGTAGATACTCACGTTTTTTTTTACTCGACTACGACGAAGCAAAAAGGAGGGTTATAATTTCCGCTCGTCCACGTTAAATTGAACATGGCCCCCTCTAGAGGACAAAAAGTGATAGTCTAAAAATACGTAATCTGTTCGATTTATACCCTAAGCCTCGAATATCCCGATCCCGAAAAAAAAAAGGCGCCGGTCAAGCCGTCATTCAATCCGTCTCTCAAGCAATCATTTGACATGGGGCGGGGTCAAACAAAAATTACCGATTCCCGAATAAGCTGGATTTCGTAAAGGCTTTACCACCGTAGACCACATACATACGCTGCGACAGGTTATATACAAGATCGAAGAGTATGACCTGCCTCTGCTCAGCATTTGTGGACTACGAGAAAGCCTTCGATTCGATCAAGACTTGGGCTGTACTGCAGTCTCTTCAACGGTACCAGATTCACTATTGGTAAATCGAGGTGCTACTCTAACACTACTACGATGTCGATCCGACTCCAGAACCTCGAAACCTATCTTTCTGCAGCGAGGTAAGGTGAGACAGAGAGACGTTATCTCTCCGAAACTGTTCACCGCTGCATTGGAGGATGTCTTCAAGGTTCTGGACTGGAAAAGGGTAGGCATCAAATTCAATGGCAACAACGTCACTTAACTTCGGTTTGCCGACGATATAGGTAGTAGTCATGGCTGAGACTATCTCAGCGCAGCTCAGCTCTCTACAATGGTCGATGACCTAAGTAGAGCTTCCGAAAGAGGTCTTAAAATGAACATGGACAAAACTAAGTTCATGCCCATGTCACACCCACCCTCATAAAGATCGGAGACACTACAATTGAAGTTGTGGACGACTATGTTTACCCAGGACAACTGTCCAGTTGTGGACGACTATGTTTACCCAGGACAACTGTCCAGTTGTGGACGACTATGTTTACCCAGGACAACTGTCCAGTTGTGGACGACTATGTTTACCCAGGACAACTGTCCAGTTGTGGACGACTATGTTTACCCAGGACAACTGTCCAGTTGTGGACGACTATTTTTACCCAGGACAACTGTCCAGTTGTGGACGACTATGTTTACCCAGGACAACTGTCCAGTTGTGGACGACTATGTTTACCCAGGACAACTGTCCAGTTGACCTGATGATGATGAAGAGGTAGCCAGGTTGTCGTTTTAAACATTAATGTAATACTGGAAACATTTTAAGCCAAAATATGATTTTTAGTATTTTCAAACTTAAATACTGCTATTTAAGTTTGAAAATACTCCTCCTTTTTTAACTCGGTTAAAAATGCTCCCGCCCGCGCCTCGCAAAAGTCGCTATCAAAATTTTATTTTGCGCTGGAAATTGTTTTTCGCATTTGGCTTTTTGGTGCCCCTAGCCATTTGGCGCTAGAGCGAGCGCTCCACTCGCTCGACCCTAGGGCCGGCGCTGGTAGTTGGGTTCTACTTAGTTTTAAACTTTTATTTTGTCCCCATGCTATTGACGGCGCTTGCATTGCTTTGTGGTCGAGATGTAATGGCGCAGGTTCATTGCTTCGCACGATGACGACATACGTAGCTTCACTTTGCATAAAAATATAGGCGGGTAGGAGCAGCCACTGTGACCCTCGGCCACACTATACGTAGGTAGCTACTTAATGTGGCCAAAGGTTGCAGTGCGTGCTTGGCAAATAAATGAACCCGCGCAGCTATCCTTAGTAGCCTCTCATCCTACGCAGCAGTGTCTGATACATTTGTGGCGCAGGTCTGTTCATGCTGACGGCCATCCTGGGCCTGCTGACGTGCCGGGCGCGCGCGGCCCTGCGGCGGCGGCGCACGCGCGGGCGCGAGCCGCTGGCGCACGACGCCGACTATCTCGTCAACGGCATGTACTTGTAGCGCCGCGAGCCGCCCGGGAGCCTCCAGCAACATTATCACTAGGCTAGCACGCTAGCCGTCACTATCGATCTGTGACTTACATTTCTAAAAGAAATGAGTAGGTATATAATACAAATGTAAATATATCGTATTAAGCTTCGTGCAGACCGGCGCGACGCGACACGGGTAATTGTTCTACCGTGAAGTTTTCTTAGAAATTGCGAGTCGCGTCGCGCCAGTCTGTACGAGGCTTTAAAGCCTGTTTTTGCTAGATTTTGCTGTATGAGTGACAGTCGCACTAGCACTATGATGATATAACTACTTAATTATCATTTCAATAGATCATACTATTATTTAAACTATAGATTTTTTTATACATATTTGATCCGTTTCATGAGATAAACACGATGTCCGTTCGTATAGCAAGTGTTTAGTATACAGGCAACTTTAATTTTAACTTAATGAAGGCTCGTTTTTTGACCCACAATATCTCAATAAACAATAAACTGTTTTTGTTGTTGTTGTTTCTGTTCATATTCTACCTATTGGATGGTTTGGTATTACTAAAACGCAGGTTTTGATCAACACTTTAATAATCACAATAATATTTAAACACAGAAGTACACCAGCCTGGCCGCGTACTGTATAAATTGCTCACCCAAACGGACGTCACTCCACACAAAACATGAACAGCCGGTCGATTCTGTAAAAATATCACCGTGAAACTTAGGTGAAGTGAGCTGTCAATAGTGCTAATCCCTAGCATCCTGCCAGTCGATTTGTGACAGTGACAGCTCACTTCACGCTCACTTTCACGTTGATATTTTTACTAAATCGACCGGCAGATCCATGTCGCCAGGACTATATGCCCGCTCCTACTGCTCCCAGCTCCCACCATGATTAAGGTCAATTCTTCGCAGTGAATGCGTCGACATTAATCACTAGACAAGTCCTAATAGAAGCGATCGTTGCGTTCATGGAGTCTTTGGCGAACCCCAACGCTTGTCGCGCCGACATGTGACAATGAGCGACAAATGATCGCGTCGGTCGCTTTCTATTAGGCACGTGGTTAGGCTACAATCAATGTCACAATTATCTATTATTATTTAGTTAAAACTACCTAATTAGTTAACTTTAACGCATTGATTGTGATCACATATCATAGTTTAGGCACTGTTTCAGCGAATTAATATATTTAATTTAACAAACAGTATATCAGGAAGGATATGTAAAGTATGTATATGCCTTATGGAATGGAGTACAACACAACCTAGCTTATTTAAACATATGGGTAAAATGTTTATAGTTTCATTTATAACAAAATCAGCTCCATAAGAATGTCGTACTACAAGCAGTGCTCGGCGACGACGCCATGTGCCAGCAGCTGGCATGTGTGATGTGCCTCCGGGCCGCAGGGCCGCGGGGCCGCAGGGCCGCAGGAACGCGAGTGCTGCGTGCCGACAATACACTCAATAGTACAGACAACAATTCACCGTAACTGAAGTACTGAGCGCGCACGCAAACAGAGTATCTGTCAGACATCCTCCTGACGAGTACTACAGAACAAGTGAGCCGCACTCCACTTGAACCCTAAATATGTATAATAATAGCATCATTATACATTTACATTCATTATAATAATATTTGTATAACACTGAGAACAATATAATTATAACACCGTAACATAAAATATCATCGTAACGCCATGCTGGACTAAATTGGACCATCAAGTGAGGTGGTTGGTTACATTCCCATCATAATAAATACTCAGATAAATATGTGTGACAGCAAGTGACTCAGAGAGCGTGTGCCAGTGCCCACAGTACCACGCGCTCGTGCCGAGGGCCACAAGCACTGCGGTGTACCTCTAGGGCAGGGGTGGCGAACCAATAGCACGCGTGCCATTGGTGGCATGTAAGAAAATAATTTGGGCACGACATCATTTCAAAAACCTAATTCATTTAGTTGGCAATAGCAGAAGTCAGACTAATTACTTCTTTAATTTAAATAAATATAAAACTGTTATTAACATGACTGTATAATAATATATGAAAGTACTTATATAATTTTTTTCCAGGAGTCACTATGTCAAGATTGTTTGTTGGCACGTCATGGCAACGTTCAATAGGTGTTTATTTGAAAATAATGGAAGGTAGATGAAGAAAGGTTAGCCATCCCTGCTCTAGGGTATGGCAATGTGTGGCGTTGTTACCGCCTCTGGCACCGCGAGGAGCCCGGTTCAATAATATTACCCTTACAACTGGATCTTATACACAGAACTTCCAACTTAAATTATACACAGAAAATCTAACACGAAAAAACAACCAGAAAAATGTTTACTGGGGAACTTCACTAATAAAGTTGTAAGTATAAATCATAATAGTTACTGGAGTTGCTTAGAGAAATATAACATACAAAGTGAAGAGAGATAAATTAAATGATAATGCAGTAAGTATAGTCGCGTTCCAAGGGCGTCGCCAGGGGGGGGGGGGCAGCTGCTCCCCCCAGACATTAAAAAAATGATTACCGAGTTCACATTCATTAATAGCTATACTGTGTTTAGTTTTCGTATGTTCCATAAAACCACGTCAATTGTATTTGTAAAATATAATTAACTGAGCAAATCAACATTCCCATGAGAAAATTATCATTTGTATACTACAGTCTGTCCAATCTAATAAGTACCGGGACTTATTGAAATGAGAACAAGGGGGCAGCTGCCCCACGCTTGAGATCCAAAAAAAATAGCAAATACAAGGCATTTGAATGTAAAGAAACTATATATCTTTAAAGCCAATTTTATTTATTATATGGATGACCCTTAAGCCTCGTGCAGACTAGCGCGACGTGACTGGAAAATACAATTTCTAAGAAAACTTCACGGTATATATAACAATAACCGGTGTAGCGTCGCGCTAGCCTGCACGAAGCTTTATTTAGTTTTTTTAAGTTCCATATCTCCTAAACAGGGTCTAATCCGGAGTCCGAGACGTAATTTGTATCTATGTGTTGGTGGTATGCCCAGTTAATACCTATTAGGTTTCAGCTCTACAGTTCTAAATAGTTTTGGGAAAAACGACTCGAAAGGTCCGTTTCCAATCCATACATTAAATATGGAAACTATTATTTTTCTAAGTTCCTATCGGGAGTATAGAGTTGAAACTGATTTGTCAAAAATCTGTGAAATGAATATGAATATGTTGTAGCCAAACTGCCAAGTCAGCGAACCCTGCCCAATGGTGCCGATTCTTTTGTCACAAATGCCTCTAAACTAGACTAAAAATCACTAAAATAGTGACACAACTAACTATATTTTAGTTTGACAGCACTAAGATAGATAGTACTGAGTTTTTAGTTTAGTGAAAATGGCAATTTTGCTATTCTGAATTGGTCGTTTTTCACCTAAAATTTGATTGTAAAAAACCAAACCTTATATCTCGAAAATGGTGCGTCCTATCGCAAAAATAATGAAAATTTCGACCCCCAGTACAAAACCCTTAAACCCCTAAAACTCAACATGTAGTAATATTTTTTCATACAAAAAGTGAAAAATTCCATAGAAAACACGTCGAGGCCGCAGACCCTGCGCGCCCCCGGCTCTAAAAAAAATCATGGGGTAGGGCAAACCACGGTTACCACGTGGATTCGCGATTGCCAAATTAGATTTTAGTTGTGTCAAAATATTTTTTTTATTTTAGAGAATTTTATTCGCAGAATAGCTCTAAGATTCTCATAGCTAAAGTAAGGAATTTTAGTGATAGTTTAGTTAGTTTAGTTTGGTGTACTAGAGAATCGGCACCAATGGTGCCGATTCTCAAAGGTGCTGTTTGTCAAAATGTTTTAAACAAAATTTTAGTGATTTTTAGTCTAGTTTAGAGGCATTTGTGTAAAGAGAATCGGCACCATTGTCCAACCAAGTACAGCACTGATGACTTTGTAGTTTTACTAACAAACATGACCACACATAAATGTCGTCTTCCGGTAAATTTTTTGTAGAATTTTGTTGTAGAAACTTTGGAATACAGATTATTCTTCATTTAATTTGACACTAAAAACCTTGGAAGGTACTTAGTTACTTATAAAATAAATGTAAACTAATATAAATATTGAAACCTTCTGGTTCTACAGATATACAGTTCGCGTCAAATAACTTTGCCGCTCTGAAGTAGGCTACAAATGACTGCGCAGTAGACAATCTTACTTAAAAAAACAGCAGCGCGCATGCCTGCCTGTGAGCTTGCGCAACCTAAAAGTAGGCAAAGTTATTTGACGCGAACTGTACTAGTTTCAGTACAATTCATGTGATAACATTATAATAACATAATATGATTAAGATGAACGCCCGAAAGTATATCGTATTACGTAAAGGAACATGTACCAGGACCACTGTACACATGTACTAGCCCAAGATTAAACGTTTCTTAGCACGCACTTTAGCTTAGGTAGTATTATTTGTTACTGTCGCACAACTGCCATATTAGTACATAATAGGATCCGAAGTAAGATCAACCTAGTCATCTGTTTACCGAAAGAAAATTATTTGAACACGAGCTGCGCCCCGCGGTTTCACCCACATAAGCCTCGATCCCGTGGGAATATCGGGACAAAAAGTATCCTATGTCCTAGCCCAGGTCATGGGCTGCCGTGTGCCAAAGTGAAAGTGTAATTGTGCTCCCACATCTGCTGTTAAAAATGTATACAAACATTAGTAAACATTTTCTACACAAACATTTGATCAAACTTTTATTATTTGTAGTTTGATCATTACATATTTTGTGTTAGAAAATGTTTGTTAACATTGTTACAAAATAAACAAACATACTCACTTTTGCATTAATAATATTAGATAGGATATTTAATTAGGCAACCCATTGCCAATATATTTGTAAACACATTTGTAAAAAAAAATGTTCATCCGAGAAACATATAGGTGAAGGTCGATCTTACTTCGGATCTAGACTATATTACTTAATCAGGGCAAATCTCGTCATGCTCCCCAGCAACCCCATCACCTGTTTTTCCATTTATAAGTTTATAATACTTTTGTACCCAATATGTACTCAATTTGTACATACTTTAAAAAAAAGGACCTTGAAAGTTTAAGAGTACAGACACTTCATTTTAATGTTGGCTGTAGAGCATCTCTCCAGCAAGTCCAAGTTAAAATATGAGATGAGACATTTGTACCCAATATGTACTCAATATTGGGTACAAAAGTATTATAAACTTATAAATGGAGTGGTGATGGATTGCTGGGGAGCATGACGTGACAAATCACTACATTTTTTTTTTTTTTAAATCCCCCCACCGCGTCTTTCTGTATGTCTGAACGCGAAACAATCGATAAGCTACCGAACGGATTTTCAAATGGTTTTCACCAATAGTGATTCATGAGGAAGGTTTAGGTGTATAATTCATCATGGTTTTGTGTAAATTATAAACCAATAGAATTATATGAAACAACGTATTATGGAATGAATACTTTGTTTACCTGGATTAACACATACTTTTAATCCCGGTAGTAAGTTCCCGTGGAATAATTTCCGAAATCGACGTGGGCGAAGCCGCGGGCATAAGCTAGTGTAAGATAAAGACGGCCGAGACGGAACATATTCTAAGCCATAGCACGTGCTTAGTAATGTTTACCAATCTCATCTTTAGTGATTATATGCGCTTGTTTTAATGAGGTACTTACTACACACAATAGCATATAAAGGCACTTGAACCGAGTCGTTCACTGGTACCGAACGCGCGGCAAGTATGGACGACATACGAGGCGATACCTGCGGACGGGCTCCAGACGCGCGTCACAGCGGGCGGCGGTGCGCCAGCTGGCAGTTCTCCACGTACAGGTCCTTCACCAGCAGGTCGGCCGCCGCCAGCCGCGCGTGCAGGCGCCGCGCCGCCGCCTCCGCGCGCGCCGTGCGGGCGCGCAGCTCGCGCACCTCGCCCGCCAGGCGCGGCGCCGGCTCGGGCGCGGCGGGCGCGGGCGCGGGCACGCGCGCGGGCGCGGGCGCGGCCGCCAGGCGCCGCTCCAGCGCCGCCACGCGCTCGGCCATGCGCGCCAGCTCAGCGCCGCGCGCGCTCAGCTCCGCCTCCTTGTCGCGGCGGTACCGCTGGAACTCGTCGTCCAGGTCGGTGAACTGCGCCTCGAGGCTGTGGCGCTCATCGATGGTGGGAAGCGCGGGCGCGGGCGCGAACTGCCTCTCGTATTCGCCGATCTTGGACACCAGCTCGGCCAGCCGCTCGTCGCCCAGCCGCTGTTCCTCGCTGTACATGTCGCGTTCCTCCTCCAGCTTGCCGCTCCAATACTCCTCGCACTTGTCGTACTCCGCCTTCATCTGCTCGAGACTGCTCTCGAGATCCCTGAAAACATAGTCCCTCGTATTGAACACACGTCAACACGGCCAGGCCACTCTCCACTGTGAAACGGATACTTACTTGATGAGGCCGGCCATTTTCCGTTTCTCGTCTTCATGCAAGTCCCGGCGCAGCGCGTCGCCGTCGGCCAACACGTCCGTCTGCGCGCTGACTTCCGCGGCGCGCGGGCCCTGCTCGGCGCAGATGAACGCGTCGCTAAGCTCGTGCACGCGCTCTTGTATGCGGCGCGCGGCGTCGCCCACGGAGACACACGACGCGCACACCAGACCATCCGTCTCGATGATACTTGGCATTGCATGTACGCTATCAAAGATCTCTCTGAGCTTTGTTACAGCTTCCACGTGGCCCAGAATCTTTTGGTCTATACTCACTGGAGACGAATCACATTCCTGGAAGAGAAAATATAATAGAGATCATAAATGACCAACAATGTTACAATGTACTTCCACTATACCATACTGGAAAACACAATTACACAACCTTTTCAAGTGAAGTTTCAGTAATATTAGAATAAGATATAATGATTATTAGATATAATTTAATTGGTAACTGAAACTGTCAACGAAAAGGTAACAAACTGCTTTAATAACGACAAACCTTAATGAGACTCACCTCAGACCGTTCATGAGTCAATAGCGAGTCAAGCTCGGTGGACAGGTCCCCCCCGCGCACCTCGGGCCGCCCCGCTGCCGTACGCCGCGCGTGAGCCTCGAGTGCGGCGCACAGCTCGTCATTGCGGTCGCGCAACAGCTGGTTGTCGTGTCGAAGCTCGTGCAGGCGCTCGGCCAGCTCACCCGGCACCGCGCTCTCCCGCGCCGCCGCGCCCGCCGCGTGCGCCGCGCGCAGCTCGGCCGCTAGGCGCGCGCGCTCACGCTCCGCCTCGCCGCAGCGCACCTCCGCGCCCGCCGCGCGCACCTCCAGCTCCTCCGCGCGTGCGCGAAGACTACTAATTTCCCCGCGCAAGCGCACCTCTACGTCAGCGCGCCGCGCTACCTCGGCCTCCAAGCGCGTCCGCGCCTCAGCCGCCCGCTCGCGCTCTGCCGCAGTCTCCGCGGCAGTCTGACGCGTAGTTTCAGCATGACGCGCCTCGGCACGCCGAATACTCGCTTTCAACTCGGCCTCGATGCGAGCGTGGCTCTCATCTACTTCTTGTGCCAGAAGCCTAGCGTGTCTGTTGGCTTCAGCGACGTCACCGCGGAGCTTGTCTCGCTCGGCGGCAGCCAGGTCAGCTCGGCGCCGCGCCAGCTCCAGTCGGAGTCGGGTGAGCGCGAGCGCGGCTAACAGTAGCAGCGAGCGCGCGTCCCGCGGCTCGCCCACCGGCTCCGCAAGCGCGCGCAGCTCCTCGTCGAGAGCGCGCTCGAGCTCGGGCGGGCGAAGCGCGACGGCACCGAAGCCGAGCTCGGCCAGCAGGCGGCGCGGCTGCTGCACGCCGGCGCGCTCCCACGCCTCCAGCACCAGCTCGCTCGGCAGCCCGGCCGCCGTCTCGTCGTCTGCTGCGTCGGCAGTGGCGTCGCCAATCGTTGTGGTCGCCCGCACTTCGCGCGAGGTTTCTTCCATAGTAGTAGTGAGAGATGCATTTAAGCGATCGAAGAACTCGCCGACAGTCGTACCTGTGGTTCCTGTGTCATCGAATATCCGCTCTATGAGCCGCCGGTCGATGCCCTCCATGTTCAAGCCGCGGCACAGGGCGAGGGCCTCGTCCCTGTCGATGCGGCGGTCGTGTTCGAACGTCTCCGTGGCGGCGGTGTCATCCTGGCCGCCGCCGTGGTCAAGAACGACGTTATCGTCTCGGCTCTCCATTGCGGATGCGCTACGTCTGTACCTCATTCGCTGTCTGGCTCTCTTATCTTCGGTATCGAGGCGGGAGGCGGAAGAGGAGCGCGGACTCGGAGGCTCGTCCGCCGCGGCTCCTGAACGCGGGGGCCTTGATCGACGACCATATTTCTTGGAGCCGAACACAAATTTTGGAGCCACTTCGCGACCAGAGGAGTCGTCGTCACTGTGATGCGGGAGCGGATCCGGCTGCGGCAGGGGTTCCAACGAAGCGGGTACGGAACGCGCGGGTTCGCCGCCAGCGCCCCCCAGCACGGCTAGCAGCCCGTTCCGGAACTGTGCGAAAGTGACTCGATCAGAGCGTCGCTCAAATAACGTGTTCACGAGGGCTGCTCCGCGATCTTCAAGCTGCAATGCGTCACAAAGTTTATGAACTGCTGATCTGTCTAAGGCTTCCTCGTTATCTACGTCGAACGTTTTGAACACACTATACAGCTGTTTTTCGTAGCGGTTCATGGACGCGTCGTCCATAACTAGGCATATGCTAGGTTAGAGGCCTGTGCAACCTCTGGTATGATAAAACTACACGCCTACATCAAATTAATATAAATAATGCAATTAAATTGAGAAGAAAACTATCAACACTATCATTTTATTGAATCGTGACTTGTCACTGTCAAAGTGTCAGTGTCAAATCAAAGCTATCATTTGCCAAAACAATAAACAAAATTGTTCGTTTAGGAATCCATTCACATGCAAAAAACCTAAACTAGAATGAGGTTATTACGACAATCCATAAAATGTGAAACTGTGCGTTTGCACTGGCAAAACATTCACAACAAAACATGTTGAAATCTCTAGTTCTTGTCAAACATTGTATGGAACTTAGCAGAAAGTGAAGATTTAATTAAAACATGTTTTGTTGTGAATATTTCACCAGTGCAAAGGCACAGTTATGTATGATTCCATTTTTTTTTATGGTAGCCATAAGCGATCAAGTTCAACGTCCGATTTTCTTGAGGCTTGATATTTTCCATCCTGGGTTGGTCAAGTAAACTCAATTAAATAGTATATACTAATTCCATGGGTAAACTTGACCGTGGATTGGTGTGTATAGTTGTATAATAATCTTTTGGCACGTGGTCAAAATCGGAACTAACGCCGCCATTTAGTTTAATTTTTCAACACAATTTCTCAAATGTCTATTATACCTGTCGACGTCATTAAAGCTCCAATAGATACTTGTCGCCGCATGGCTGGCGACAAGTATCACTTGAAATGAGTCCTGTCACGGAAATGATGTACGGGAATGGCTATGCTGAACGGAACTAACTGGTCGCGGCCGGTTTTGCCGCGGTTCGATATTCCCCTAACAGGTATCATTTGACTGGTCGCTCGGTCAAGGGAATGAAAGATACTTTGTTGTTAAGTACGTTAGTACCTTAAAAACGTCACAATTTGTTGGCCAACCATGGGACGATACCGAAAAATTGCCTTTAGTGTCAAGGATTGATAGAGAGTGAGTCTCTATCAATCCTTGATTTTGTGTCAAATATCTTGGAAAATTTGCTGCAAAGAGTGAGTGAGACGCAGAACATCCCTAAAGGTCGGATGAATAAACGCTGTCTCTTGAATCGTCATATATAACGTCATATTATGCGCCGTCTTGCCATAACGCCGACCATGCCTTTTAGTAATATCACCGTGAGCGCTGTCAAAAATTACAGTTGTGCTGTTTTGTTTTGAGTCGGATCTTAGCTTAGCTTAGCGTGGCATTTTATAAATTGTGCTTCTGGCTACCGTCGCCACCACTAAGAAGAAGAAGAAATTTGTGGTGAAAGAAATATGTTGAACAAGATTTGACGTTGAGCGAGCACTGTGAGAAAAGCGGCCTTAGTCTGTGGGTTTTAGTCCTAGGTTATTAGTGTTCTGTGGTTCAGTTCAGTCGTGGTTCAGTCTAATCTGTGGTTCAGTCAGTCATTGAGGGGTTTTTGTTGATTGTTTAGTTTTTTTACTTTCTTATAGTAGGTATTGATACAAATTGGAAATTCACTTCACAGAGTACATTTTATATAGGGAGATTCACTTTTCTTTTCTTCAGGCACTGGGTCAGTGGGTCGTCTTAGGGGCGCTCTGAACTTAAATTACTGTTTCCTAATAAATAAAAAAATTTGCTTGGCCTTCTCGGGCTTTAGAAAAATAAAGAAACTGATTCTGATTTTATATGACTGCATTGTTTGAGTGTATTCAGGGAATACCATGATGTGAAATGATACCTATTATGTGATTGATCAAATTGTTTTGTCTGTAACCTGCACCTACCACAAACTTTGTAAATACTACTACTAAGGTAAAGTTTAAAAGTCTTTTCGTTACTAGTGTTTAGAAACTATTTATTCTGTTTTATGTTTACGAGTGTTACAGCACAGTAGGTTTATGTACGGTCAACTGCACGTCTGTATAGAAGAAACGCTTTGTGCTACTAAAACTGCCCTTAGGTACTTACTGCTACGAAATAACGACCCTGTTAAAATCAAATTGTTTCCATGGACTTGCGGTTGACTGAACTTAAGACATGCAAATTCATACACCTATAATTATACATTTTCAGAAAACTATACCATGCTGACTAATACCATTAAAGAGGAGAGCAATAATAAATATTACCAATTAGGAGAAGATGAATATGACCATCAAATGACAAGAGCTACTTCGAGGTTTGGTGAGACAGTGTTAAGAGTCACGAGTTGTTTGCTGATTTTATTAATCACAGCAGCTGCTTGTGCTTCATTGTACCACACGTGGCACAGAGGTGCCAATCTCCCCGGGGTACCCCAAGCTGCTCGTCCCAAAGTTATTTCCTGCTACTACAATTTCCCGAGCGAGCATGCTACTAATCAGTTGATGCCCTCTGATATTCACCCAAACCTGTGTACACACATTAATATGGCTTTTGCTCGAGTGGTGAAAAATGAGATTGCATTAGAAGACTACCAGTACAGAACATTACTTGAAATAGTCAAACTAAAACATAAGAACCCTGACCTTAAAATACTGCTGTCAGTTGGGGGTTCCCAAAATGATAATGGTTTTCCAGATATGGTATTAGATCACAAATCAAGAAAAATATTCATAAAATCCATTAAGAATTTATTGAGAAATTATACCTTGGATGGGATAGACCTGGACTGGGAGTTTCCAGCCTTGCACAATGTAGCAGTAGCCGGGCGTGAAAGACAGCACTTCTCACAATTGCTGCGGGAGATACGGATGGAATACATTAGGGAAAAGAGAAATTATCTACTAACCATCGCTGCAGCAGCTCCACAAACAATAGTTGATATTTCCTATGATGTTGACCAATTGAATGAATATCTTGACTTTGTGAATATCATGACATATGATTTTCATTACTATACTAAGTACACCCCTTTCACTGGCTTTAACTCACCACTGTATCAGCGTAATAGAGAACAGCTGTACCTAGCCACTCTGAACATCAACTACACAGTTCACATGTACTTAAACAAGGGGCTGGATCGAAAAAAAATTGTAGTTGGCATACCCACTTATGGTCACACATTCACTTTGGTCAATGTCAACAACCACCAAGTGAGTAGCCCAGCATCTGGGTTTGGATCACTGGGCTCCTTAGGTTTTGTTAACTATCCTGAAGTATGTGCATTTGTAACCAACACAAGCAACGTTAACATATCGGAGGACCATGAGGCTAAGGTACCTTACTTATACAGTAACAAGGAATGGGTCTCCTATGAAGGCACCCAAAGTGTTACGGAGAAAGCGAAATTCATCATAGAAAATCAGTTGGGAGGAGCTATGATATATTCCCTGAACGCCGACGACTACGAGGGAGTATGTCGCGGCGAGCTGGCGAGCGCGGGCGCCGGGGGGTTTCCACTATCCGTCACAGTGAGCAATACATTGAAGAATTGTATAAGTTACTCTGCAGCTGAAGGAAATGTTTTGGAGTAGTCATTAAGTGGTGATTAGGTAATCCGTAACCAGCTTTACAGATTCCAAAATACATTCTATTTAATTCGTATTAGAAAGTTACCTGTTTTTTCCTTGTCACGTAAGTTATTTTGAACATGGTGCAGGTTTTCATAATTCGTGTGAAGGAGAGCAAGCGACACTAGTGCACTATGAGCTTGAGCGTAGGTCCGGTGAACACGGTCACCGGTCGCCCACGCCGCGCGGTGGCGGTCGTGCGCGCGCCGGGCCGGTCGGGCCGCTGCAGAGCGCGGCCTCGGCGGCACTGCGCTCGCGCCGCGCGCTCTGCCAGCGAGCTGCTCATCCATACAGAACCGCACGCGCCGCATACATTATACTTCTAATTAACTTTTACAGTTGGAAAAAATGTAAGAGTGTTGCCTTACTGTTTGATTTACAGCGAGGTTTCCACTCCACTGACTGCGCATAGGACGCGCACTTTTCCGGTACGCTTGCGATATAGTCACGCAGGGTCCTAGGTCGATACCTATACATTTATTATTATATGAGCTTAATTAAATTGCTACATGAATGAAAATGGTATATTTAACGATATTAAGCACACGGAACCCTACCCTAACTATGGAGAATGCTGTTCAGCAAATCAGCATCCAGCACAACATGCATGCTTAGGTGATTTACATTACAGACTACATAGAGATACCAACTACACCAAGAACGACAGCACAATCATGATTGATACAAAGTAGGTTACTTATGTATTACTTATCGAAATATCGATATGTAGAATTTAATTTTAACATTTTGTTTTACCGCAGATAATTATAAGAAGGTAATGGACATTTTTATAATATTATAGTCTTATGTTACGGCTGTGAATACTGCGATACAGGATCTTGTTACTAAAGATGCATAAAACTATATAAATGTTTGTATTATGTACTTATGTTTTAATTTATTTTTAAGCAAGATTGTGTGTGAAGATTACTTATTTATTAAAGTTTATTTAACTGCAACCAATTTTCAATTCACTTATTAGGTACCTACTTATATGTAAACATAAATGTGTGTAAAGAAAATATGTATGTACCTACCTACATCATTTTCAATAAAATATTAATTTTGTTCCCGGCTTAAGGCGCATAAATTCCATGGACAACTATACAGGGTCGCAGGCACATCCACACGCAAACAGTGACAACATGGATTAAGCACATGATTCTAGACCCTAGTGTAGAAAATTTCTGTGGGTTATCAAAAAAAGTCTGCTATTTCATAGAAAATTGCGTACCTACGCTACGCGGTCGAATGTATGGAAAAGCTAGGTTTTTTTTTTTACCGATGCGTAAATTCGACAAGGGGTTTCAGAATCATGTTAAACCCATGGTTACAGGTTGTGGGTCGATGTCTCTAGTCCCTGCCACCATGTAATTTTGTGGCTACACGGAGCACAGTCTAGACTACTCTGGACGGAATCACGGAAACTTCAGCTGTGAGAACTATCGCGCGCAACTTCCCGGATCTATGTGACGAGCTTTTTAGGGCAATTATTTTTAAAGAAACAGTACGTGTTGATATTATAATTATTTATCTGAAGCTTACCTCTGCCTGGTGACGCAAACTAGCAATGCGGTTGACATTGAATAAGTACCATATTCGTGCATGCTATATGGCGTAGGTAGGTACGTAGGTGTAAAGCTACCGTCTGCGACTAGGTAACCTCAAATGTCGACTTCATTGAAATACGTAGTATTTTTTTTATATTCTTTTCTTTTCTTTGTAAGTACATATTTATAATAAATATTGCTAAGTAGGTACCTACTCATCATAATTTTAATAAAGTTAGAAAATACCTAGAAACCTACTCAAAAAAAAATATACCTTTCGTTCCGTACATACCTCAAAAGAAAAAACGGAACTCGTAGGCCTTGGTCTCGAACTCAGCGATTGCGGGGCGGGGGCATAGAGGAGGGGTCGGCGCGCGGCGGGATCAGGCGCCCGATCGGTACCTAGGCAATCCGTTATGTAATGAATTTCTAACTTAGATATTTGCTGGTTTTTTCCAGCGACTTCGCACGAAAAACATTTTCCTATACTTAGATACAATACCACGGGGTAGGTACCTTAACCGTGGTATTGTATCTACAAGAAAAGTTCTACTTCTAGGTAGGTAGGTACCTACCTGCCCTTACTGCCCCGTCCCAAAAATCGACCGGTAGGGTAGGTATACAATAAGGTCGGTTATCGTGGCCCTGGCACACAGGCAACGGAAGGAACACGGGTGGGTTCTAGTCAGTAAAAGTCTGACACGCCCTCCCGCTCCGCCCAGAGCGGGAGAAGTTATTTGATAATAATATCCAACACTCAAAAAAAAAAAGGTATGCAATAAGGTATAAAACTAAAAACCCGAAAAATGAGTCGTTCAAGTCATTATGGGGACCAAGGCGTACCCTGAAATCGCGAAAATAATAATTATCAGCTGCTCCATATTTTGTCGTGTTTTGTGAAAGTTAAATATAGTAGCACATTTTTCGCTATTACTGGTCTGTTCTGGGAAAGGCGGAGGTTAAGGGTAAAACCCCACGGTGGCCATCCTCAGCACATGCAAAGGGGTTCTGGGACCCTTATTGGCCCGCGCCCTGGCGCTAGGTACGCCGATGGCAACGTGCCGCCATAACAAAGGAAACAGAGACAAGTAATAAAAGACTAATAATTAAAAATAGACAGGAAGCTCTTTTAATATGGCACTACCTTAAAGTACCTACGCATAGTTCACATTTTAACATTAAATTTCGTCGAAGGCATCGCCTCCGCAGGCGCAAGGGCGTCTGCTGAACACCACCTTACTAATGGCACACTATACTTAGCACTGTTCATATTTTAGCAACAAAATTTGTTGCACTAACAAAATAGGTATATAATCTTTTCAGTTTACGCCGTACGCCCCATTTTCAATTCTCTATTTACCGTGTGCGTAGGTAGTCGCAGCGGAAAAATGTCGAATTTCTTCATTTCAGTTTAGCAGATAAGTATTTAGTGTATGAAGTCGTGTAATTGTGTATGGTAAGTACAAATTTGTGCATCTAACCATTGGGGAGCTATTCAACAAAAACTGTTTCCGTTGGGACTACGTCATCCCAGCGGAACTTTTTTTTTCCTATGGCTGTATTTGAATAACTTGGTAATTATAGGACGCACAAATTTCATTTATACATACGTACACATTTACCTCTCGTTACACACTAATTAATGAATGTATGTTTTTTTCTTATACCTCCATAGGAAAAATAAAGTTCCGCTGGGATGACGTAGTCCCAGCGGAATCAGTTTTTGTTGAATAGCTCCCCAATAGTTGGATGCACAAATTTGTACTTACCATACACAATTACACGACGTCATACACTATCTGCTAAACTGAAATTAAGAAATTCGACATTTTTCCGCTGCGACTACGCACACCTATTCTGCCCTGCTAAGCCGAAAGGCGCTATCTCAATCGGAGTAAGTTTTGAGAAAATTGAGTTTTTGTAAATTGTATTTTAGGAAACATACGGATAAAAAAAACTTCTTAGTGGTTTTTTTTTATGTTTTAAATTAAATAGCACTATTTGGCTTATACTATTATATGCGTAATTGTTATAGCTATTGAACGGTATAAAAAAAATTTAAAGGCCGTATCTCAGAGATAGCGCCTTTCGGCTTCGCAGGGCAGTATTTACCTTATCAATTAAGCTGCCAGTACCGTAACTATAATTAAGACATACAAAACTGAGAACGAAAGCACCTATTGGAACGAGAATACCAATAACGATTGTATCCGAAACTGAAAACACCACCAAGTATGGCCACCTACTAAAGTAGATCATGCTGAAAATAACAGCGCATTGAATACTTTTCCAGATTAACAGTCGTGTGAAACACACGATCAATCACAATCTGTTTCATTTTGACAATTCAACAACAATCATTGCGTTATTTACGTTGTTGAGCAGACAAAATTTCGAAATTATAAAGCAATGGATTAGGAATATCTTTCAAAATTATTCAGATTGTGATTGATCGTGTGTTACGCAATTATTGTGCAGGTTATGTAGGTATATATACCTATCTATATCTGTGTATAATATTCTGTTACAGATTAGTGCCTTCTATAGATTAGGTACTTAAAACTAAGTCTAAACTAATAATAAATGGCTGTACGCGTCGAATATGTTGATGGTGTCCCTGCACTGAGAGCCGCAACAAGATACAAGCAACGCATAGCTTTGGCCCAGTGTTATAACTATGTCACAATTTGTCACTTTTGTTAAATCTTAACTGTACTGGTTCTCTGTTTTTTTCTTCATCTAACTCACATCGTAGGTACTTTGAATGATGCGTTGAGCAATCATGAGCTCGTGACTAATTTCTACGTTGCACCTAGTATGAGCATTCTACAATTCTGCAAGGCATTACCGTCTTTCAATAATAACTGTGCCATGCACCTTGAGTTCCACTGAATTTGGAAAACAGGATTTACAAATTATGTATCATAAGTCTAAAGGCTCTTTCAATTTAAACGCTTTGATTATTTATGTCTAGTCAGTAGATAGTGTCGCGCTGAACTAAAACAATTGTTTGTTGTTTGTTTTGTTTGTATTCCAACTTTTTTATCGACAAGTTCACAGCTTTGACTGTCTATATAGAAATATTTATGTTTGTTTATGCGTTTGATCGTTTTTCTTCATATATAATTGACACGTTGCTAGCGCAGCCCGCAACCCGCATCAAACGCTTAAATTGAAAGAGCCATGAAATCTGTGAAAACAGTAGCAACACTTAAAGCAAACAAAATAACTTAGTCTATCGCAGAAACAACATTCAATGTATCCCTAAGGTCCCTCTAGCCCTACCCTAATTAAAAGAATTCTAAAAGTTGGCATCGTCGCATTTGCATAACCCAAATATTTTGCTGGTTTCAATAATTTGTCAATATTAATTAATAAAATTATGAAATAACGTTAGTGCACTAAAATATTGATGATGAATTGCCATACTTAATTAATACTGTAACACTGAATATTTTAGTAATATTGATAAATTAAATAATACTGAACCAGCGAAATATTTGACAGCTATTTGAGGCCAGCTTTAAGACTGCACCCTATACAGGGTGTCAGGGACATCGACGCCAAAACTGTTACCATGGATTCAGTACACGATTCTGATTTTTTTCGTCGGTTAATAGAAGAAAAACAGCTGTTCCATACATTTTGAGCGCGTAGGTATTGCACTTTTCTATGAAACAGCAGTTTTTTTTTTTATAACCGACGAAAAATTTCAATGCAGGGGTGTTCAGAATCATGTACTGAATCCATGCTAACTGTTTTCGCGTCGATGTCCCTAACAACCTGTATAATAACATATTGTGAGTGTAAACACCTTGTCTGTATGTGCCCACAATTTAAAAATAATTTTAGTATCTAGCGTACTTCCTTTGTTAATTATACATAAGAGAGCAAAATATTCAAAACCAGAGTATTTAATATAAATGCATATATGTAGGTACGGTTTTATACCTAAGTACGATTTTTTTAGATGGGAATGGGACAGCTGCATCTGCAGCATTAGCTGAGATCAATGTAATTAACAGTGCCAACCGGTTTTTTTTTTTTAAGTTTAAAATTTTGTAGAGTTGTTGCAAAAAAACTGCTGGAAAAAATACATTTTCTTTGACTTTAAACATGGCATGTGATTAGGTATTTTATAAAAGTTCAGATTCGGTTCCAAGCTGAAGAATTAAGAGTGCACCGAGCTTCTGGCGCTAATGAATGTGATGGGCGGAATAAAGAATGGTCAGTTCGCGCGTTAATTTAGGTATTTCCTTCGTATTATTAAAACAAATATACATTTTGAAAATGTCTATTGTATACGTTATAGAAATCATTAGTTATTCTTATTATTAAAAAACTGATGACCTTCCAGATTTTTTTTTTTTTTTTTTTTATCGACGAAACTACATGTAATCTTGTTTCTAAAGTGTACGATTTATGGAGTGGATCCTAAAATATCTAACATATTAATTGCATAACTAAAAGTTAAGTAATAACGATGCAGCAAGGGATTAAACGAACGCAATTATTTCGCAATTACGTATTGTTCCCTCGGTGCGCTCTTATAGTCCGCTAGACATTAAAAAAAATAAGAATGTAATGTTTCTCTGTTACAGAGAAATAAGTAAGGTATAGTCCGCGCGCGACTGCTAGTCACCGCCTGAGGTATGTGAGCGGTATGACGGGGGAGGGCGCCATTGACAAGACTGGCAGATTGAGTTAGCCTTTGTCTATCTCCCCCGTCTCACCGCTCACATACCTCAGGCGGTGACTAGCAGTCGCGCGCCGACTATAGTCATTAATTTTGCTCTGTTAGTTCAGCTTAAAATCTAAGAGACTCGGTTTTTGCCTAGAACTCCCCCAACCTCAGAAATTCATCCCTTATAATAAAAAGATTCAGCCTGTTAGGGTAAGTTCACACCGAGACGTGTTTGTGTAGTAAATAAAGTTATATCTTGTATCACTATCTTCATAAGTGCGCGCAGCGTCGGTTCGCGTCGTCTCGGTGTGAACTGACCCTTAGCCTCAAGGATAAATATATTGAATCAGAGTTCATTATTTATGAGACCTAAATAAGTTAATTGTTGGAGCTAGAAGAATTTGATTCAGATATCCATTTATGGGTTTATCTTGAGGGTATTTGATTTCGTCATAAATGCTATAGCTGCATAGATAATAAAAAATAATCCTTTTTATTATGATCAACAAGTATTTCATGTAAACTCATCATTAAAAGTTAGCTGGTAAGGCTGCCATAGTGAACCCTTTTCAAAAACTCATCCTGTAGGTCTAGCATAAATGTAATTTTTATAATGTGGTTTGCATGTTTGTGATTGCTGAATGATTTCAAATAGGTGAGGGAGTTATTTAAACTTAGATTTAAATGCCAATCACTTACTTATCACGGTCATGCATAACTAACCACTTTGAAAACAAAATCTCATGCACACAACCCTTTTTTTTCGTAGGTAAGCGTTACTATAGCGGCCGAGCGCTGCAAGCAAGGATAATCCTTACGGCGTTCAATATGCGCGTCCGCGGTAGTACATACCTACATATTAAAAAAATATTTGGAAACATATTGACTTGCTTGGTACTTTATACATCACCTTTCATCTTGTTTACCACATATTGCTGGTATTAGCTCATATTCACACCACTCCCAACAAATACAGGGTGTTTATATAATTTTGTTATAGGAATGTTGTATTTTGCACACACATACATGGAGCACTGCAGCATTTGCAGCCCCATGCGCGGTCGGGTGTCAAGAGACACACTGTAGTTCATGACACCACTTGCTGCACTAACTTACACTATGAACCTGTTTTATCTAACATTGTAGATTTCACACAAAATGTAAATTCATTTGTATCACAAACTATAGGTATATAATACTCTATACTTTTCTATGCATATAATTATATGTAATAAAATTATGTATAATTGTTGAGTATCTAAATATTAGGATATGGCAACTTAACAACAACTTATTGTCTAGTGGAATAATCTATGAGCTATTGGCTGGTGCTCTGCTCACAACACAACACCCTGTAGCCCACGCATTCAATGTGTTCATATCATAGCACATTGCTGCCACATACTATCACCACAATGTTATGTAGACTACTTGACTGACTACCACCTGTTCAGTGCAATGGCATGGCTTCAAATGCAAGTAAATGATATGTTCTTATTGTTAGACAATGCCCAGCCTACAATTATGCACGCTAATCATCATTCTCTCTGCAGCCAATATTTGATACTTCTGCTATGGAATGGACATAAGCATAAAATTTCATATTCAAAGTAATGCATGTTAATTAATTTCCAATTCATGTAATATAATTACAACCTATCTGCACGCGTAGCATGACCGCCATAGAAACGAGTTTTGTCGACGGAAGAATAGACAAAATGACACATTGTGATTGTTTAACTGTCATTTTGTCTATTCTTGCGTAGACAAAACCTGTTTCTACGGTGATCATGCTACGCGTGCTGGATTCAAATTGTACTTGTGTTGTGTTGCATGTTGTGTAGATAAACATCATCATGGGCATCAATGCACTTTTTGCATGTTGGAAAGCTTACATTTACCCTATTACAAACTTGTACCTATATCGCTTAGCTTGCTAAAACCACCCTGAACCATTAATTATTATCATCTACAGTCAAAGTACATAATTATTAAACTACTATCTAATTAGTCAATCAATCATAGCAGGACGGTTCTGTCAACACATGTGATTAATATATCATAAAAGCGGCAACATTTTGATATGTGTAAGACTACCACACTCACAGTTGTTTCTAAGAAATACATGGCATTTGATATGAATCTTGTCAATACTTGCCTACTGACTGACTACTCAGTACCGGTACTAGTAGTTATGGAAGACAGGGCTGTGTGCAGCACATGAATGCAAATAATTTAGGATTGAGAAAAAAAGTTTGTGGGAGCCAAAATTGTTGCATGCTTTCTGGTGTGGAGTGTGAACAGCACAGTGTTACGTCTGTAGCCAGTGGAACATGAGGCTGTGCACGGTGGGGTAGTCCAGCTCGGTGTTGGGCGAGCTCAGTAGCTCGCGCAGGCTCAGCGGAGCGTCAGTGCTGGGAGCCGCGTCCGTGAGCTCGGCCGCTGACTGCGCTGAGTTGTCGTCAGACGCGCAGTCGGAAGCGGGCGCGTGCTCCCGCCACTTGTCGTCGTAGCTGAGGTCACACAGCGTGGGTGGCTCGTCGCCGTCGCTGTAGTCCTCCTCGAGGGCGAGAGCGCGCGACTTGGAACGCGCCGCGTCGCCGTCCGCGCTGTCACGGCCGCCGCCACTCCCGCCGCCCTCGTGTTGTCGACGTGCGTTCTTTAACGCTCGATATCGACGTGACCGTTCCCGCTGCAGTCTTCTTTTCCTCTCGTCTGCCCGTTCCAACTCTTCGGGTGTTTTCTTTAGCGAATTCTTACCAAAAAAATATCGCATAAATGACTCGTCACAGTTCCGTTTTGATAGATAGTTCGCCATCAGTTTGTAGTAGTATTGGTTATCCATGTCAGTGTTATGTGCCAGAGCTAAATATTTCACATAAACGACACTCAACAAAAAATGTATGCAGATATTTTCGAAATTTCGAAATAAAAATAATGAGAACGCGACAATCGCTGACGTGACGTCACTGTGTCACTGACATTTCACAATGCGTTTCGTTCGTTTCTTTGTTATATGAGAAATTATTTTCAACGTTTATAGAACTTTCATATTAATCCTAACATAAAGAAAAATGTGTGGAACCAAAATATCTTATGAACCTAACACTGCGAAATATAATAACAGAGCAAGCACGGGCGCGGGTTAGTATTACCCACGGAGTAAATACAAAGGTATTACCAATAGCGAAGATATACTGGGCACACTGTACCTACTGTGGTCAACCGCACATCAGTGGTAACAATTTGACATTGACAGCTGCCCGAAATTGGGGTTGGAGAGGTTGGTTTTCCATAGCTCATTCGTTTGTCTAATCAAAAGAAACAATTAAATTTAAACATAAACCAATGTAATTTTTAATTAAAACCTCATTGTTTTATCGGATTCGCACAGGTAATAAAGATGGTTCGGGAGTTATTATTACAAACTTCTGGTAACACAGATGTGATGACGTAGCTTGTGTCACCCACGTGACCACTGTGTCTCGGAATGCTATACCTCCCGTAGTATATTAATAAACACCGAGTACTTTATAACATACTAGATCATGATCTTATCTGATGAAATTGTTTTATCGGATTCGCACAGGTAATAAAGATGGTTCGGGAGTTATTATTACAAACTTCTGGTAACACAGATGTGATGACGTAGCTTGTGTCACCCACGTGACCACTGTGTCTCGGAAGCTATACCTCCCGTAGTATATAATAAACACAGAGTACTTTATAACATAATAAATCATGATCTGATGAAAGAAAGCGTTGCGAAATCATCGTACATTTGATACAATTTCTATTTAGGTCTCCTACACAATGCACATTGGACTCTTCATGCACTCATAGGACTTCAAGGTAGGTACCTACTTGCGTCGCATAATCGTATTGTTGACGTTATAAAATTATACCAATCAGAAATTAGGTAGCTACAGCTTTATTAAAAAATGGTTTGAATAATATCAAAACACAGCGATCTCAGTGCGTTTGACGGCGGCGAGCCCGTCGTCCCACGTGAGCATAGCGTTGAAAGAGAAATATAGAGCCACAGCCGACAGCATGTGCCACAGGTCGTGCGAGTCGTAGAACTGCAGCACGCGGCACTCGTGGTTCAGGTGCCGCGACAGCGCAGGCGTTGTCGCCCTGCAACATAGCGCTCGTTAGCACCACACATGAACAGCAAGTACAAGACATTCAGAGAAACGGAACGTAAACTTGCAATTGCTGCTTATTTTAAATGGATACCTACAATATGTATAGTGAAGTGTTACTATGTAGATAGAATACATATGTAACATGAGTCACTGGGTATATTTGTAGTCTGCGGCTCTAATGGGATTGAAGCTTGCAATCGTGACAGGCGCGGAATTTCCCTGCTCCTTCCTTGCGCTATGATTGGTCGACGAACAGTTTCGAATTTTAAAATTAAAAACGTGAAATAATAGAAATAATGACAGCAACTCGAAAAATACAGCTCTACAGTTGAAAGATTAGGTAACTAAGAAGCCTAGTGAACCTAGAAAAACATTGGGCAATGTTTCCTCTAAGGAGAAAATTCATAAATTATATTTTCAGTTCTACATCGCGCAATTAAAGTTTTCGGGCACGTTAGTTTATATACGAGCGTCAACGCTATACCTTCGGTCTTCCCTTGGGCAAACTTCACCGACCGACCCATCTGTCGCGGCTTGATCTAGCGACTTTACCTTGCCGGCCTCAGACGCCATCAGTGTACGAGACTAACTATAAAATTAAAATTGTCTCTGTACACACTATTAGACTCTCCACGGGTATAGTTAGGCGTCTGGGGGCGCCGCATGGGACCTCGCATAGGAGCCTCCAAAGCGACGGGTGGGGGCCTTTAGGGCCGCGGCGACCGCGCGGTGGTTGACAAATCGCGCGGCGCTCGCTTGGAAGGCGAAGAGCCCTGGGGAGGGACTCGGGCTGTGTGTAAGTAATTACACACACAGCATGCCCTCAGTAAAATCAAAAAACTTTTGTTGAATTAACTAAGTCTTCGTCTCATTGTCAACAAAGCCCGGCCGGGGCTATACGTAGTCGATCGATTTTGTAAATGATTTCTTTGAACATGTAAGTGCGTGGCTACGAAACGAAGCGGCGGGGAGCGATGGCCGCCCGCTAAGTGTACCTAGTGAAAAGTAAGGTTACCTACTGCAAAAAAGCATGTTGTTATTTTTTAATGTCTGGTGACTAAGTTTGTAGGGTACGGGGTACGTACGTACCAGTTGGTGCTGCCGGAGACGAAGAAGTAGAGGCTGGGCGCCCAGGCACCTGTGGCACCGGCGAGGTACAGCCACGCGTACCAGCGCGGGCGCTCGCCATGCAGCAGCTTCATGCTCAGGTAGAACACCATGTACAACAGCGTGTTGCCCAGCAGTACGGTCAGCAGGTGCCCCGCGAAGTCCACACTCTGCGTAAACAACCTGCCACAGGGACAACTCTTAGAGCCTGACTTCAGCGTGCGCCATCATAGCTCAGTCAGAGTAACATCACCCTAATCGTGTTACTCGCACGTACCCGTAGAGCGCGAAGCCCCAGTTGCCAGCGTTGGCGATGAGCAGCATGACGAGGCGCGCCGTGTACAGCGGCCGCAGCCCGCGCGCCGGCATGGCCGCCAGCTCGCGGGCCGCCTGCTGCAGGCTGTGCTTCTCTGTATACATATACACGCACCCATGCTGTTAGTATTTTGATAGGGGTTAGCAAACTGCTATCCTACATAGGTATTATATATTTTTTTATTTTGGTAACAAATCATTGCCAAAATACAGCTGCTAGGAATGGAAATAGAAATGGAAAAAGCTTAGTAGTGCCTGTGGTAGTGCATTAATTTCAGTGTTTATTGGCTGGCTATATATGTATAGAGACTTCACATCTTTAGCAGTAGTCGTTTGCGAGCCAATTTGCAATGCGAGGTTTGAACAATATGAATGTAAGCTAGAGCGTCGCTAGCCGATGACCGGGGGCAATATATCAATATGGAGGATGGGAAAAGTATGATTTGTAGGTACAGTCAAGAGTCAAGAGCACATGAAGTTTTACAGGACAGGAAATTATTATTTTTCTCAGTCCCGATAGGAACTGAGAAAAATAATTAGGGCCGGACGCGAGAGATTGCCGCCGCCGATCGCCTCCGTGAGGACACGGCGGTGCTCCGCCCGCGCTGGGCAGACCTCCACCGTATGCTCCACCGTGTCCTCCGGGCGATCCACACAGTGGTGACACCCGGGCGTTTCCTCCCGCTTTATCCTGAACAGGAACCTCTCGATCTTGTGCTCACCTAACACTACTAATTTACAATTAGGAAATTAATAGCATCATTTAAATTCTGTAATACAACTCTCGAACCATCAATAAAGATTCATTGAAACTCCTACAGTAATATTAGTTTAATTAAATTGTGATCTAATTTAGTCTAACTAGGTGGACTGCAAATTAAATAGGTCAGAGAGTCTAAGATTATACATATTATCTACCTGAGACACCATTATGTAAATAGTGGGAATATTAAATAAATCTAGAGTTTCATATTCTTAGTATAATAATCTATTCCATTTAGCTACGCTGGTAGTGTAAATTGGGTGTTTTCTTAACTTTTAATCACAATATGTAACCTTTTATTTTTTGTATCTTCCAGCTGTCGAGAGTGGCTAAAAGCAGTTGGTAATTAATAACTGCATGAGCAGCGAAATGTAAGTGCTAACAACTTTGGAAAAAAGGATTTCAACAAAAAGGGAAATCGTCTCTACAAGTGAAGTAGTTTCATTATATTCCATTAAGCTTTTCTCATGTTACAAACAAATAGACAGACAGAGAAAGATATTCTCAAAATTGGTTGAGTTCATTTGTCCTCTATTGCTCATTTCAAATAGAAATGATCCCTGTGTTATATTTGCAGAGAAATGTTTACAAGTCGCATCGAAAATTGTGCTTATATTTAATTATCTTTAGAGATTTAACAACAACGGAAAATCAGTTGATGGAACAATTACAAAAAGCTAAATGCAGCCTGGCATCACTACTGCCGGGGTTGCGGGTTTGTCTGAAAGGGATATCGCGACCTCGGCACACAGGCAACGGAAGGAACACGGGTGGGTTTTAGTCAGTAAAAGTCTGACACGCCCTCCAAGTTATTTGATAATTTCCCATCCTCAAAAAAAAAAAAAAAAAAAGCCTGGCATCACTAAGACGCAGTGGAAAAATTTGAGTCAGGCATGCTAAAATAAATTGTGACGTTGCACGTTGGTGCAAAAAATAAAAAAGGAAGCCATTTTGTCCTGAATCCAATGTTGCTTACTCATAATATAAATCAATAAATACTTAAATCATATACATAATTCTGTGTTTTATTTGACCGATTTTCACAGTTCTTGCCTTCAAGGTCATGATTGTCAAGTGTGTCAGTGCTGCATTAGAATTTTCATGTTGGTAGCATGTTTTTTTATGTGGTTGGCTAAAGACGGTCACAAACTCGCACAAACTGAAATGTTCTAAGTTCCGCCTCTTAAAGTTACATGCTCTGTGCGCATATATTTCGGTCGACCTGACGTACTTAGTTTCAAATTCTTAAGATATGCAGTTGATGGAGCAAGAGAAGAGATAAAAACTTATCTTTTTTTCAGTTTACCTGCTGATACCGAAATGAAAGTATCTAATTTCTGTATCAGCAGGTTCCTTATTTGATTTAAAGAAAGTATGTCATAATGTCACTCCATTTCTTTATGTACTTACTAGCTGCCCGCCCCGGCTTCGCTCGAGTAGCACTAAGTACTTATCTACGGCGCACCTACCTGCCTACCCTACCTACCCTACCTTTTCATTGTTTTTAAGATGTATTCTGCTATTCGGGGCGGAGATAAATCCAATGAATCAAAAACCATGAAAATTGGTCCAGCAGATCTCGAGTTATAATGTTGTAACAAACACGATTTTCTTTTATATATAGGTATAAGATCAAGATGTTTTTCTTTTTTGTATATTGGCATCTTGTATTATATTTATGTAATTTGTTATCATTGAATTGTGCTTTTGTGTGTCTTTTGTATGCACTGAATAAATGTTTTATCTATCTATCTAATTTGTTTTACTATTGTTTTTAGGGTTCCGTACCACAAAAAGAAAAAACGGAACCCTTATAGGATCACTCGTGTGTGTGTCTGTCTGTGCGTCTGTCACAGCCAATTTGCTCCGAATCTAATGTTGAAATTTGGTACTTACACATAGGTATATATTTCTGTGACCTAAACACGGACGAATAACGTAAATAAATGAATTTGGAATATGGGATCACTTTTAGGAGCAAATAAGAAAAATAAATAAAACCGGCCAAGTACGAGTCGGACCACGCACAATGAAGGGTTCCGTAGTTGGAATGAATTTATCCCAAGAACAAACTTAACATTGTAGTTGAAAAATATGTTTTCCCATACGGAATGTATGTATGAGAGATCATGTTTTTCAAACTGCAAATTTAAGTTTATTTATTTAATAAGTAAAGTAGTGGTTGTATTTGTATAAGTTGGTCGATTATTACTCGTTAACCTGTACAGCTTAATTAGCTGTGATAGTTTTCCTTCTCTTAGTATATAGTATTACTTCGTTAAATATACTACTGCTGTGAATTTTTTCACAAATTCAAGTACCTGCAACCATTTAGCTGGCACACACTTGACTCTAACAATTTTTTTCAGTTAAAAGCTTAATATTTCGCAAACAAATCCCTGAATCCAAAAATGGTCCATCAAATGAAAAGGCTTGTGCAAGTGTTTTTTATAATTTTAAAGTCAATACTTTTAAAGATATTCAAGAATATTGATAAAAATTTACCACAATTTTTTTGAAAAAGTACAGAGACTGGTTCTTTACTCATAGATAAGAGGAAAACATATAAGAGGTCTTAAAATAACATGGTAAATCTCTCAATATTGTGCGTACAAACTTAAATTTGCAGTTGGAATATATGGGAGAAAATGTTTTACAACTACAATGTTAAGTTTGTTCTTGGGATAACTCCGGAACTCCGGAACCAACATTGTGCGTAGTCCAACACGCACTTGGCCGATTTTTTTAAATACCTAGGTAAATTGTTTAAACTTGCATGTTTCGTGTTTTGTATTTTATTGGTAGGTACGTTATTACTTCTAGGTACCACACTCTGTGCTTCTGATATGCGTCTGAGATAAGAATAGAAAGGTCAATGACCTCCATTTGTCAACTGTCATTTGAAAGTTACATTTATCAAAAATTTAACATGTTAACATTAAAAAGCATTTTATTTTATTTCATGAAGCGTACTATACGCGGCGGCGCCGCGGCGGCGCGGCGCTACAAAGCAAAACTAACTTTACGCTTGTAAGGTTAGGTATATTTTCGTTCGCAGCGTCTAGCGACTCGAAGCTACACCTTCGAGTCGCTAGACGCTGCGAACAAAAATATACCTATTATAGCAGTAGGTATTGAAAATTTTGTATGGAGTGCGTCATCTGGTAATCTGTGACCCTACTACTCACCAAGGCGGAACTGTCCCACGTAGTAGATGCGCAGCGACAGTAGCAGGAAGGTGAAGATGTGCAGCACTGTGAACACGCTCCAGAACAGCGGCCCGCCGCCCAGCACGCCCCACACAACTGCACACAACACACACACTACACCACCTCGTCTCCACGGTTCCCTCAGCGGTCCACGGCAACAACAAATTTCTGATTAGCGACCTCTGGATGCGTTGACCGTGTCGTTCGTGACAAGCATCACCTGGACTTGCGACAGCCACCCGCGGCAAATCAAAGGCATACAATCGTTGTGTTATTTTATAGTAGTAACCAGTACCCTAATTACACAATACACGATCAATCAGAATCTGAATCGTTTTGAAACAGATTGCTAATCCATTGCTTAGTACGTTCGAAAAAAAAATCTGTTCAACAACGTAAATATCACAATGAATGTTGTTGACCTGTCAAATTGAAACAGATTAGTCGGAATTGTCAACGAAAATGTGTTACGTAATTAGATAGCTGGAACCTTCTATTACATGTTGGGTTACCCGTTCGGATTTGTCCGGACATGTCGGGCTCTTGGCTTCCGGAATTTGTTCGGCTTTGTCAATTGTCCAGACTTATCGAGTTATGGGGAATTCTTTTAGAAAATAAAAAATATCTGTGAATACCTACTGAAAAAAAACCGGCCAAGTGCGTGTCGGACCACGCACAATGAAGGGTTCCGTAATTGGGATGAATTTATCCCAAGAACAAACTTAACTTAGTAGTTGATAAACATGTTCTCCCATATATCGATATCGTCACTGTCTATTCTCCAACTGCAAATGTAAATTTTACTTTACTTGTGCTGTGAGTTGTGAGACCTTGCTTCCTGTCAAATTTCATGATTCTAGGTCAACGGGAAGCACCTACCTATCCTGTAGGATAGGTAGGTGCTTATATGCATTTGCGAGTATCAAAATATGTCACATAAAATGGCCGTATTTTTTCATTTCGTTCGCTAGAGCTTCATTTTTTTATAGCTCCAAGTGAACATACGATCTACGTATTTAATAATTTCAACTTTAACTCCACACGTTAATGAGAAAATGGGTCTTGACAGACTAACGGATGGACAACGAAGTGATGCTATAAGGGTTCCGTTTTTCCTTTTGAAGTACGGAACCCTAAAAAGAAAGATTTAAACGTAAAATATCCAGACTTCTTGCAAATGTCCAGTTTTTTGTCAGTAGATACTTTTCTTTCGACAGGGTAACCCTAATTATGTGGGACTTAATCATAACTGGTAACTCAGAACAAGGTTTTCTATGCTTCCTCATTTGTTTTCGTTGCTATCGATGAGCATTTTATAAGCATAAGGTATGTTGCGGTACCAAGCGCGATGAGCACGGCGAGGACGCCGAAGGTGGCGTGCGCGCGCGCGTTGATGTCGGGGTGGCGCGACTGGTAAATCTTCACCATGCTCAGCACTGCCAGCACGTACATGAACGCCGTGTCTGTGCAACAACATCACTTTATTTAAGAAAAATCCTACAAGTAATCTATTACATAAATAAAATCTAAATTAAAAAAATCTAGTTTAAGGAAGTTCGTAATTTTAGGCGATGAGATATCCCATCGGGCACAAGCCTGTGTGCCCGATGGGATATCTCATCGCCTAAAATTGTAGTAAAAAATGGCACTGATTTAAGCGGCAGTTGTTTATTGTGGTTTTGGTAAATTAAAATTTATAAAATGCATGTTTATAACAAGTTCAGCAGTAAAAACTGAGCAGTAAACTAAATAATAATAAAAATAGTTTAAAAACGGAAGACCGGACCCGACTACGGAAAAATAAAATTGAGCTGTGGTCGCATGTCGCATGCCCGTATACCATGTGGGTGCCAGGAACACCTACGAAATGATAATGGCATGCGACGACAGCTTTACCTTGACCATTTTCGTACCTGTCTTGATTTCTGTCTGTAGATCACTTTTATTTTTAACCGACTACCAAAAAGAAGGAGGTTATATGTTCGACGCGTCGATTTCTTCGTCAATTGTGGACCGATTTTGAAAATTCTTTTTTTGTATGAAAGGGTATGCTCCCATATAAATTTGATTGACTTTATGTAGCCTGTTACCCGGCCCATTATTACGATATGTACGTGGGATTGTAACGCAAATCAAACGGCAAATCGTGCAAAAAGGCCCAGTATACGTTCGCCGAGCGACGGGCTCGCCCAATGTGTACTGGGGGCTAAACTTGGAAGTAGCACTAGCCCGCCGCTGCTGCGGCACCGATCGCTTCACTCGCTCGGCTCGCACGTGGTTGGTCACAGTTCTAACTTAACCTAACCCATTTGTTCGGGGCTTAGTTACCGCGACCAATTCTGCTCGCGCGTGAGTGCGGTCACAGCAGTTCCAACCTTACCTATGAACTGCCGAACTATTTACCTAACTGCCCATTACAACATTTTTACTGGCCATTTCATTTATTACAGTATTTGAGTTTTCCTTGTACTGTAATTGTAGGTTGAATAACCGTCAAATTTTCTTTTTGTCTTGAGTACTGTTCATGTTACTTTCTTACCAACCGCCGAAAAATAAAATGACTGCCCGTTAATTTTTACAACTGATCTTACTAACGTACCCGTAAAAAATATAAATACCGATTACCTAGGAAGTCTGCAGATCTCAGATCAGATTATCTAGATACATTATATAGGATAGCTTTTGAATATCAAACTATTTTGACTTGGGGGAAAAGTAAATGGGTACTCCCTTTCTTCTCCTAAAATTGTTTGTCCGAAATTCATTATCCATAACACGTTTGCTATAAGCTTCAGTAACCATAATGATCAAAAATTCGAAATTTTGTTTTACATAGGAAATAACTTTACTTCTAAAACTACCTATTCTGTCATAATATCGAGTACCTATAATTGAATCTCCTAATTTTGCATGAAATAAAGTCATATGTCCTAAGTATGGTATTTTATAATGTGTATTATTTCGAATGTTCGTAGGGCATACAAGAGTAAGCCCTACCCCTAGAGTGGAATCGCGTAGGCGCGGAGGAAGCTGCGAAGCTGCGGTGGTGAGCGTTAAACCATCTGCGAAGATAAGCTCGCGTGGAACCGCCGGAGCCCCGAAGAGCCGGAGCAGTGACAGAAACCATGCCTGCTGCATGCTTGCTGCATAAATAATACAAACAATAATACCAATTTGTTTAAAAAATATTATTAGGATAAAAAAACATTAAATAATTTGAACTTAGAACTTATAACTTTTATTGAAAATGGTTTTATGTCTTTTGTATATTATTGATTGTAATATTTATGACAAACAAATTTAGGGCATATGATATTATGTGACATTAAGTTCGGGCAACCCAACTGGAAAAAACATTTGCTATAATAGTCGAGACCACGTTTCTGTTTCAGCTCATAGTTCAGTAATGTAGATGTAATAAAAAGTAGTAAGTCGATGTAGTAGTAAGTCGTATAAAAAGGGAGTAAACGTTACTCAACGCGATTTGGCCGCAAATTATTACAGCTAATAGTTCTATAAAAGTCGTATTACTGTTGAATAAGGAACATAATTGTGGAATAATTAACGAGTAAAAGCAAAATTGGAGCAATTTAGAGTAGTAATAGCAATTTTACTGCCTTTCCATGACTATTGATGGAGTTAAAGCTGTTTCGTTACTATTAATCAACAAAATAATGGAGCAAAATGTTGCCGATTAGTCGTCACTTTTGTCAGTTAAAAGCAAATAATTTGCTGTTATTTCACAATTTCGCTCTGTATCCAGTTATTTCGTCACTATTATTCCATTATTTTATGTATTTTTTTTTTTTTGGCGAAACGGAACTTTTGAGTTATTAGAACAAATGGAAGTATTGAATGTACCTAGTTACTTAATGTAGAATGTAATAGCAGTGGTCTGTCTATAGAATTTTGCTTATGTAAACGTAAATGAATATGCAAAGTAACTTTATCGATTAAATCTTAGAAGTTATTTAACATATATTTGTGGGCCACACTAATGATTAAGATTAATAATATAATAGTAATAATAAATAAATTTTGTCAAGATGTTACATCAAGATCCATTAAACAAATTTAAGTAAATATATTGCTATTACATCACAATATATCGGTTATTAGTCGAATAGTTGTTTCATGTTATCTCATTTATAGGACATAATGCAGCCATATATGTAGACAATTTTGAGGTTCCTTAATTTTTTATTTTTTTTCTATTTCCATAAAACATTTTTCCATCTATCCATCAATTAAATTGTTAATATTTTTCAATGAAATACTGGTGCGTTGGATGAGATATTATATAGCTTGTAAAGTAAAATACAATGAGTTATACAACACCTAATTCAATAAATGTGTTATACCAGCATTCCAATATGCCCAGTCTGGACTCGACTTTGTCACTAACTGGTTGACCCAAAATTTGCTAACATTGAACGTCGAGAAAACCAAATATTTGACTTTCTCTTTAACTGCCGTTGGGAAACCACCCTCATCTCCGTATTCTTTGAAGGCCCACTCCTGCTCTACAACTCACCAAACGTTATGTGATTGCCCCAGCCTTTCCCGCATCAATTCTAATAAATATGTTGGTGTATATATTGATGACTGTCTGTCCTTCGGTACACATATTGACGCGCTCACTTCACGACTGCGGAGGTTGGTTTTTATTTTAAAGTCTCTGCGTCACGTTGCTGACACTAAGGTGGTTAAACTTGTGTACCTGTCCCTCTGCCAATCGCTAATACAATACTGTATAGTTTCATGGAGAGGAGCGTCAAAGACCCTCATGCTGAAATTGGAACGCGCGCAAAGGGCACTCCTGAAGGTTGGTTGGCGGCTACCTTTCCGTTTCCCTACAACCAATCTATATAAAACATGCTCGGTACTCTCCGTACGCAAATTATTCATTCTTAACCTCTTATTAACTACACATTCTAAAACTCCGTACGATCCTTCCAAAATTAGCTCCCAACGACGAAAGTACACTGTCTGTCCCACCTTCCGTACACAATGTCGTTCCTCCCAGCGTAGTTTTCCGTTCCTTAGCAGTCACGTCTATAACAGAGTCAACAAATTTCTGAATATATATCCTATGCGCAAATCTAAGTGTAAAAGAACTATTACGAACTGGCTCCTTGAATTAGATTACACAGAGACTGAAAACATTATTTCCATTTCAACCTAACTAGCGAATTATTAACCTTATCCAAGAGACAGCGTCTTATCACCCCTCACACACACACACACCCAATCCCCTCACACACACACCCACACCCTCATACCCACACACACATTCTCTCAAACCCCCCCCCCCACACACACACACATAAACACATACACTATTGTACACTTAGGTGCCTTGTAGTGCGTGTTGCACTCTTGCTCACTACACTCACCTAGGCAGACAATTATACCAATTTTTTTTTATTTTTTCACTATATGCATTTTGTTTGTATTTATCTTGTCTGCTCTCAATACTTTGAGCCACTACTAAATGTTTTGTAGTACGTAAGTGCAATTATAATTATACTTTTAAGGGTGCGAGCCTGGAGATCTGTGACACAGGTCTTGAACCCAGTACAGACTCCAGCTCTCACAAAGGATAAATTGTTGCAATAACATGTTACTATGAACTACTGTACCTTTTTGAGAGAAATAAATAAATATATTATTAATATATTATTCATAACGATTCAAGTTCAGTGACTGCATTATAAACACTTACATGCGACTAATCGGTTTAGCATGTTATTACATACATTAAGATACTTTTCAGTAAATAGTCAGCTTTTATTCGGCGAATTTGCTCTAAGATAAAAAATTTGAGTAGCAGCCCTATAGGAGCTTCTTAAACATGAAACTTGGGAATCGACAACTCTAATAGCGCTATTACTGCACTCACATAGGTATAAACGAGAAATTGTAGGTAGCTACTATATGACTATTGAATAAATGCTGTAAAAGAATATCGAGTAAACGTTTACCTATACGACACGGTTAAAGCACTTAAAAGCGAAAAAGGCAAAAAGACGTAATAAACGCTTTAACACTACATTGTGGTTACTACGTAGCACCTACCCAACATATATTCGATCTACGAGTATAACCGAATAACACATTCATTATTCGACTGTTTTGCTAGTTGGGAAGTTATCATTCGGACAAATGATGATTAGGAGAAGAAAAAAAATGGCACTTTGGATTATGGATAAAAAGTTAGGGAACACAATAGAGAACCAAGTAAATGATATCCTAAAACATTTTGCGTGTTCAACCAATTAGCAACAAAGTTATTTATATCAGTAAAGCTAGAGATAAACCAAGCGGTACCTCATTAAAATCCATGAGATTGGTATCATGGCCGTGAGTTAGGAACGTTGCGATGTGTACGAAACGTTGCGATGTGTACGAACCGAACTGGAAGTTGAGAGCGTTGGGGCACACGTGGTACGTGGCCGACAGCAACGCCACCATCATCATGGCGGCGCCCAGCGACGACAGCAGGCCGTAGTGCGCCGGGATGCCGTACTCCTGCGGACACATGTACTGCCTCACTGCTGCGTCACTCGGTCGGTGCGGCGCTGCATACGTACCTCGTCCCTGGGCTTCCTCTTCCGTCGCATCTTGCGGCGGCGCACCTGCAGCATGAACAGCGCGCCCAGCAGCAGGTAGCCGGCGTTGGAAAACACGTGGTTGAAGTCCGAAATGCCGCCCCACGGGTGCGCGCACAGGAAGTTGTAGTAGCACGCGTCCAGTGAGCCCGTCGCGTTCAGCACCTGAGACAACACAGTGAGTATCGCCGGCGGCTTCGTGTAGTAACGTAGCCACGTGGCGCTACTCACGATCTGGTAGCCGGCGACGAACTGCAGCACGGGCAGCGAGTAGAACAGCGCCACGGTGTACAGCGTGTACAGGTAGCGGTCAGAGCGCGCGCCCAGCACGCGCGCGCGCCGCCGCGCCAGCGCCGCCACGTGCAGGCGCGCCGGCAGCCCGAACGGGCGTGACTGTGGGACCACTTCATATCACACGGCTGCTGAGTTGGGCCACCTGGGTTTGTACCCAGCGAGGTGTTATTGGGTTTTTCCATTGGAATTTCTCTGTAGCAGCCTGGAGTTCAGAAGTTGCGCGAGTGCACCCGTGTTTGTAGTTTGTACCTCCTGCGTACTCCGATGAGCTTGGCCGCTATGACCCAAGTTCAGTCGGAAGAATATTATTATAAAGAGCCCTGTTGCTGCTATTGACCATTCCTAATGACGGCAGTTCACTCTTTTTCACTTACAGAAAAACAAAAATGGCTTCATTTATGTAAACGCGTGACTTGATATTGAATGTGCTAAGTACCTGATCTCTATTAGCCTGTAGCACGTTGATCCCGTTGCCGTTCTGTTCGGTCTGCACTCCGCGCGTGTTCGTGTCGCCGTCGGGGATGTCGGTGGTAAGGTCCGCGCGTCCAACGAAGTGCTCGTCAACAGCACGCGCGGCTTCGTCGGGGCCGGCGGCAATATCTCTAGTATTGTTGGTAGAGCCTCTTCTGTCATTGTCAGGAGGGGTGGTGTCGGTGGCAGTGGTGACAGCGGTGGTGGAGACGCTGTCTATGACCCCGGTGGTGTCAACGGTGGTGGCAGTACCGGTCTCCTCTTCCTCTTCGTCCGTGTCACTGTTATCACTGCTGTCGAATGTCGCCGCTACAAAAAACGGTGGTAGATACATAACTAACTGTATCATCCTCGATCAATAAGCCACGGGAAAAGGCATAGTAGCAAAGGCGTCGCCAGCCGACGGTCCAGGGGGGGGGTGGCGGGGGGGGGTGGCAAGTTGATATATGGAGGATGGGAAAAGTATGATTTGTAGATACAGTCAAGATCAAATTACACTTGTAGTGCGAGTCTTACCTCTACGGCGCACAATGGGGCGATGGATTGGAAACGGACCTTTCGGGTCATTTTTCTCAAAACTATTCAGAACTGTAGAGCTGAAACCTAATAGGTATTATGGACCTACCACCAACACATAGATACGAATACGTCCCCGGACTCCGGATTAGACCCTGGTTAGGAGATATGAAACTTTAAAAAACCAAATAAAAGTCGTCCAAATAAACAAAATTGGCTTTATAGATATGTAGTTTGATTACATTTTGCCTCGTATGTGACTATTTTTTTTAACCTCTTGGCAGCTGTCCCCTTTGCCCCCCCTTGGCGACGCTCTTGCATAGAAACAAAACGGCTCGTATTTGACTTCGTGCGCTATTCTCATCTCGACCGATTTCCACAGTAAAGTTGAACGTCTCATAAGTTCAGCACAACCAAGTAGTCTTGAGTACCTATATGGAACTCATAGCGGACGGGCACAAAACCAGCGGCAAGGAGCGACGGCCGAGCAGGGCGGGACGCGCGGCCCTCGCTCCTCGCCGCCGTTTCGTGCGCGCGCACATAGACTCACTGGAGTCTCGCCGCGGTCGCCGCCTGGGCGACATGGACATTGTACTTTCCACCTCTACTTCATCAGGCTCTGAAAAATTAATAAATACTTGCTTTATTATTAAGTAATTGAGCGATATTAAAGTGTACGAATTAATAAAATTATATATTTTTTTCTTATAATTTCGATGTCACCCATTTTTTGTGAGTGGAACCTAAACGCATATAGACCCCTTTTTACGAGTAGGCACCTTACTCTTAAAATCTAGGGGCCCAAATGTTCAACTCTATCTAGCCCCGAACAATTTTCAGTACCCTAAGAAAATAACGGATCGACCGCAACACGAATCGTATATTCGGATCATTAAAGTTACTTTTTTCTTTTTTTTGTAACTGCATATATCCTACTCCTATGTTCAATGCATGCCGTGGCAGCCTTTAATAAGGCTACACTAAAAAAATTAAATAATATATGGGTATTTTAACATGTATATTTGGTGTATGCTTTGTTGATAAATAAATAAATATAAATTGTTGAATTAGAACAGTTGTAACTTTATTAAATATACAATGTTAATTTTTTTATAAATTTATTGTACTACCAGGACAAAATCATTTCGCTGCGGAAACACAACCATAACACTTTCAGCGTGTATATGGAGATCCCAGAATACTTAGGTATAGCGTACGTAAGTAAATTTTGTCGCGGGCATACTTACTGCGAGCCAGCACCGCACGCGGGCCCACCAGTCTCTTCCAGCGCGGCCAGCGCTGCACCAGCACCAGCGCGCCGAACAGCACGTAGAACAGCACGAACAGCGCCAGCGTCACGCCCGCGCCCACCAGGTACTGCCCGCGAGTCAGCGCCCTCTGCAACGCATCAGTGCTGTGAAACTCCGAACAAAATATTTTTGTATGGAATTTGGGACCTTCTTTAGCCAACATTCAGAAACACACGTCAGATTGACATGCTGACCAACATTACATTACGAAGTGCTCACAAACATGTCTGCCTTCGCGCGAGTATTATTGTTTGTGTTGTGATTTTTCTGTTTATTTTCCTTTTTCTGTAAGATATAATAACATATCAGAATAATTGACAGTGACTCTAAGTTTGTGACCATCATGGGTAAGGTTCACAGAACATGTGAAGTTTGCGGTATCAAGGAGGCCTGGCATACTGTAAATAAGTTGCATTTTTCCAAGTTTCTACTGGATCCAAACCGGTGAGTACCGGTATTTATTGCTAATGTGATCTTGTGCTCACCTAACACTACTAATTTACAATTAGGAAATGAATAGCATCATTCAAATTCTGTAATACGACTCTCGAGCCATCAATGAAGATTAATATAATAGAAACTCTTGAAGAAATGGTTTAAACATCTTGCCTACAGTAATATTTGTCTCATTTAAATTGTATTCTAATTTAGTCTAACTAGATTGACTGCAAATTAAATGGGTTAGAGAGTCTAAGATTATACATATAATCTACCTGAGACACCATTATGTAAATACTACGAATATGAAATATATCTAGAGTTTCATACTCTTAATATAATAATCTATTCCATGTAGTTACGCTGATAGTGTAAATTGGCTGTTTTCTTAACTTTAAAGTTATCACATATCACAGTAAAATAAATGTAGTCAGTTTTAAGTAACCTTTTATATTTAGTACTAGCTGCCCTCCCCGGCTTCGCACGTGTAGCACTAAGTACTTATCTACGGCGCACCTACCTACCTACCAATTATTCCAAATTTTCCTCGAACATAAAAGAATATTTAAGAAAAAAAAGCTAAATTGGTCCAGCCGTTCTCGAGTTTTGCGCTCAGCAACACGTTTATTGATAATTTTTTATAGATTATTTATTATATGACTAACCCTCTCGATCCGTGTACGTACATATTATTATACTGTTACTGTTGTTTAGAAGTGATAGCCTAGTGGTGACCGTCAGACTGCCAAGTCATAGGTCTCAAGTTCGAACCTAAGGCACGCACCTCTGACTTTTCAGATTCATGTGAGTATTGTATAATTATCACTTGCTTCAAAAACGATGAAGGAAAACATCGTGAGGAAACCGGCATGCCTGAGAGATATTTCTCGACGGCATGTGAAGCCAAGTCAGAGGCCCATGGGCGGCTTTAAAACTCTGACACCAGGTAAGACACTAACCACATGAAAAGAAGAAGATTATACTGTTCCTCATCAATGAGCCATATTTCGTAGAGCATCTTTTTTAGGCCGCGTACTATTTAAAAGCGATTGCCGCTCGAATACGCGATCGGTCGCGTGTATATGACACTTTTTGTTCGGAAAACCGGAAAGCGCCCTCTGTAGGCGCGACGACGCGTTCAGGTTTACCGAACACAAAAGTTCGACCGATCGTGTATTCGCGCGTCGGTCGATTTTAAATAAGACGCGGGGTTAGAGCAAGCTTTGTCGTGTACAAAGGCTATACGATCAGAGTTTAATACTGGATTACGTCCGCTGCTCAGGGAGCCGACCGCGTGAATGAGCCGCGCGGCTACCTATGACTTTTTAAATTCATAATATCTATTGAATGGAATAGCCGATTTGAACAATTCAAAAAGTAATCTACATTAATTGAAACAGTCTTGAAATCAATATGATTTATTTGGATAAGGATTTAAACAGAAGTATGAATCACATGGTCTAATTTTGTTCGGTATTTCTACCAACTTTTAAAATGTAAAAAGTGGTTATTGTGGCATAACGATAATAGTTGGACATATAGTATCGCGAAGTTTTTTGTAGTTATTAATATGTTCTTTAATATTGTAGAAAATACTTTTGTTCTATCATCAATACTTTCCGCAGCGCATGCGACGAAAGATGTTATATGGCTTTTTTAAGCTATTGCATAGCTTTTATCGGAGACTCTGAGCGCGGCGACCGAATGTAGAAATTCCGTAACGAAAAAAAAACCTGACGCGAAAGTTTGTGAGGATGGATGGATGGATGTTTGTTACTCTTTCACGCAAAAACTACCGAACGGATTTTAATGAAACTTTACAGTAATGTGGCTTATATATCAGAATAACACATAGGCTACAATTTATAAAGATTTTATGTGATTTAGCCATAATATAACGATAAGTATCCAGTAAGTCGGAAAAAATCCTGCCCTCTGAGATCTATCTTTGCGTGCGCTGCCTAAACCGCTGGAGTTACATGAAAAGAATGTATTGTGGGGTTGTTTGTCTGAAAGAGTTCTAAATAAAAGTCCGCGACAGCATATATCTACCTTTTATGTGGAAGCCATTATAGCCAAAATAGTGAGCTATAAATACATTTAAATTGAATACTTTTTTTAAGTTGCATATTTTAGAGTATTTAGTTAATTCGTATCAAAATAAATACCTTCATCGCTTTCGGTATTTAATGTAGATAAAATTTGTCTTTTACACTAAGTAATTTGGACTAATATTTTAAAAGTTAGAACGATAAGAATGACCTGCGATGAGTCGACGGCGGGCGCGCAGAACGAGGGTGGAGGGGCGGGATAGGCAAAGACGCGCGATCGCCGAGTGCGCGACCCGAACGCGGGCAGACGCGTGAGGGCAGACGTCATTGACGGTTGTGTAAATTCTGCGATTTAGGGGGGGGTATAGGGGTATTTTTTAAAAAAAATATTTTAAATCAACAATATTATCTTCTTATTTTTGAATATATGCTATGCAATAGCTTTACCGCGGCAGTCCTCGAGTGCCACACGTATTTTTTTTTTTTACACCTTGGGTTACGTTACTAAAGTTTTAGTAAGGATTCCTAATCTTTTCTAGCAATAAATATAGCCTATGTTACTCAGGGTGAATGTAGCTTTTTAATGGTGAATTATTTTTTGAAATCGGCGCAGTAGTTTTTGAGTTAATTCTTTACAAACATACACACACAAAAATTAAAATCTTTCCTCTTTATAATATTAGTGTAGATCTTCCAGCTGTCGAGAGTGGCTATAAGCAACGAGTGCATCTACCAATAGAAAAACAAAAAATTAAGTCTGGCGTGCTAAAAGAAATTGTGACGTGGGTGCAAAAAAATAAAAAAAGGAAGCCATTTTGGCCTAATGTTGCTTGCTCATTTGTATAAATTAATAAATACTTAAATCATAATTATAAATATGTGTTTTATTTTACCGGTTTTTCAAGATAAATTAGTTTTATATCCTCACCTCTCTCCTCTCCTTGTTTTTTTTTATAACCTCACTATTATCTGCATAGGATGCAAATTATCGACTATCGATAAATTTATTGATTTCTATTAGATACGTTGCGCATCCTTATCTATGACAGTTCTTCCCTTCAAGGACATGATTGTCAAGTTTGTCAGGCTACACAAAATTTTCATGTTGGTAGCTATTTTTTTTTTATGCGGTTGTCTAAAGAAGGTCACGAATTCTCCCAAACTGAAATGTTCTAAGTTCCGCCTCTTAAAGTTACATGCTCTGTGTAACACATCGCACGTCACTGATATCACACGCGGACCCAGAGCGATCGCGTGGCCGCGGCCTACTGTACCCGCGTGTGCAGAGTGAGCGCCTTGCGGCGCGGCGGCGGCGCCTCGCTGGGGCTCTGCTGCTGGTCCAGCACGGCGGCCTCCCACAGCCAGTCCTCCTGGGCCGGCTCTTCCTCGCGGCAGGCCTCGTCCGTGTGCTGCACTACCGACAGTATGTAGAAACCGCGCGGGTACCGGTTGCGCTGAAAACCAACACAGACACTTCACTTTCTAACTCTTCATTCATTTGTTCTCGAAAGTGATCGAGTGACCATGTAGGCAAACAATGGTGACAGGTGACAATATAAGTGAAATGGTTTTAATTACCGATAGCTGCACCCCGCCGGATCGCATCACGGTCATCCTTAACGTCGAAACTTCTATCTCCTCCAGCGTCTCTGCTATCGGGCACTGAAACAATATCACGAATCACAACAATAAATTATTACACTTACTACACAGATACAGACATCTCCTTCAGAAGGACGTAAGTACCTAAGTTCGTGACGATGAAAGGTGATGCACCTTCGAAAACAAAACAAAAAAAAAATGTAAAATAAAAATTCCTCTGTTTGGACGTCTCCAAACAGAGGAATTTTTAGTAATATCTCAAAACTTGTACAGAACAAAACAAAATTGTGTAGGTTCTACAAGTACTAACTCAAGCATTTCTTCTACTGGATGTTGCCCTGCACACCAAGTAGCCGCCCTGCCAGTGGTCATGGCAGGGCCGCTGGTTACTGGTTGTATTACTCACCGTGTAGTTCTGCACGGCGATGGTGGCGCACACGTCGTCTTCCGACTCCACCACCAGCCGGACGTTGTTCTGTCCCGGCAGCCATCCGTAGAAGTTAACGCGCGGCGCTCCCTGCAACATTAGTGAGCAGAGTAGGTAGGTATAAATAAACGAATTCAACGAGTGTGCAGTGTTAATATTGAAAGTAAGTGCCAGAAAAATCTATTTGCTACGTTTAGGTAAATAAGGCCCGTATTACATTATCAATTATCTCGGATCCTATATAGGATCCTATCTTTGATCCTACATATTTGACGTCTAGGATAATATCTGTGTATTACATTATCAATTATCTAGGATCCTATTTTTTTGACATATGTGGTTGCAATCGTCGATTAAAACAAAATACTGAAGCCTTTCGGCAAACAATATAACAAATAGAACTTAGAACACTAATGAAGCCACAAAACAATGAATTCCTGGCTGCCCGGCAGCAGTTTGATTTTTTTTTAGTACTGCAGTGTTGCCAACAAATAATTTTAGAATTCCAAAGCGTATTGTGAACTTAGGCCAAAATTTCATAGTGCTTACTTTTTATCCGTTAATAAAACCGTCAACTTAGAATGTGGCAGTAGCAAAACTGAAAAGGCAAAATCACATAATTTTATGGACGGATTTTGTATCAGGAAATTATGAAAATAAATGTGAAAATTCAGTATATAATATTCAATATATAAAGTAAATCAAAGAATTTCACCATTAAATGAGAAAATCTAAATGAGTATAAAACCAGATTTCACATCGGTCTTCCAATCAGGCTAAAACTGTTGACAAATTGAAGAATAAAATTTAATAGTAATATAAATTCATACGACAATCGACATTGTTGTCGGTAGCCTACGTTAGTGGATCTGCACAACCACATCACTAACTCGTCGCAAGACACAGCGGCTGTATTACGCGATGCAATCACTTAAAGAAAATATCGTTTTGTGATTTTTACATTGCTTGTCCAGTCACTTAGCAACATACTTAGGTAGTGGTAAAGAAGTAATGTATTTACTGCAATAATAGTACAGTCGCTGTGATATATGAAAACAAAAATAACGTAGTAAAGGCAAAAAATATTTTACGATTTGTTGTTTTTCATGCTTTTCAACACAATTATTGTAAAATACTTGTGCTGATATATGATACCTAACGATAAGTGGTTCTATGATCAATAAAGTTTCTAGTTAGGCTTCGATTTTTACAAGAAACCACTGAACAACACGGTATTCTTAAATGTTATCACGATCGCGTTCGAAAGCGCACTAGTTAGCGGAGACGGCTATTTGCCTGAGAAATGAGCATTGTGAGCACGACGCGCGTACACAGACACTTAATGGTATTTTCTATGGTACCACTTAGTGGACAGTATATCCGCGTACCTGTTGCGTCTCCACGGCAGTTGAGGACTGGAAGGGCAGGCTCCAGTCGCGCGCGAAGGTGGCGCGCAACTGCACGCGCGTTGGGGTGGCGCACGACGAGCCCACGTGCAGGGAGAACTCGCCCGTCGTAGGCAACGTCGGGTCGTCAGAATCTGATGGCATTACAATATTATTATGTTTGGTGAGTTAGGGAACCGTTACAAAATTTATGAAATACGATTTTTTGTGAAAACGACAAGTATGAATTTATTCCGTATCACTGCACGCTTAGTATGACCACCGTAGAAACAGGTTTTGTCAACGGAAGAATAGACAAAATGACAGATAAACAATCACAATCTGTCATTTTGTCTATTCTTCCGTCGACAAAACCCGTAGAGAACCCGTTTCTAACAGTTGTCATGCTACGCGTGCAGGTATGTAGTAGACATACATCTTCCACATAAGTACTATTATATAATATTTTTTTCGTTGCGGGAAACGAACTCACGCGCCCTTGGCAAAAAGCAATTGCTCAGTGATTGCTCACGTCGCACCAAGGCGTGTGAGCTCATCACTGGTAGTGTGTGTGAAGTGTGGAGCTTCTGACTACGAGTGTGATGGGTTGTGTATAATAAAGCCGTAACCCCTAACATATGGTACTGACCGCAGTCGTCGTTGAGCTTCTCGGCGTCGACGCTATTGTCGGGGCACAGCGTACGCTCCAGCTCGTACAGCATGGTGGTGCCCGAGCGGTACGGCAGCTGCCATGTCCACGCACCTGCCATCCACACGCATACCTCACTCTCAATATACCGTTCAAGTTATTACGGATAGCAAGTAGCTATCGCCTGCAGTGATGCAGGCGACAATTTTTATTGTAATTCCATTGAAATTGTTCATAATTTAAACCGTGAAAACGAACAAAGTTATAATAAATATAAAACTATATTTTGCACTTTTTACAAACATTATACCTTACTATTATTGCCAGAGAGCCCCAAACTGGTCTTCTCCGTCGGCAAAACGGATGCTCGCCCAAGCCTAAATGGTCCGTCTATGCTAGCAATGAAGTGTTGTCAGGTGTTGGGATACTTACAATTAACCCTTAAACAATTGAAGGGGAATCAGATTTTTTTTTTCAATATTGTTTGTTTGATAGAAGCAGACAGAATTTACAGCTGTCAAGAACCAGTAGGACCGTTGGAACTTTAAGTAGCGCTCGCTGCTTTTTTTACAATTTCGAAGAAGAGAGTCTTGCCTGCACTGCTTCTGCACGTCGTCGGAAGAATAGACAATATGACAGCTACAATCACAATCAGTAATTTACTCTATTTTTCCGTCGACAAAATCCAGCATTTTGCACACGTAGCATGACCACCGTAGAAACGAGTTTAGTCGAGGGAAGAATAGACAAAGTGACAGATTGTGATTGTTTAACTGTCATTTTGTCTATTCTTCCGTCGACAAAACTCGTTTCTACGGTGGTCATGCAAGATCCTAGCCGAAAAGTATTAAATACTCCTTGTACAAATAGTCGATATTTATTATGTCAATCACTTGCATTTCAATGACAAGATAAACACAGAGCCTGTAACTTTAAAGATGAACTTAGATGAAGTAAAAAAGGATGATGGCCGTTTGGAGTTTGAAAATTTTCAAAATCCATCCCAGTTTTCGCTTTTACTACATACATACATACTAGTGCATACTAGTGTATTTAAAAGTTTAGAAACACGCACAGGATGTAAAAGTGAGTGTGATAATACGTGAATCCTATTTCGTGCGTATTTAATCAGTGACACGCAGATATCGCGTTCAATTCCCAGGCAAGTTCAATGTTATTGCTTTTTGCAAATCGCGACCAAATCCAGATTATTATTTTATATTATTATTTCCTTTATTTCATTTGTGTACACATAGTTTACATTTTAAACAATTTTTATAAAAACAAAAGGGAGAGCAAAAACATTTAAAAATATAAAAAATAGTAGCCCAACGGTATCGGGAACAGGGTCCAAGCTACCGGTGGTTAGGGCTCCTGAGAGAGGAATCTCCTAACGATACGCGCCGTGTCCAGAAGTACCGCTTTCTGGATCAGGCCCTTGATCCAGCTGCCTAACGAAAGCCTCCTCAGGTGTTGGTCGAGGCTCTTGGCTATTATCCCTTTGGCCGTCACGACTATCGGCACAATGACTGCTGTATCCACATCCCACATGTCGACAACCTCGCGAGTCAAGATACTTAATCTGCTTATCTTTTTCAGCTTTCACGAGGTTCTCGTCATGCGGGACCGCTATATCAATAATCATTGTTAATCATTACTAATATTATTACGCACATACGATGGACAATTTATTAAGCGAGTCGTCAGATAAATCTCGCGACCTTAAGGTACTATTCTACTAACACAGAAGATATATATTTATTTAATAGTTTTATATTTAAAAATATATTTAATAATTTTATATTTAATAATTTATTATTTGCACTAATATACAATGGATTACATTATTTTTATTAAAGCATTACATATATTAACAACAGAAGATGAGTTTGAATTGGAGAAGTCAAAGTAGGTTCATCTGATTGTCTAGCATTATCTGTGATTTGGAAAGAAGAAGATAAATATTTGTGATTATTTAAGAAGGAATGTGTACATTTAAATATCTTTATAACAGATTACGACAGGAGTGTTCTATATTTCACGAACTAATCTATACATAGATTACTTAAAGGTAAACCGGTGAAATATGAACCTATAGGCTGTTCCTCACACGTCGACTTGGCCGCCCTTCAGCACCTGGATGCGATCCGGGAATTAAACAAAGTGCGTTCAATATAGGAAAATATCTGATGAGTGCTCAGTCGATATGGAGAGTGCGGACACCGACTCATATCATATCGGACCTTACATAAATAGGTACCCATACCATCTAGTCATCTACCATCACCGGAAAAGAGCTGACTATGGGTAAGTGCGGTGATAAGAAGGAGACGGTGCGGTAGGACCTAGCTCCGACCTCTTAAGCGTTTAGGATAAACTTAGAGGCAGCGGCAGGGGCACCTATTCAGTAGGTACCTACCGGAAACCATATGTTGTGTTGTCATTTAAATTCTATCTTCTTTACCTATCCTGCGTCTCGCTGTGACGAGCAGCGGCCGCGAGGTGTCGCCACCGTCGGCTTTGATCCACACTCGAATCGGAAACACGCCCTGTGCCGGGTGCTACGAATATGAAGGAATTTGCGTTACACATACAGTATTATTAAGTACAAATCAACAAAAAATCCGCAAAGGTTCATTATCATTTGTTCATTAAGGATGTAAAGTTCGTGTAGAGTGGACTCACCGGCGCAAACGACAAGATGAACTCGACGGCTGGGGTCACCACCAGCTCGTGCGTCTCCTCGAACGTGAGCCTGACAGACAACGCCGCTAACTATAATATAATCTATTTAAACTTACACAAACTATTTATTAGAACACAGGCGGTTAGTATAGGTACCTACCTACCTATTGTGCATTTTCTGAAAATGTTTACTTGATAAGTAGCTTAAGAAAGTAAAACGGACGCGTTGCCATGAGTATCCGAGTAACTCAAGTAGGTATACATACACAAAAAGCTTCTTCGCTCATTTTATCGCTTTCAGAAGAGTAACGTGATCAAACTCTTGACCACTTTTCTCTTCTCAGAGACTTGAGCTCGATTTTGATATAAAACAAAACTGCATGATTTTTCATGAAACGCCAGGAATCGTGACCCGGTATTTTTAGCAAAAAAACCAAACTTGAAATTTACTTCCTCTTTGCAGTAGGTACGTTCGTTGTTTTAGTTTCGTCTGAAGTCGAGAGATTTCTCTGTTTGTCATAGATTGATTTTCGTTCTAAAGTCCTACTTCTTTCTTTTTCGTGTGGTTAGTGACGAACTTGGTCTCAGAGCTTAAGGCCCGTATTACAGAACCTGACTCAAAACTCAAGCGTTACTTATGACTCGTTTAAAGCCTTTTGATTAGTTGAAACTAGTTTTAAGTAATGCTTGAGTCTTGAGTGAGGTTCTGTAATACGGGCCTTAAAGCCGCCCATGGGCCTCTGAATAGGCTTCACGGGAAATATCTCTCAGGCATGATTTCTTCACGATGTTTTCCTTCACCGTTTTTGAAGCAAGTGATATTATACAATACGCACATGAATCCGAAAAGTCAGAGCTAAAAAAGGACGAAGAAACAACAAACAAACAGTCGTGTCTCTGATCTGAAGAAGGTGATGTGTGATTGCTGACCATATCCAGTTTTATAATTAATTATAAAACTGGATATGGTCGCGGATGGCTTACTGTTTCCACTGCACGGACACGTTACCGTCGCCCAGCGCCGCGCGCATCAGCGCCGCCAGCAGCAGCGCGGCGCACGCCCAGCGCACACTGCTCGCCATGCCTCGCTCACGCAGACGCAGACACGTGCCAGTCACAGCCTCGGCAGTCGGCACTCTTCACGTAACACAATACGATAGCTCGAGAGAGCAGGAGCTGCCAGCGCGGTGCGTGGGGAACTAGCGGCGACCTGCGGATCCTTCGTTGTTGTTATCTATCGTATCTGCACCGCGGCTTGATAAGCAGATATGGATGTGTGATTCATTAACTGATTTGCTTAGCTTGTAGGTATCCGCCTGTGACAGTATTTGGGTCACTTTTCTTGTTCACCAAGCTTTTTGAACGAAGGGAATCGAGTGTTTTAAGAAATTAAATTGGCTGGAGTAAACCATGTTAGCACTTCCACTGTCCACCTAAGAATGTTTTTACCCAGTTCGGTTAGCGAGACCACCGTTTCTTCACCTCAAAAATATACTAGTACGGCTAGTAGTACTCGTAGTACCTACTAGTACCTATCTAGTTCAGAAAGTGCCATCTACGAAGACGCCACTCCGCGATTACTGTACCTACTGTAAGCTGTATTTTAGTTCGGAGCGGAGTGGGGCGCGTCTTCGTGGATGACCTTATCTATAGGTACTTAGTAGTGACCAACCGAAGGTTTGGTTTCAGCAAATTTCGGCAAAAACATTTAGTTTCGTCATCAGTTTCGGTTTCGGCAGAAAATCTGCGGAACTTTGTCTTTGAATTATCGCGCGTTGTTCATCTGACTTCATGGGGTGAGTTCGTGGCTCGTGACATGTGTCACCCAACATTATCAGGTTTTGTTATTCACAATTTTTTTTCCCAAATAGTATGTACCTAGTTAACATGTTTTGTTAGTTTTTATTACTTTAGTTTTCCCAAAAAAAAAAATCTGCTGTTCCATAAATGTTGACCGCGTATGTATTGCATTTTTCTATGGAACAGCAGATTTTTTTTTTTAAATAACCGACGAAAAATTTCAACGCAGGGTCTTTCAGAACCATGTACTGAATCCATGGTATCAGTTTTCGCGTCGATGTCCCTTTCACCCTGTATGTGTAAAAATATTAGCCAAATTTTAGTAAACAATAGATTTTTACGTGTCTAAATAAGTTTCGGTTGCGGTAGAAAGTGCTGTTCCGGTCGGATACTCCTAGTAATTACGAACGTACCGACTTTCAAAGCGGAAACAGCCATGCTATTCTGTAAACATCTCACCGTGAAAACTTGGGTGAAATGAGCTGTCAATAGTGTCAATACCTGTGGAATGACAGCTCACTCCACGCTCACTTCACCTAAGTTTTCACGGTGAGATGGTTACAGAATAGCACTGCAGGTAATAACAAATACCTACGACCTATTTCAATATCTCACTTTTTTGGAGTCACTATCATGGGGATCGGAAAATATTTCAGATAACAGATAGTCAATAATATTTTTAGTACACCTACACTCAGATTATGTGGTGACGCATGCGCCGGCGCTACTTATCGCGACGCCATCGACGGATTACTGCGAATTGTGTGACCCTGCGTTCTAACCGAACGCGACTGTTGCGCGAATGCGATCGTTTATATGAATATGACATTATTCAGGTAATAATCTCGTATTCATGCCACGATTGCTTTCTGTTAGGACGCAGGGGAATAATGACGAACATATTATTATACATACGCGACTTGATTGATCGCGCGATTATGACATATTTGTGCAGGACGCCTAGTAATAACATAGTAGATAAGACCAATGTAATCGAAATCAATCAAGAACAATGTTATAAACATTATTATTTAGTTATAAGAACTCTGTCATGATCGTACGCAATTCTAGGTCAAGTCGGGAGCGAGTTTGAGCCTGACCGAGCGTGTCAGAACCTGTCTGAACTTGTACGGACTTGTCCGACGTAGACACGCCTCTGCCTCGCTCTGATTGGTGGACCTGGGATTGCGTGCGATCGCCAATTTATTTGTAATTTTCTTATTTGTTAATTTATTTTAACTATTGATCGCTACCGACGCTACTTGCGCCTATGTGGCTTACTATAAGTATAGGCGCATTTATTATTTTGTATCACATTCTACGCTCGGCACCGGTTGCGGACGGTCGTGCGCTGCTGCTGTGTGGTTCGTGGAAGCTGCCTCCTCCTGTCAAGATTTCGTCGCCCCTGCCGACGAGCTCCGAAGTCGCCCCGACTTCCTCCGACCTATTAGTTGGTGTCTTTTTCAAGACACAACTAATAAATATTTCAATAACAGTCTAGTGTCAAAACGTAATCGTCGCGTCTTTCTGGCCCCTTCTGGGTAAACCCACAGTTTCGTGGTCCTCGGTGGAAACCTACACGGTGCCAACGAAACCGAGTGTGGTGTTGTCCCAATCACACCAGCCGAACCCCTTCAGGGCTAGGCAGTCAATTGGACGGGTCCCAGTGTCCGGCCTTGGGGGATCTCCTAGTCGGCATTGGTGACAGTTTTCCTTTTACAGCGACACACCTAGTGTTGGTCGGGTGTCTCTACCCCGGCGCACTAGACTGGTTAGGACCCCGTTGCACAATAAGATAGGCAACGGGCCAAAGCAAGCTTAGGGCTCACCCTTAGGTACTCAACCTCCCTGTCTATACCCGACAGGGAGGGTTTTACACATCCCCGGCCAATCCGCCCGGGGAAGTAGAGTTAGGTTTATTGTTAGGAGAATTAGGGACCATTTCCCCCTTAAATTCTTAAATTCCCCCCCGATCATGGACGACCTTCGACTCTCGAAGTTCGTCGATTTTTTCCAAAGCGTCTTAGAAGACGAACCCCGTCTCAAGGCCAAATGGCAAACTAAATTCAACGCGCTGAAATGCGCTATACTAGGTCCATCCGACAATAACGTCGCTGACTTCAGCGACGCGCTGGAGAGCTCGCTCCCAGCCGTAGAATTAGACAGTCCGCTCAGTCCGCCGGAGCAAATGGACACTACCCCCGCGATGGCCGCTTCTTCAAAGCGCCCCGCTTCCCCCTATACTCAGTCCGACTTAGAGGCAATCCTCGAAGGTTCCTCCGCTTCGTCCCACTCTGACGACGATGGATTCGTCCCCGTCGCCGGAAAAGGGAAAAAGCGGAAGAACAAGAAGCAGTTCTCCACCCAGGCCAACAAGGTCGTCGCGGTGGAGGACTCGCTCTCACTCTCCCCGCTACCTCTTACCCCAGCCGCTACTTGCGCCCCAGTAGCTCCCCTCTCCCCCTCCCCCTCCCCCTCCCCGATCGCGTCGACCTCTTCGCAGGTTACTCCCGTCCCTCACGTTTATGGCCCTAAGAAGGCCGCTCCGCCACCTCCCATGTTCATTCAGGACAAGGAGAAGTGGACGGACGTATCCAAATGGTGTTGCGAACGAAAGATCGCATACACCAACGCGCGAAATACCCAGCAGGGTATCAAAGTCCAGACCCCTACCTCCCACGACTTTAGGGAATTAACAAAACTTCTGAGAGAGCGTAACGTGTCATTCCACACGTACACTCTCTCAGAAGAGCGTCAGATCCGAGTGGTGATCAAAAGGATCCCAAAGGAAATATCTCCCTCAGAGATTTTAGCCGACCTTCAGTCGCAAAACGTCCCGGTAGACGAAGTGCACCGCATGCACCGCGGCAAACAAGGAGAAGCATACGACATGGTCCTCGTCGTATGCACTCCCGTAGAGGGGCATCACCCCATATTCCTCTTAAAATCACTCTGCCATCTCACGGGCTTTATCATAGAAAAGCCGTGGAAAAGCAGCGCCATAGGGCAATGCCATAATTGCCAGTTATATGGGCACTCGCAGAGGAACTGCCACGCGAAACCCAGGTGCGTCAAGTGCCTGGGCGAGCATGGCACCTCTGAGTGCTCCCGACCCAAAGATCGTACCCTCTGTCCCGAACCGCCTAGTTGCGTTCTATGCGGGCAAGTAGGTCACCCGGCTAACTACCGCGGCTGCCCGAAAGCCCCCAAGTCCTCTTCTCCCAAACTGGCCAAGCGTTTCGACGCCCGCCAGCAACGGGAAGCCCCCAATACTAATTATAGAATCCCCTCATCCCAAATGCCCGAAAGGCTTAGCCCCCAGAGGCCTAGTCCGTGGAACCACCTCCACCACCAACAGGCTTTCCCAGCCTATGGCCAGTACGCAAACCCTCCACCACCCCCCCCACCCACCAAACCCCTCCCCCCCCTAATGGACCCCCGTATATATCGCGTACCCGCGCCACTAGACAGGCCCGCACCTGCTCCTCAAGCACCGCGCCCCCAACCCCAACGTCAGCCCATAAACGCGCCCCTAGTCCCCTTTGACCAGACCTTTGAGGTCATCACAACTGCTTATCAGTTGTTTTTCACCCCTCGCGCACATCAAATGGCATGCGAACTAGCAGCCGCACAGAAAGCCGGATCTCTAGCGAGAATCCTAGCCACTCATAGAGCGTATCCCGAGATCACGCAAGCCCTGTTGACCCTCTCCACCCCTCAAACCAATCATGTCTAACACCGTATTAGCTAGGTTCAAACCCCGATCCCTCAAGTTAGGTTTTTTCAATGCCAATGGCATCAATGGTCAAAAAGATGAGATCGCGACTTTCCTCCGCGACCATCAAATCGACATCCTCCTCATCCAGGAATCATTTCTAAAACCCTTCAACCGTGACCCTGGCATTGCAAACTACCGCGTGGTTCGCAATGACAGGGTTCGCTGTCACAAGGGCGGTACTCTAATTTATTATAAAAAGGATCTGTACTGCATCCCTATGGACCCTCCTCCTCTAGCATATCTAGAAGTTTCAATCTGCCGCTTAGGCATGACAGGCCATCAGCCGATCCAGATAGTTTCAGCCTACGTATCTCCCCCTACCGGTACGGAGGACTTTCAACCTTTCACTAATGACCTCTCTATCTTGTTAAATATGAGCGACTCCGTTATCATAGCGGGCGACCTCAATGCCAAACATCCCTCCTGGAATAGCACTAGGGCCTCGATGAGAGGGCGACACTTGTTCAACCTCTCAAACTCCCTCAATATTGATATCATCGCCCCGATGAATCCCACTCACTATCCCCATAACGTAAATCATACCCCCGACGTATTAGACTTGGCGATCCTTAAGAACGTCAACCTACGACTAGACTCGATAGAGACGGTAGACGAGCTTCACTCTGACCACCGTCCGGTAATCCTAAAACTGGACCCCCGCATAGGTCTCCCTGACCCCAATCGCCCCCCAGCTACCAAAAAGGTAACGGACTGGAGGAAAGTAGGCACCCAGCTGAAATCCAACACGTCCCCCCATTTGGACTCTATCCCCGACCAATTCGACTCTATCGCAGCAACAACGGCCGCGATCGACTCACTCACAGATCACGTACAATCCGTCGTGAGCGACTGCTCGAAGGAAGTTCCAGTGGGGGAAGACCCCCGCTGGAAACTACCTGACGAAGTGCGTGATCTGCTGACTGAGAAGAACGCAGCTATTCGTGCATACAGCAACTTTCCCTGCGCCGCTAACAAGGCCCATATGCGCTATTTACAGAGATCTGTAAAGACACGCATACAGGAGCTGCGGGACGCGGGCTGGGACAAGATGCTGAGCGATCTAGAGCCGACCCACCTAGCCTTCTGGGAACTCCAGAGGAAACTCAGGTCCCAGCAGGTCGCCTCCACACCTCCCCTGATCCGTCCCGATAAGACCATAGCTTTCGACGACATCGACAAGGCGGAATGCCTAGCCGACAGTCTAGAAGCACAATGCTCGCCCAGCTCTTTACCAGTAGACCAAGCTCACCTCGAAGAGGTCGACGCCGAAGTCGAACGTAGAGCCTCCCTCCCTCCCGTCGAAGACCCTGAGAGTCCTCTGCCTCCCGTCACTCCGGACGAAGTGCAAGACATCATCAAAGGTCTCAAAGTCCGAAAGGCCCCCGGCTCAGACGGAATCACCAATAGGGTGGTCCAACTATTCCCAGCCCACTTGATAATGCTTCTGACCACCATCTTCAATGGTGCGCTAAGCAATAACTTCTTCCCCCAAGCGTGGAAAGACGCCACCGTTATCGGTATCCCAAAGCCCGGCAAGCCCAAGTCCGAGCCGACCAGCTACCGCCCCATCAGTCTGCTCAAGGTCCTCGGCAAGGTCTATGAGAGGCTTATTTATAAGCGCCTCAGAGACTACGCCGAGACCAAGGGCCTCATCCCCAACGAACAGTTTGGGTTCAGAACCCAGCACTCTAGCGTGCATCAGGCCCACCGGATCGTCGAACACATAAGCGCTGGCTTCCAGCGTGGTCTGACGACCGGTGCAGTATTCTTCGACGTAGCGAAAGCGTTCGACAAAGTCTGGCACAACGGCTTGATATACAAGCTATACAAACTCGGTGTGCCAGATCGTCTCGTGCTCATCTTGCGAGACTTTTTGTTGAACCGCACCTTTCGCTATCGCATCGAGGGAGCACTCTCCTCTCCCCGCCCCATCCGGGCCGGAGTCCCTCAGGGCTCCGTACTCGCCCCGCTCATTTTCACCCTGTTCACCAGCGATATCCCGAAGAGTAGAAAGGCGCAGTTGGCTCTGTTCGCAGACGATACGGCCATCTACTACAAGGGCGCTGGCCCCGACTCGATAGCTCGCACTCTCCAGACCGCAGTCGACAAGCTCGGCGCGTGGTTTAGAAAGTGGAGGATCGAAGTCAATCCGGATAAGAGTCAAGCGGTCTTATTCTCTAAGCAGAAAAGACGCTTCAGACCACCGCCTCCCCGACCCATCACCATGCTCGGCAAGCCGATCCCTTGGGGGAGGCGAGCCAAGTATCTAGGTGTCATCTTAGATGAAAATCTTTCCTTCACAGAGCACATAAAGCAGGCTCGCGCGCGGGCCGCTTTCGCTCTCAGTAGACTCCACTCCATTCTAAATGTACGTAGCAAATTGTCACTCAGGTGCAAATTGCGAATCTACACAACGTGCATTCGCCCTATCATGACCTATGCGGGCGTCGTGTTCGCACATTCAAAACCCCGACAAATCCATAGAATGCAAGTGATGCAGAACAGATTCCTTCGTAAAGCCACCGGAGCCCCTTGGTTCTGTAGGAACGAAACCCTCCACGTAGATTTTAAACTCCCCACAATCCACCAGTTTCTCAAACGCAATTCCAAGCGTTTCTTTGACTCAGCCCTCACTCACCGCAACCCTCTGGTTGTCGAGGCCGCTAGTTATGTCCCAAGTCAGATGAGTAGAACCCGCCGTCCGAGGCAAATCCTTCTCGACCCCGATGACCCTATAACACTCCTCCAGGAGAGCAATAGGGAAACCAGTACAGCTCGCATACACACACTCCGACACACTTTCCGACCTCGCCGCCGAGGTCCGCGATCGCGACCCGCCCGAGTAAATGATACTCCCCCCCGACCCTTGCTCGACGATGCGCCAGCCCGCGTCGCAGCTGAGCGCGTAGCTTTAAATTCCCCGTCTAATAATCATGAAATATCCTTGATCCAGCCTGTCCCTCTTGCTGTCCTCCCCCCAGCGAACGCCCTAAGCCGAGGTTCGTACCCCACAGGGGGTGCCCTTAGCGAGCGTTCGCCTAGTTTTAATTAGCATAGTTTTGCCCCTGGCCGGAGGCTTTTAAGTGTAGAAGCTTAAGGCAGCCACAGGATTGACCGGCTAAATAGTCATGACCTCAGAGGTCAGCTATGAGATGCCCTACCAAAAAAAAAAATTATTTTGTATTCAGTTTCAACATTGAGTTCTAATAGTCATCATTCAGTTTTAAGTTATTCCAGTATTCCAATTCAGTTTGTATCGAGACCTCGTAAGGAACAGTAAATAATATTCGACAAGTGAACCGAGAGTTTTTATTCAGCGAACCTAGTAATAGTGCCCTCCAATCCAGTGCATAAATAGTGTGAGAATCCGAACCTGAACTAGAACCCTCACATTGTCTGGTCCTTCGTTAGCCGGATCTGAGGAAAACACTATTGAGTTTAAACTCTACCGAACTTCTTGAAGAAATATTATTTGGAATCAAGAACAATGCCAGTTACGAGATCTACGGGTAAAAGAGGCAGACAGCCGTCGACCACGACTGAAACTGCTACTGAAACCGCGACTGAAACCGCTACTGAGACCGCTACAGAAACTACGACTGAGACGGTCAGTACGGAGGCTACGAGAACGACAGCTGATACGTCAGACGCACCCACTGCGACCGAATCCACGGTCAAAGTTGCCGCCACACAACAAAGAACCGAACCTGAACACAAAGAAAGTGGTCGCCGCAGCAAACCTACGTCGCAGAAGAGTGAAAAAGTGTCGAAAGCGCGTCGCATAGCCAAGGCCAAAGCGGAGCTAGCACAAAGGTTAGTAGAATTAGCAACCGTGCGCCTCGCCGAAGTCGAAACTGAATCTACGGATGATGACTCATGCTCAGTCGCCTCTGAGACTGGAAATGATCAACGAGTGACTACTTGGCTACAATCAACTCAAGTACTCGCTATCGCCGACCGACCACATCAATCCGAAGTAAAGTCGCCGACCGAACGTACAGTTCCAGTGACCGCAGCCGTGTCCTGGACCATCCCGGCGACCTTACCGGCGGGAGTCAGCTCCATGCACCCACCGCCTGAACACCTGAACACGCCGCCAGTGAGCACCGCCGCCTCCTGGCAGCCGAACTTTGCGACAGAACAGCCGCACCCGAACATGCCGCCAGTGAGCACCGCCGCCTCCTGGCAGCCGAACTTTGCGACAGAACAGCCGCACCTGAACATGCCGCCAGTGAGCACCGCCGCCTCCTGGCGACCGAACTTTGCGACAGAACAGCCGCACCCGAACATGCCGCCAGTGAGCACCGCCGCCTCCTGGCAGCCGAACTTTGCGACAGAACAGCCGCACCTGAACATGCCGTCAGTGAGCACCGCCGCCTCCTGGCGACCGAACTTCGCGACAGAACAGCCGCATTCGAACACGCTGCCAGTGAGCACCGCCGCCTCCTGGCAGCCGAACCCTGCGACAGAACAACGGCACCTGAACCCGCCGCCAGTAATCGCCGCCTGGCAACAGAACGTGCCTGCTAAGCCGCAATCAATGCCAGTGCCGACTGAACCCGTCGCACCCTGGCCACAGAACTCGACGTACGCGACAACGAACACATCATGGCAACCGATCTACACTACGGCACCACATCACAGCTACAATCCAAGGTATGCCACCGAGACCCGGGTGCCGCAGTCTATGCCATCAGCGCACGTCGTGCAACAGCCTACAACACTGGCTGTTCAAGAACCAAGAGCGGACATGAAAGAACTTGCTGCTGCGATCACGCACGCTGTGCAAGCCTCGCATTACCAGCAGCCAATACGACATACCGATCTACCCTGCTTCAACGGAGCACATCAAGATTGGCTCACGTTCCGCGCCGCCTACTGTGAGACGGCACACCGACTATCAGCATTGGAGAACATGTCTAGACTTAGAAGAAGCCTTCGAGGTCTAGCCAAGGAAGCTGTACAGGGTCTATTAATAGTGAACGCCGACCCTAATGAAGTTATGAAATCACTCGAACTACGCTTCGGACGGTCGGACTCAATCGCAATGGCTGAAATAGAGCGCCTACGAACTCTGCCACGCCTCACTGAATCTCCGCGTGAAGTTTGTACATTCGCCACCAAAGTTGAAAGCATAGTTGGAACTCTACAAGCACTCAACTGTGGACATTATCTCTTCAATCCAGAAGTAACGAAAGCTATTGTTGAGAAGCTCACGCCAACCTTGAAGAGGCAGTGGTACCAATTCTCAGCAATGCAGCCCAGAACAGAACCTGATCTTATGAAGTTCACCCGATTCATCAAGATTGAAGCTGAAATATGCAGCCCGTATGCCCTGCCTGAAAACATCGCTGCAACACCACAAACCTCTCAGAACACGCAGCGACGCCAGCAACGAGTACATACTACACAAGAAATGAACAAACCAAAGTGTAGTTTATGTGAACGTCAGGGGCACAGCACCATGGAATGCGAACAATTCAAGAAAGCGGCTACTGATGCTAGATGGGATATAGCCAAGAAGCATCGCTTGTGTTTTCGTTGCCTCAAATACCGAACAAAGCAACACAGCTGTAAACCAAAGAAGTGCGAAATAAACGACTGTGTACATTTCCATCATAAGATGTTACACGCCAATAGTGCAGTGAACAAGAAGAAAGTAGAACCTGAATGCCCCAAAGAAGAACAAGAGAAGATCCATTCAGCATGGACACCTAAGGTATCGTTTCTCAAAATAATACCTGTGCAACTTTCTGGACCGGCGGGAGCTGTAGATACCTACGCACTCCTAGATGACGGCTCTACGGTAACCATTATCGACGAGAGCCTAGCCAATCAAATCGGAGCAGAAGGATCTTGTGAACCACTACGTATAGCAGCTTTCGACGGCGAACCTACGATCGACATAACATCTCGACGAGTGAATTTCTTCATCAAAGGACTTCACACACCTGAACGCAAGTTACAAGCAAGAACAGTCAAGCAGCTAGAGTTGGCTGCACAGAGGATACCTGGAGAAGCAATCAGGTACTGTGAACATCTTCGAGACATAGACATAGTAACTGAAGATGCAAGACCCAGACTACTGATCGGCCAAGACAACTGGGATCTCCTCATTACTATAGAAACCAAAACAGGAAAGAAGAACCAACCAGTGGCATCACTAACGCCACTCGGTTGGGTCCTACACGGCAGCCACACACGAGCACTTGGCCACAGAGTGAACTTCATCAGACATGCTAACATAGACGACGACCTTCACGAACTGGTGAAAGAACACATCACAATGGACAATATGCAAATCAATCCAAAGAAACCCATCAACGATCCTGATGAGAAGGCACTTCGTATCCTGCAGCAGCACACGAAGAGAACCGCAGAAGGACGGTATCAAACCGCTCTATTATGGCGAGATGAAAACATAAAGATGCCAGACAACTACGACAGCGCTTTGAACAGACTCATCAGTGTTGAAAAGAAAATTGATAAAGATCCAGAACTAAAGAGGAAGTACTCTGAACAAATGGAAGCACTAGTATCAAAGGGATACGCCGAACCAGCTCCAACGACCACTTTGAAACACAGAACTTGGTACTTACCTCACTTCGCAGTTTACAACCCGATGAAACCGGACAAATTGAGGATTGTCTGTGACGCTGCAGCCAAGACCCGAGGGGTCTCTCTAAATGATCAAATACTCACTGGTCCAGACCTTCTACAATCATTACCAGGAGTGATCATGCGCTTCCGGCAACATTCAATCGCCGTGACCGCCGACATCACTGAAATGTTCTTACAAATAGAACTTCGACCCGAAGATCGGGACACTCTCCGTTACTTATGGCGAGGAGACCGAAGAGACAACCAGCCGCCTGAACAATACCGCATGAAGTCTCTAATCTTCGGAGCTTCCTGCTCACCAGCCATAGCCATATATGTGAAGAACACGAACGCCGAAAGATTTCAACATGAATATCCAGAGGCAGTCGAAGCTATCAAAAGAAAGCATTACATGGATGACTATTTGAACAGCTTCGACACATTAGAAGAAGCAGTAAGAGTCTCACAAGCAGTGCGTAACATTCACAGAGAAGCGCACTTCGAACTCAAGAAATGGTCATCGAACTCTATTCACCTTCTTGAAGCATTAGGGGAAGTAACCAAGACCGAAGACAGAATCAATCTGGAAGACAACATCCAGACAGAGCGAGTCCTCGGTCTGATATGGAGGCCAACAGAAGACTCGCTTACCTTCAACCTGAATCTGATACGCATACCTCAGAACATCCTACAGAACGACACGCCTACGAAAAGAGAAGCTCTTCGGATAGTTATGTCCCTATTTGACCCATTGGGACTTGTATCGCCGGTGACCATCAGAGCCAAGCAGATACTACAGGAAGTTTGGCGTCGTGGAACAGCATGGGACGAAGCCCTAGATAGTGACCTAGCTGCAAGCTGGAGGAAATGGCTGACTCATCTCAGAGCACTAGAACATATCTCCATTCCACGAACCTATCCAGGCTTCAGCGCTACGGAATCACTACAGATACATATATTCACCGACGCAAGCGAATCTGCATACGCAACAACATTATACTGGCGAACAGTCACCAGGGACGGAAGAGTCTACGTCTGCTTGATCACAGCCAAAGCCAAGGTGACACCATTGAAACTAACGTCAATCCCACGATTAGAGCTGCAAGCAGCAGTACTTGGCGCACGCATGGCGACAGTGGTTAAGGAAGAACATGAACGAACACCAGAGTCGACCACGTTCTGGACCGACAGCAGAACTACGCTGTCATGGATCAGAACGGGGTCCAGATCTTATAAACCATACGTCGCCCACCGCATTGCAGCAATTGAAGAACACAGCTCCACCAATGAATGGCGCTGGGTCCCGACCAAATTGAACCCAGCAGACGACGCTACAAGAGACGTGCCAGAACACTATGATCAAAATCATCGCTGGTTCAACGGCCCAGAATTCCTACGTGGACCTCCAGAAACATGGCCAGCTGATGAGAAGAACCCTCTCATAATCACGGGGGAAGAAAGAACCTGTAGCATCAGAGACAAGAGCGTACAGATCAGCGAAGCTATACCAAACGCCAACAGATTCTCACGTTGGGAGAGATACCTACGAGCCACAGCACGAGTTCTACAGTTCCTGCATCTCTGTCGCCAATCAGGGCAGAATATTAACTACAAAAGAACTAAGAAGAACAGCAGCAACGACCCTGATTGGAGAAAAAGTAAGCAGACGGTGTCAGTCAAACCAAGAGAGAAGCGAGAGGTCACGAACAATCACCTGCCTCTCACCGGTGAGCACCTACGCCACGCCGAAAGTCTGATCCTGCGAGCTTCACAAGAACAATCCTTCCAGGAAGAGATAGAAGCTCTGACCAACAAGAAGCCCATATCACGAAACAGTCGTCTGCACGCACTGTGCATAGAATTCACAGAGGGAGAGATTCGCCTGAAGAGCAGAATAACCGTTATGACAGACATCACCGAACGACTGAAGAAACCGATGATACTAGATGGAGATCATATTGCGACACGATTGTGGATCGAACACGTCCACCGCAAATTACATCACGCGGGCACCGAGACCATAGTCAACGAGTGTCGCCAGCAACATTGGGTCCTCCGTCTACGACCAACAGTCAAGAACATCATAAGCAAATGCCTGCGATGTCGTATAAAGGCAGCCTCTCCACCTCAGCCGATGACGGGGAATCTCCCTTCCTGTCGCCTAGCACACCACCAGAGACCATTTACCTACACCGGGTTGGACTACTTCGGACCCCTGACCATTACAGTGGGACGTAGTCATCAGAAGAGGTACGTCGCTTTATTCACGTGCCTGACGACGCGAGCCATCCACCTTGAACTTGTGGCATCGCTCAACACAGATTCGGCAATCATGGCACTACGACGCATGATAGCACGCCGAGGATGTCCAACACAGCTATGGTCTGATAACGGAACGAACTTTCACGGTGCTGAAAAGGAGCTACGCACAGCCATCTTCGCGGCTACGGCCGAAGAAGCTTCGAAGAAGATGATCGACTGGCGTTTCATCCCACCCGGAGCACCATTCATGGGAGGTGCCTGGGAGCGCATGGTGAGGTCTGTGAAGACAGCGCTAGCTGCCACGTTGAACGAGCGATTCCCGAGCGAAGAAGTGCTTAACACACTACTCATCGAGGCCGAACACACTGTCAACAGCCGGCCACTGACGCACGTGTCCGTGAACCACGAGGATCCTGAAGCATTGACACCCAATCATTTCATTTTGGGCGGTCCAGGTCGCATCGCGGCACCAGGAGAATTCGACGACAGCGACTTACGTCTACGAGCCAGTTGGCGTGCAGCCCAGAGGCTTGCCGATATATTCTGGGCCCGATGGCTGAAAGAATATCTCCCAGAACTACGGAACCGTAGAGAACCACACACTAAAGGCGTGATCCCCAATATAGGCGATCTAGTGTTCATCGTAGATGGTAACCTCCCAAGAAACATGTGGGTCAGAGGACGCATCAGCGCTACATTCCCTGGCCCAGATGGAGTAGTCCGCACAGTGGACGTGATCACGAAAGGAGGTATCCTGAGACGTCCAGTGAAAAAGATAGTGGTACTATCAATCGACCACGGCGAACCTGCACCGGCTTCTACAACTGCGACGTCAGCAGCGGACGACGCACGGCGGGAGGAATGTGCAGGACGCCTAGTAATAACATAGTAGATAAGACCAATGTAATCGAAATCAATCAAGAACAATGTTATAAACATTATTATTTAGTTATAAGAACTCTGTCATGATCGTACGCAATTCTAGGTCAAGTCGGGAGCGAGTTTGAGCCTGACCGAGCGTGTCAGAACCTGTCTGAACTTGTACGGACTTGTCCGACGTAGACACGCCTCTGCCTCGCTCTGATTGGTGGACCTGGGATTGCGTGCGATCGCCAATTTATTTGTAATTTTCTTATTTGTTAATTTATTTTAACTATTGATCGCTACCGACGCCACTTGCGCCTATGTGGCTTACTATAAGTATAGGCGCATTTATTATTTTGTATTCAGTTTCAACATTGAGTTCTAATAGTCATCATTCAGTTTTAAGTTATTCCAGTATTCCAATTCAGTTTGTATCGAGACCTCGTAAGGAACACTAAATAATATTCGACAAGTGAACCGAGAGTTTTTATTCAGCGAACCTAGTAATAGTGCCCTCCAATCCAGTGCATAAATAGTGTGAGAATCCGAACCTGAACTAGAACCCTCACAATATTCGAAAACAGGTGCAACGATCGTGTATTCGCGCGACGATAGCTTTTGGTTAGGACGAGGCCTGAGTCCATCGCGAGCGTGACAGCAAAGCTAATCATTAGATCTGCTGTAACACCAGTCCTACATTCACAGTTCACACTCTAGTAGAGTATCACAAGCTCAGTGCTGATGACACTATTTTATTATCAATAGTTATGTTAGCTGCCAGATAACAATTAAACTTCTTTGCCGATTTTCCAGTTTGTGTGTGGCTGCTGGTGGAGTGTTATATTCTCCATCAGTTTTTCTGTTTGCATATTCATTTCGCTGTAGAACCTTGAAGTTAGCTCCGTAAGCGGCGACAGGTTGGCTTCATAGTCTCCGGTATCACAACTCCCAAGCTGCGTAGCTTCCCGACTGGATATATGTGCATGTCGCGATCAGGCATTAAAAATGCCGCGATACATACTGTTGGCGACGAGAAGACGAACTGATTAGTAATTAAGAATTTGATTAAACCAATAAAAACCATTTTACGTAGTCTACCTAGATATAAGTTGTATCCTAATAAGCATAGGTGTGTTTTTGATTTTCCCATACGTATAATTCTGATTGATATACTCATACCTAAATAAAGACGTAGATAGTACCCCAACACTTCCCTAAGGTAAAGGTAAAGGTAATAAGCAATAATGGTATTGCCCACCACACACAGGTAACTCACTAACAGGCACCTAAACACACATAGACAAGGTAATAGCATCACTCACGAACAAGTCACAACTTGTCGACTAAAAGTAAGTCAGATGGCATCGCCCAAAAACAAGTTGCAACTTGTCGAGAAGGAACTAGGCAAAAATACGTCATTCGGGGAGCAGGTTACAACCTGTCGACAATCATGATCATGCTTGACCGAAATGCCCACGCCTCACTAACCTACCATTGGTTAAACATTGTAAAACATATATTTTAACTTGTAGAACCACCCGCTACTTGTACTATAGTAGAAAACTATGTAAGCCAAACCGAAATTGTAAAAGCTAGTTTTTAGTGCGCGATTCAATATACCTTAAAAGTAATTATCAAAGTCGGTGTTTCATTGCAAATCCCCTACAAGAATTGGTCCTTCTGCAGCCAGATTTGAAGAACTGAAGCCTGAGTCTGAAGAATACGTGAAGAATACATAAGCTACGTGAAGATACATCGCTATTTTAAAGGTAAGCAGCGTTATACGAGAAGCTTATGTATTTCGTGAAGACTACATAAGTTACGAGAAGATTATTTCTACGTACCGCGCACTAACTACTCATTATTGCTGGGAATAGGCGACTTGGAAGATCGCTTATTCTCGAAGCCAGGCCCTCTACGGAAGACCTGTTGGGCACACGACCTGCTGGGTGAAGAAAATTGCTGGGAATAGGCGACTTGGAAGATCGCTTATTCTCGAAGCCAGGTGTCACTCGAAGCCTTACGTGTGCCAAGTGAAGATTATTGCTGGGAATAGGCGACTTGGAAGATCGCTTATTCTCGAAGCCAGGCCCTCTACGGAAGACCTGTTGGGCACACGACCTGCTGGGTGAAGAAAATTGCTGGGAATAAGCGACTTGGAAGATCGCTTATTCTCGAAGCCAGGTGTCACTCGAAGCCTTACGTGTGCCAAGTGAAGATTATTGCTGGGAATAGGCGACTTGGAAGATCGCTTATTCTCGAAGCCAGGCCCTCTACGGAAGACCTGTTGGGCACACGACCTGCTGGGTGAAGAAAATTGCTGGGAATAAGCGACTTGGAAGATCGCTTATTCTCGAAGCCAGGTGTCACTCGAAGCCTTACGTGTGCCAAGTGAAGATTATTGCTGGGAATAGGCGACTTGGAAGATCGCTTATTCTAGAAGCCCTGCGTGAGTACATAGTGTTATTGAACAGTGTTTTAGTGAATACATAAGGAACATTGAACGTTGTCAAGTGAGTACATAGTGTTATTGAACGGTGTTTAGTGAGTACATAGGAAACATTGAACGGTGTTTAGTGAGTACATAAGGAACATTGGACATTGTTTAGTGAGTAAATAAGGAACATTGGACATTGTTTAGTGAGTACATAAGGAACATCAAACATAGTTCAGTGAAGTGCTAACTGTGTGTGTCGAAGGGTGTGTACACCTACACCTCGACGCACCCTCTGCTGAAGGATTGTAACATAAAAACGGGTAAGTCACTGAACAATATTGACATTAAGTGAAAGTGAATAACATGATGACGCGAAGCCGTAAAGGGGATAGCACGCGCTCGACCACGGAAGAAGAGACTACGGAGACGTCAGCTACCACCTCCGAGGCGGTGACGGATAGCAGCGCGCGTACTGAAGACACAACCGTGGTCGAGGATGGCGATGCTACCTTGGTGGAAAACAAAAAGAAAAAGACAAAATCAATTTCGAATAAAGCAGTGAATAAAAAGAAAGAACTAGAAGCTAGATTGGAATTAGAGAAATTACAATTGGAAGAAATTAAGATGAAATCCAAGTTAGCAAATACCAAGTTGGAATTAACACGTGTCAACGAAGATGACTCGGACTTGAGTGATGATGAAGAGGACGCTGCCACCAAAGCCGCTGCTGAAAAGGCCACTGAAGCTTGGGTGTCAAAGTCAAAGGAAGCAGAGTGCGACGAAGTAGAGATCTCCAAGAAAGCGCCGCCCACTGCAGAAACGATGCCATCCACAACGACTCCCACAAATCAGCTGGCCGAAGCCATATTGGAAGCAGTCAAGTCCGCCACAGACAGCAAGGCAACAGCGATTATGCAACGCGCGCCGAAGTATGTCAGCGAGTTACATCAATTTGACGGCGATGCAAGAGACTGGATGGCCTTTAAAGCAACATACAAAGACTCACAGGCTCTCTTCAGTGGTATCGAAAATATGGGAAGATTGAGAAGAGCAATCAAAGGGAAAGCTAAGGAAGCGGTGAAGTCTCTTCTCTATACACAAGTGGATCCAGAAGAAGTAATAACTGCGTTGGAACGTCGATACGGAAGACCCACTTACCTGATAAGAAGCGAAATAGAAAACATAGAGAAGCTACCTCCCATGTCTGAAGATGCAAGAGAGTTGGTGCGATATGCTGGAGCCGTGGCCAATACAGTCAGTGTTGTAAAGCAAATGAAGAAACAAAGTTATCTACACTCATGTGACATATCGAATCGAATAATTGAGAAGATGTGTATCCTGGTGCGATTCAGGTGGTACGAGTACAGGGCATCCAAAGAAGAAGATGATGAACCAATCCTCATCAGCCTCATGAACTTCTTCAACCAGATGGTGGATCAGTTCGAGATGCACGAGTTCATGGGGACCAAGGTAAAGAAAGAAGGATGGAAAAGCCGCATGCGACCTCCCGGTTCCCGCGGCGTGAACACCACTCGAGCCACACAGCACAATGAGGAAGAATATTCATCGAACGAAGAGGATTCAGATGAAGAGCGAGCTGAACCACAAACAGCAACAGTTTGTTCATGCAAGGATGATGCAAAGAAGCCAGAGAAGATTGCCTGTCCTGAATGTGCAGGGGAACATACACTGTTGAAATGCAAGAAGTTTATCGACTCCTCCATAAATGAAAGATGGGAACAAGCCAAGCGAGCCTCCATATGTTTCAAATGCCTGCTGGGGCGACACAGAAGATTCAGTTGCAAAGCAAAGTCGTGTGGAAAATGCAAGAGGGATCATCATGTGATGTTACATTCCGAAGAAAAGACGAAGCCGACCACACAAGAGACTCAAGCCGTAGCATCGACTGTGAACGCAACGCGGGCAATATCAAGAGCCTACTTGAAAATCGTGCCAGTGGAACTATGGGGACCAGATGCCAAAGCCGAAGTCTACGCTCTTATGGACGAGGGATCAACGGTGACACTTATAGAAGATGACATCGTGAACATGATTGGAGCCCAGGGTCCCGAAGAAGAGTTAAGAATTGAGGGTGTGGGAGGACATCGAATGGATCAGAAGTCAAAGAAGATTGACATTAAGATCAGAGGGAAGTTCGAGCGAAACATTGAAAAAATGTCAGGATATACCGTTAAGACATTGAACCTATCCCCCCAAGAGGTCAGCGATAGTGACCTGAAAGATTGCCAGCACCTAGAAAAGATAGCAGAGCAACTGAAATACCCTAACGCTCGTCCTACGGTACTCATTGGGCAGGACAATTGGCATCTCATCGTGTCTCAAGAAGTGAAAACTGGCGACCGAAGCAAGCCAGTAGCCTCCAGAACCCAGTTGGGATGGGTCTTACATGGGACCAAATCAAGCAACAACACTCCGGTACGAATAGTGAATCATCTGGTGACGCAGCCTAATGGAAAAGACGATTACCTCGAGAAGATGATCAGAGACCACTTCGATATCGAAGCCCTAGGAATCGCTGCAAAGAGACCATCCAGCGACATTGACCAGCGGGCCCTCGACGTGCTGCATTCTACGTCGAAAAGATTGCCTGATGGAAGATTCAGCGCAGGCTTGATTTGGAAGACAGACGACGAAAGTCTACCTGAAAGTAAAGTAGCAGCAGCCCGACGACTGAGGGGAATGGAGAAGAAGTTCTTGAAGGACAAAGATTTTGAACAAAAGTACGAAGAACAAATTGAAAACCTGATCAATAGTGGATACGCCGAGGAAGCAACGAACGAACCCACATCTTCAAGAACGTGGTACCTACCTCACTTTGCCGTTATCCACCCTCAGAAGAAGAAGATGAGACTGGTCTTCGACGCCGCAGCTAAATCAAATGGAAAATCGCTGAACGACGCATTGTTAGCTGGACCCGATTTGCTACAATCACTGTTCGGTGTTCTGCTCCGCTTCCGCCAAGAAGCAATAGCTGTCGTCGCAGACATCAAAGAAATGTTCCTGAGGATAAAAATCAACGAAGAAGACAGAGATAGCCTCCGATTTCTCTGGAAGAACAAGGAATACAGAATGACATCCCTAATATTCGGAGCCGCCTGTTCGCCATGTACCGCCATATACGTGAAGAACAGAAATGCAGAAGACTTCGTCAGTCACTGTCCAGAAGCCGTCAGAGCAATAAACCGAAATCATTACATGGATGACTATATTGCAAGTTTCTCCGACGTGACAACAGCTACCAAAGTGTCAAGAGATGTGAACGAAATTCACAAGAAAGGAGGCTTCTTCTTAAGAGGCTGGGCGAGCAACGACCCTTCGGCGATTGAAGAGTTCGCCGACGCAGAAAGCAATACCAACTCCATCGTACTAGGAGAACAGAAGAATCAAGACCAGAAAACCCTGGGACTCAATTGGAACGTCCAAGAAGACAGCCTTCATTTCACTCTGAGTCTGCGCAATACTCCCGACGAAGCCAAAGAAGGAAGACGTGCACCGACGAAGAGAGAAGCAACGAGCGCAGTGATGTCGGTCTTTGACCCCTTAGGATTGGCGTCACCCATAACCATACAAGGAAAAGTAATGCTTCAGAATTTATGGAGGTCCGGCCTAGAATGGGACGAAAGACTGCCTCCACCCAGAGAAGAGGAATGGACAAAGTGGCTTGAGGATCTAAGAAAACTTGAAAATCTTCGAATCCCTCGCTGCCTCACATACGACGCGACTGAGGGGGAGCTGCACACATTCTGCGATGCAAGCGAGAAGGCGTACGCCTGCGCGGTGTACTGGCGCTCCCAACACCCAGATGATCGCGTAGAAGTGAAGCTGCTAACGGCGAAAGCTAGAGTGTCACCTCTCAAGCCAACTTCAATACCTCGACTAGAACTACAAGCGTGTTTACTGGGAAGTCGCTTGGCCAATAGTGCGAGCCAAGAAATGGACTTGACTGCGACCCGAAGATACTTCTGGACCGACTCGAGAACAGCACTGACATGGATCAAATCAGACCCGAGGAGATTCAAGCCTTTTGTCGCACATCGTCTCGCCGAGATAGAAGAGCTGACAAAGCATAAGGAATGGCACTGGGTTCCAACTAAACTCAATGTAGCCGACGACGCCACCAGAGAGACCCCATCCAACTTCGATATAACACATAGATGGTTCAAGGGACCGGCCTTCTTGCATGAAGATCAAAGAAATTGGCCTACAGAAGAGAAGAAGGTCTCCATCACCGACACAGGTGAAGAAAAACCTAACGCCATCACTCTCAGCGTTAGAAAAGTAATCCCTGTCATCGTGCCCGATCCAGCAAGGTTCTCCAGTTGGACGCGCCTACTCCACGCAACAGCGAGATACTTGCAAGCCATAGATGTCTTCAAGCGAAAAATGAAGAAAAAGGTGAACATCACGAAACTCATCACCCGAAATACACAAGACCCAGCTTGGAAGAAGACACAGAAACAGAAAGTCCAACCACTAGAAAAGAGGCCAAGCAGAAAAGAAATAGCCTTCCGACCGAAGTCAGCGCTCTACGTTGAAAAGGCGGAACAATTGCTAGTAAGAAGAGCGCAAGAAGACAGCTTTTCAGACGAACTCGCTGCTTTACGAAAGAAAGAAGATCTCAATCCAACATCCAATCTGAAGAATCTAACGATCAAATTAGAAGACGGGTTCATCAGATTATCCACACGCATCGGAGCGGCCAAGTACCTGATGGCCTCATACAAGAATCCGATCCTGATGGATAAATATCACCGAATAACCCAACTGCTAGTGAAGCACATCCATGAAGCCTTCAATCACGGGAACCACAACACCGTGATGAATGAGGTCCGGCAGAAATACTGGATACCATCGCTTCGAAACATGGTGAAGAAAGTAGCACGAGACTGCGGATGGTGTAGAATTCGGAAGAAGACGCCGCAGATCACACCCCAAGGAGATCTGCCACCTGAACGTCTGACGAAGACCAGCCCTCCTTTCACTTGCCTAGGAGTGGACTACTTCGGACCCATGCTCGTCACCATTGGAAGACGTACAGAGAAACGATGGGGAGCGTTGTTCACGTGTCTCACCACAAGAGCAATTCATCTGGAGCTAGCTAACTCCCTATCGACCGACTCCATGATCCTCGCACTACGAAGAATGATCGCCAGAAGAGGAACACCGAAGATCATACTGAGCGACAACGGTACCAACTTCATCGGTGCGAATAGAGAGATCGCTGAAGCCATCGCGAGTCTAGGAGAAGAAGTGAACAAGATGGGCATCGTGTGGAAGTTCATCCCTCCTGGAGCCCCCCACATGGGTGGAGCCTGGGAAAGAATGGTGCGATCTGTAAAAGTCGCTCTCACAGCTACACTACACGAGCGGCAACCTAAAGAAGAGATTCTCCACACATTACTTCTGGAGGCCGAGCACGTCGTGAACTCAAGGCCCCTCTTCTCCGTCAGCACCGACCCAGAAGAAGAAGAAGCTTTGACCCCGAATCACTTTCTCATCGGGCGGTCATGCGGAGCCACACTATTTGGCTCCTTCGACGACACAGAACTCATCGGCTCTCCCAACTGGAAGACATCCCAACGCCTGGCCGATCATTTCTGGTCAAGGTGGTTGCGAGAGTACCTCCCAACTCTCTCGCCTCGCTACAACCAAGGTCCTGACTACCGGGACCCGATATTGGGCGACATAGTCCTAATCGTGGACCACACCTTGCCACGATACTCGTGGCCACGCGGCGAAATAGTCGCTACTCATCCCGGACCAGACGGAAGAACCAGGATCGTCGACGTGCGAACAGCAGCGGGTATCCTGCGGCGGCCAGCATCACGCCTAGTCCTGATTGTACCTGCAACGTCGCCCCAACGAGATGGAGTGCAACGCACTGAGAGGGAGACTGTTGGCGACGAGAAGACGAACTGATTAGTAATTAAGAATTTGATTAAACCAATAAAAACCATTTTACGTAGTCTACCTAGATATAAGTTGTATCCTAATAAGCATAGGTGTGTTTTTGATTTTCCCATACGTATAATTCTGATTGATATACTCATACCTAAATAAAGACGTAGATAGTACCCCAACACTTCCCTAAGGTAAAGGTAAAGGTAATAAGCAATAATGGTATTGCCCACCACACACAGGTAACTCACTAACAGGCACCTAAACACACATAGACAAGGTAATAGCATCACTCACGAACAAGTCACAACTTGTCGACTAAAAGTAAGTCAGATGGCATCGCCCAAAAACAAGTTGCAACTTGTCGAGAAGGAACTAGGCAAAAATACGTCATTCGGGGAGCAGGTTACAACCTGTCGACAATCATGATCATGCTTGACCGAAATGCCCACGCCTCACTAACCTACCATTGGTTAAACATTGTAAAACATATATTTTAACTTGTAGAACCACCCGCTACTTGTACTATAGTAGAAAACTATGTAAGCCAAACCGAAATTGTAAAAGCTAGTTTTTAGTGCGCGATTCAATATACCTTAAAAGTAATTATCAAAGTCGGTGTTTCATTGCAAATCCCCTACACATACTGTAGCAGCATCTACATCACCACATGCGAAGTACGCACCAAAGACTGACGTCTCATTAATCCTGCATTGGGCAAGCATAGTTTACCGCATGATCAACATACTTTATAACTTTCCGACATGAATCGTTGGGCAGTTGCCCACCAGACACGACACCCGTCTAATCGGAGGATCCTCCTTTTTCTATGGAGGAGTGAACTTTACACCGTCTTCCTCATGGCTGTATACTGGTGACCCCGAGTATGAACGTCAGCGCAGCTTTCGTGAAACGACTTCAGTGTGACATCTTCATCATCATCACTCCCGCAAGCTTTCGTGAGGCGAATCACACAACCAGCCAGCACCCACGGCTTCAACGGGTATACAGACCACCAGCATGCAGCGGTTGCGCATTCCTGGTCATCACCCTCAGCCTCATCAGAAACCTTGGCACAGCACACTGCAGTTTCGGCCGGTCCATAAGCCGAGCCCTTTCTACCCTCTTCTGGTCGACGCCAGCAGTCAGTCACAAACCGGCGCTCACTGGATCATAACGCAGCGCCACCTCGTCATGCAATTGCTGCAATAATCACATGCATCTCAAGGTAATGCCTAACAAATTCCCCGGCACCACAGCCTGTACGTCTGCTCCTCGCGCTTGAATCAAGTAGAATGTTGCGTTGCATCAGTCCGTAGTTCCGATCGCGTCGTTACACACGACGGAAGCAACAACCATGAAACAACGCGCAGGGACCTGGGGGCTGGGCCCGCGAGTATTTCCGCCATTCACGTGTGCGTACTCGCAGCGGAAAAATGTCGAATTTGTTTAAATTTTATTTAAGTATTTGCCAGAATATAAGTAGGTACTTACAAAATAACATAGTAAAATAATTTTAGTCTCACTATATTCGACTTATCAGGCCGTGCAAATATTTCTATTAGGTACGTGCTGTAATATCATGAAATTACATCAACTTCATTAGTCATACACATCATATTCAAAATAAAAACAGCCTTCATTAATATTAATTAGGCACATTAACATCATAAAATATATTAAATTCATTTATTAGTTTATATCTCAAGACAGTTCATCGATTTATTGTTTAGAGTTATTCAATTCAATTCATTTATTTCAGACAATGTCCATAACTACCTATTACAAAATTAAAATCAAATAAAATATTAAAATAAATCAAGAAATAAAAATTAGACAGAGACATTACAATAACATAATTAAGAATAACCAAATAAAAAATATAAATATAAATAAAAAATATATAAAAATAATATACTTTAAACATAATCAATTACAAAATTAGACATACACAATATAAACACACACACAATTTCAAATAATACGAGGAGAGGCGCTAACATGAAGCTGCATCCACCTCTGCATCAGGGACAGGTCCCACCGCTCGGATACCACCCTCAGGAGACTGTTCGAGTTGCCTTGTAGACGACATAATAGAGAAGCGCTCCGTTGCCATATGATCGCAAAAAAATCATCCGTCCGCGCCTCAGCAAACATAGTCGAAGCACTACAAAACCGAGGAAGCCCTAACAGTATCCAGAAAGCATTATTGTACTGCACGCGCAGTGCGCTGTACGCCCGCTGCGTAAAGTTGGTTCACAGATTGCACGTGTAAAACGACTGACAATATGCCTTAATTAATGTCACCTTTACAGGTCTACTACCTACATCGCGCAAATCTGCGAGCCAACATATTACATCGGACAGACAGCGCCCTGCGCTCCCTCTCAATGTCTAAATTGTCACACAAGTCGTCAGAGACCCAGTGGCCCAAGTACTTAAATTGATGCACTCTTTTCAAAGGAATGCCGCAAAGAGTGACAGGAGGTACAGAAGAGTAACATTTGGTACCGGCTTTGAAGATCATGAACTCACTCTTTTTGGCATTGTAACTGAGCCCATGGGCCTCCGCATATGACTCACAAATACGCAATAGCTTACGCAAGGCCCCGATCGATGGGCTCAGCAACACCATATCATCCGCATAACTGATATTATTCATGCACACTCCGTCTATGGAACATCCAATGTTAGTGCTGCTAAGCTCACCGATCAGGCGGTTCATATACAGGTTAAAAATACGGGGCGAGGATAAACCCCCTTGTCTTACTCCACACTCCAACCTGTACACGTCCGACCTCGCATCCATCCATCTAACAGCATTCTTCTGTTTACTGTACCAGTACCGGAGCAAAGATACAATTTCCTGTGGCACATCTGTTTCACATTGTAGCTTCTGCCATAGCCTGTCATAACACACCAGATCAAAAGCCTTTGAAAGATCTAAGAAGCATGCATATACTGGTGTGTTTCTGTCCGCATAGTACTGAGCAGTCTGCTTGAGACAGAGGATAGCACTCTCAGTTGACAACCCGGGTCTGAACCCAAACTGAGCGTCATGCAAATGCAGGTGCCTTTCCAACTGCTGATCAAGCAAACTGTCCAGCACTTTAGCTATGACAAATGTACTGATTTGAATAATTATAAGAATGACATCAATATTTGTTTAAATGACATAGTAAATTGGCTTAATAATAATAATTTAGTTATAAATCTCAATAAAACAAAAATCATGCATTTTTATCAACGGTGCAAAAACCCAAAGATAAATATTTTCTACAAGGGCTGTGATATTGAAGAAGTGGATAGGGCTAAGTTTCTAGGTATTACTATAGATAATCAACTTACGTGGAAGCCTCACTTAGAAGAATTATGTAAAAAACTTAGCAAATCCGCTTACGCTCTCTATCAGCTCTCAAAGAAGGTTAACAGTCAGGCTCTTTTAACAGCCTATCATGGACTAGTTGCCTCTGTTTTACGATATGGCATTATTTTCTGGGGGCAGTCTACTGATAGAGAACTGGTGTTTAAGTTACAAAAGCGATGCATCAGGTCAATGTGCGGTCTGAAGATGACTGATACCTGTGTTCCCCACTTTAAGTCCCTAAAGATTTTAACCTTGCCTTCTTTATATATATTGGAAACGGCCTTGTTTGTGAAATGTAACCCACAATTATTTCAAAAATTATCGGAAGTCAGAAAAAATCCAATACGGACACAGTATGTACGTGAATAAATTATGTCAAGTGAAATGTAAAACTGCACTAATGCAAAAAAGTGTTTTTGGTATTACCCCTCGCATATATAATAAAGTTCCAAATGTTATTAAAAATATGACTGTAGGTATTAAAATTTAAAAGGGCGCTTAATCAAATTCTACTTACAAAATGCTATTATACGATTGACAATTTTCTTAATGATGATTCACTTACTGATTGACATGCTTATTATTATTTAATTGATTTGACATTTTTTCTTTTTTTAACTTTGATTCCGATTAGTTGACATTTAATATTTTATTGTATTCTTATTATGTAATTAAGATAAGATATGATAATAATTTGATGTAAATATTTGCATGCTTAATGGCAAAATATGGCTGATCTTTGTACTTTACTAACACCTATTGATGTATCATCTACCCATATTTGCAAAAATAAAATTATTCTATTATTCTATTCTATGACAGTCGCAAGTGAGATCGGTCTGTAGTTGGAAAGATCCGATGAGTCACCCGTCCTATCCTTGATAATTGGCACTACGACTGTGTGCATTAATTCATCGGGTAAATAACCATGACTAACACACAAATTAAATAATAGTGCAAGGACTCTTGGCAGGTGCACGCCCGCGTACTTCAAATGCTCGATGCTAAGACTATCGTGACCTGGTGACTTGCCTCTCACCATCCTCTTTATAATTTGAGCCACATCCTTGGCAGAGAATCTGACGTTAACATGCCCAAGACGGTCCTCAGCAGCGAGCATCTGCGACGCGGACCCGAGCGGTGACACCACACTAAAATACCGCTGAAAGGCACAAGCGATGTCCCGCGGCTCATGCGCTCCACCGACACTCGCCGGAGAGTCCAACCTTGGATTAAGTGTACGTGTATGTTTTCAAAAATCACCAAAGCTCTTATTCGAATGATGTCCTGCAATGATGTCCATCTTTATTTGACTTTCATTATTCATAATTCGTTTCGTTATAAATAATGTCAATAATTATAATTTAAATAAAAGTGTTCGTAAATTTATATAACATAGCTATGTACTTACATCATGTCTGTTTAAAATTTTAATAATCATCTAGGTATTGAATAAAATCATCTGTCACAAAGCCAATTGTTTAAAGTTCTATTCTAAGTTATTAATTTTTCTTATTTTTTCACCGCCATGGTGTAGCAGATTCTGTTACATAACTTTAATCTACCAGAGGTTTTTGTACGATTTTCCTTTTAAATTGCGCCTTATCATCCTAATCCAGCTCAAAAAGTGATAGGTGGTTTCTAACTAATTTACTCATTTCAAAAACGTATAGGGATGGAAGTGATAAAGTAAATGTTTATCAGTGAATATTGGTCGGCACGAATGTGTCCACTTGAGAATATAAATTGACCTTATGCATTTTTTCTGGGCTATAAAACCTCTCTGGGCGTCTGTAGTTTCCCCATATGTTTATCCCATACCTCAATACTGAACATACATGACTGTGGTATACCATTAATACTCTTTCTTTATTACTTTATTTTATTTTATTTTATATTACGAAGTGTGTAAACGAATTTGTGAATATTTTTACAAACAAGATTTACATGAGATTTATTTTACATTACATCCTATAGTTACAATAATTATCAATATTTATTCCTAGAAATTTTATTTCATTTACTTCTTCAATGATGTTATTATTATATTTGATTGACAAGTCAAAGACAAAGCTGTATAGTTATTATACTCTTTGGCCTCAACCTTGCAATTTGGATCTTTTAAGCTTTTTACAGACTTGGGTGTCAAAAAACTTAGCAAATAACTTTTTTAAACGTAGGTGCTTTTCCATCAACGAATGGCCAGAAAAAAACACTGGTACCATGGTAATTCTTATTACGCCATAGTCACCATGTTGTGTGCAACCTAAATTCCGAATTGCAAAAGGCGCTCCGCACTACTAAAATGGTAGGTAATGTATGTAAATAAAAGATTCTGAAGCGTGAGAAAATAATTTATTGAGTATAACTAGTATACGATGTGTTAGGCGGTAGGAGTTGTGTGCTGGCGCGAGTAGGCGAGGCCCAGCTCGTCCACCACGCTTCGCACGGCCGCCAGGCACTCGTCCAGCTGCGCTCGCGAGTGCGACGCCGACAGGCAGAACCTGCACCCACATGTAAAACAATATCAACATCCATCTGTTTAATTAAGTTTATTTTAGAATGAACAGTGTTCTTAAAATAGTCGTAAAATATTAAAGTTACATCGTAAACTAAACACAGCGTGTATGCATTCAAGTTACTTTACTTTAAGAATTCACGTAAATTGAAAAGTAAATTATAAATTGTGCAGTTTACATGCATGTGTGTTTTTAAGAGTGATAGTACGTTTCGACACTAGCAATGAACAATACGCTAACTTGAAAAGGTCGAACTCATAGTTAGCGTACTATATTATGGAATGACAAAAGGTGAGAATGCTAACATTAACATTGGTGCCGATTCTCTTGTCACAAATGCCTCTAAACTAGACTAAAAATCACTAAAATTTTGTTTAATCCTGTCAAACGACGATTTCCCATTCTGAAATAGACTAAAGTGACACAACTTAACTATATTTTAGTTTGACAGCACTAAGATAGTACTGAGTTTTTAGTTTAGTGAAAATGGCAATTTTGCTATTCTGAAATTGACGTTTTTCACCAAAAATTTTAATTGTAAAAATCAAATCGAGACTAACCTAACAATTTATAATCGCGATTAAAAAGGTGTAGGGTAAAATAAGTTTTCAAGAACTAAAATTCACACCAACATCTCATGTGCAAAAACAGTACTGTATTTATTTTTTCTTTTGCTTATATCTCGAAAATGGTGCGTCCTATCGCAAAAATAATGAAAATTTCGACCCCCTTAATAAAGCTCTTAAACCCCTAAAACTCAACATGTTGGTAATATTTTTTCATATTTTCCATACAAAAAGTGAAATATTCCATATAAAACACGTCGAGGCTGCATCCATGCGCGCCTCCGGCTCTAAAAAAAATCACGGGTTAGGGCAAACCACGGGTACCCCGTGGATTCGCGATTGTCAAATTCGATTTTAGTTACGTCAAAATTATTTTTTATTTAGAGAATTTTAATTGCAGAATACCTCTAAGATTCTCATAGCCAAAAGTAAGAAATTTTAGTGATAGTTTAGTAAGTTTAGTTCGGTGTACAAGAGAATCGGCACCATTACCTACATTAAATTCATATTAATTGCCAATCTATACTAAAATAACTGAAATAAAAAACAATTCTTTACAATATTAATAACAACAAAAAGCAGTATTAATACCTTATACCACCATGTAATAAGTACTCGTAAGTGTTTACTCTCGGCATGTCGTGCCTTTTTCGTTACAAATTTCAAGTTAGCGTAGTGTAAAAGACTGGTGTCGGTGTTTTAATGATTGGTTGTTGAAAAATCTGCTGTTCCCAACATTTATTTTCTCATAACTCGTCAAAATGTAGGGAACAGCAGTTTTTTTTTTCGCGATTTCAGGTTTAGTCCCATTGTAAAAGTTGCTCATAATGATGAGTACAAGAGTGTTTTACCAATAAACTTTATCAACTCGGAGTGCCAGACCATCTCGTGCTCATCTTACGAGACATTTTGTCGGATCGCACTTTCCGTTATCGCATCGAGGGTTACTTTCATCCCCTCATCACATACCCACAAGGAGTCCCTCAGGACTCCGTGCTATCTCTCCTCATCTTTACGTTGTTCACCAGCGACATTTCCAAGAGTAAAAAGGTTCAGTTGGCTTTATTCGCCGACGACACGGCGAAATGGAGAATCGAGGTCAACCCCGATAAGAGCGAGGCGGTTTTCTTCTCGAGATCGCGTCGCCTCACATCCCCCAGTCCGATCACTATGTCTGGTAAGCCGATCCCTTGAGAGAAGCGAGCAAAATACCTAGGTGTGATACTTGACCACCAGTCCACCACCTTTCTTTCAGTAGGCACATATGTGCAGCTTGCTCGCGTGCCGCCTTCGCTCTCAGTAGGCTCCACTTCATATTGACCGCACGAAGCAAATTGTCACTTGTAAATTGCGCATCTACTCCGCGGTCGTCCGCCCCTTCGTGCCCTCTGCTTGCGTCGCCTCCGCACACGATAACTCTATAGGATGCAGACCGCCAGAACCGTTTTTTAAGAAATTTCCCGGGAGCATTCTATGTTTGCAATGAGAATTTTCACCTAGATCTCAGAATGCCCACCGTCCAGCACTTCATGAAACGCCATGCTATATAGCACCGCATCCCCTGATTGCGGCGGTTGCCCGTTACACTCCCTTCCGCTTTAGCAAGATTCGGCGACCGAGGTATACTCTCACCATTTCCGATGACGCTATAACCCTCCTCCAGGAGAGTAGTAGGGCTACTAGTACAGTTCACAGAAATGGACCGCCGCACGGAAAATCGGGTATGTTTCGTCTCCAAAAGTCCGTATCTCAGTTGTTTGAAAACTAAATGAGCTATAATTTTGCACACATATCCTTGGATGTATTCGGTTTTAAGAGAGTTAAAAAAAAAAACGCGTTATGTTTTGGTACCGTGTCAGAAAAATCGCAAGTGTGCGCATTTTTTTTTCTCGTTAGGTAAGCTTATGTATAAAGATCTTAATTAAAAAAATATTCGACATCACCAAGCAGAGGGAATGGGTAAACGACTCGTTAAAAAAAAGGTTTATTTTTTAACCGACTTCCCAAAAAGGAGGAGATTCTCAATTCGGTTGTATTTTTTTTAAATTACGCCCTTTCTACACTTTCAAGCCAGTTTTGAAAAATGTATGATTACATCTTGATTATTACCTAGATAAGTTTATACCACGTTTTCTAACCCAAATGCATAAGATCTTTCATACAAACTGTATCCCCGCTTTTCACCCACAAAGAGGTTAATTTAAATCATTGCACTTTGCCCCACCAAGTCGCCCCACTGGTACAAAGTGAAATGCCAAAAATTTTCAGTGGAATCTGCCCCACTAGTTCGATTTGGTGGGGTATATTCCACTAGTCTAAAATCTTGATGGATTACTTGCTTTTGATATGTTTCCATTATTCGAATGGTATACTAATTTATATGGAGTACCACAACTAAAAAGTGAAAAATAAAAACTTTTTTACAAAAAAAACAACCGACTTCCACAAAAATACACTTAAAAGTGAAAAATAACTTAAATTTCGGAAGTCTGTGGCAAAAACGAAAATATTTTATACTAAGTATACAACCCTAGTAGCACTTAGCTCTCTTCCTCCTATTATTTTTAATGGTAACGTCATACCCATTACCCCTACGGTGAAAGATCTCGGTTTGTATCTTGACTCGACACTGGGCTGGCAACGCCAGGTTTCTAGTGTTAGTCAAAGGATCAACTGTACTCTGCGATCCCTGTATCGTCTGAGAAGCTTTTTTCCCGCTAAGACCAAAACTAGGCTCGTGCAGACTTTGATTTTCCCTATCATCGATTATGGTGACGTGTTCTGCTTTGACTTGAATGGGGTTTTGCTCGATAAGCTCGACAGTCTGCTCAACTATGGTATCCGGTTCATATTTAATTAAGGGAAATATGACCATGTGTCGAGTTACAGGTCTGAGCTCAACTGGATGTCTATTCGCCAAAGAAGAAGTTTACGCGCTTTGACCATGCTTTCCTACCTTCTGAACTCACCCACCCCTCCTTCTTATCTTATGTTTCACTTCCAATATCTATGTTATTCACACGCTTAGAATCTGTGTTCTTCCAAACAATCATCTTCTACTCTGTCCTTCTCTTACGTCTGACTGGGAACCCCCAAATACTCCGAAATATTTTATTCCGATTTTCATAATACCTAAGAATTATAATGTCTATTATTAAAAATCACGAAATTTATTTTACCGAAAGTCGTACATGCGATTTGTTAGTTTTCCGATTTTCATACGTTCGAATAATCAAATGCTCGAAGGGTTCTCGGTCCGAAAAACGACTTTCCGATTTTCAATACTTCGAATAAACTAAAAGTCAACATGTTGTGCTACAAAATTTTGTGACAGAAACGAATCGCTGCAAAACTTGACTTCAAGCAGTTTTGTCTGCCCTACCCCTAGAGTGTAATTTAAGCCCGCGTAGGTGCGGACGGTTGGGGTTGGCCCGCGAGCTGACAGCAGGTGGTTTGAAGGCCCGCCGCCGCGGCTGGGGCAGCCAAAGCTGCGGTGGTGAGCGTTAAACCCATCTGCGACGATAAGCTCGCGTGGGGCCGCCCAAGCCCCGCAGCCGTGACAGAAACAATGCTTGATGCATGTTGCATGCCTGCTTGCATGTTGCATGCTTGCTTGCATGCTGCATGTCTGATTGCACGCTGCATGCCTGCTTGCATGCTGCAAATCCCCTGTATTATGACACTTCGGTTAGGTTAGGGCTTGGGAGGAACCGCGCCGTGGTTGCCGTGGACGCGGTGGTTACCTACTGCGAGACAGTCGTCTCGTAGATTCTTTCGTTCCCGCGACCCCCGGCGTAGGTGTGAGTCGGAACACCGGGGTGGTTTTTAGTCAGTGAGAGTCTGACAGACCCCTCCGCCCGCCCCAGGGCGGAGGACATCCATGAGGATTTTCCACCCCAAAAAAAAAAAAAAAAAAGGTTAGGTTAGGGCGTTCGTTAAGGCGTTTTTATTTCGGAATTGTATTTAATAATCGGAATTCGTATTTTTGATGTTTCGAATTATCATTAAGTCGGACTTTTTGTTATTCGATCTATTGAAACTCGGTATTTTGAGAATAGTAATTATAAACATTCGGAATATGAAATTTAGGAATTATAAAAATTGGAGTAATGATAAGTCGGAGTTGTTATATTCGAAATTTTGAACCATTCGGAATTATGAAAATCGGTATTTTGAAATTCGTATTTGTGACTGGCGGAATAAAGTTTTTCGTATTTATGTAGTGTACCCCTTCTGACTTTGTTCATTCGTCCATTCTTCTCTGGAATGCATCTAAGCGAAAACTGGCCCAGGCCTTCTCCGCCCCGACCCTCGCTCGAGCCAGCCCGCGCCATAAATTCATCCTAAAATAATCTTGATCCGATCCAGCCCTCCCCCAGCGACACCCCAAGTCGAGGTCTTAGCGTGAAGTCGCTTAGTTTATAAGTCTCATGCCTTATTTTTTTTTTTTGAGCGTTTGAAATTATCAAATAACTTCTCCCGCTCTAGGCGGAGCGGGAGGGCGTGTCAGACTTTTATCGACTAAAATCCACCCGTGTTCCTTCATTTGCCTGTACAATGCCAGGGGTCACGGTATGCCTTTCGGACTTTCCCGCGACCCCGGCAGGCATCAGTCCTAGCGGACCCCTTCCGTTGTGTTGACATCTCTTTGAGGGGCGCGTGGAACACAACGCGCCGTCGACCCGGGCCTGGTCCTTATCAGACGGCGAGCTGCCCATTGCTCACCGTCCGCAAGCCCGCGGCTACGGTGGCCGGGAATCGATTCCCGATGCCGAGGGCGTCTCCTGCGGCGGCTGGGGGCGTGAGGGCGCGATATTTGCCTCTCCCTCACGCGCTCCATCTCCTTCTTCGCAAGCATTACTGCTTCGCAAAAGGAGGTGACGGCTTCCCACGCCCTCTCGCTCCGGACCATGGCCTGGACCAGGGCCGGACGCGAGAGATCACTGCCGCCAATCGCCTCCACAAGGACACGGCGGTGCCCCGCCCAAGCCGGGCAGACCTCCAACGTATGCTCCACCGTGTCCTCCGGGCGATCCACACAGTGGTGACACCCGGGCGTTTCCTCCCGCCTTATGCGGAACAGGATCCTCCCGAAACAACCGTGTCCGGTGAGGACCTGCGTCAGGCGGAAGGTGAGGACGCCGTGGCGCCTCTCTAGCCATTCCTCAAAGAGGGGACTTGTCGCCGCAATTGTGGCGTGCCCAGCGCTGGGTGCGACAATCGCACTCTCCATGACGCCATGAGATCCCGCCGGAGCTCTGTCCGCTGTGCCGTGATTTCTCGCGGCAGCGGAATTACACCCCGGCGTTTCGCCTCCTCGCGCCAAGCTTCATGCCCTGGCTGGAGGCCTTCATTTATTAAGGCACCAACAGGAAAGTCCAGTTAAGCAGCTGACAAGCTCCTAGGTTGACCTGCGAGGTGACAGGTGATAACGGGTGTTCCAGGCTCACAAGTGAACTAGTCTAGAGAACGTAGAACAGTTCATCTAACTTAACAGACAGTTGTGCTGCTGGGCAGCTTATTGTGCCACTCCTGTGCACGCCGGCTCCTCGCTGTAACGTGTGGGAGTGCGTACCGTATGCGCGCCTTGTTGAGCGGCGTGGCGGGGAAGCCCACGCCCACGGTGGCGATGCGATGCGCGGTGAGGCGCTCCACGGTGGCCGCCATCTTGCTGAACGTGTACACCAGCAGCGGCACGACGGGCGAGTCGCGGTGTCCCAGCGTCACCACGCCCATCGCGCGCAGTCTGTGGATTATTATTTATTATATATTTATTACTGGGGTTTAATGACGTTATCGGAATATGGATAGACAACATCATCCCGGAGTCCCGGGAACAGAGAGTGTACCGCTTTATACAAAGTTTTAAAATCGAGGTTAATTTTAGTCTTACATTGTTATTTGATTTCAAATTAGCGTTTTCTTTAAAACGCGTAATAAGGCTGTTAACGGAATGTCAAAGCGTCCTATTGTTGTTCATAAACTTAACTACATCACTTGCAAAATGCATTGTTATCTCAGAATCTGATAAGAGCGTTCGAGATGTAACTGTGAAAACAACTGTCAGACTATTGTCCTTTTGTAACGTAGCCAGGGTTAGTAAAAAGAGATTTTTATTTTAGTTTTTGTCAGAATTACGTCAATGATTTGACTACTCGGAGCGCCAGCGCCTCCTTGTGGCGCTCGCAGAGTCTACAACTACACGCTCGAACCAGCCGGAGCTAAGCAGAGTTCGTTGGTGGCTGTCAAGCAGTGAGCATGTTTAGAAACTGTCGCGCGTTCCGAATAGTTGTGTCGTGTACCTACAGTGTGTGATTTGCTTGTGTGATTAAATTGATCGTAAATTATAATTTGATCTGAACTGCAAACTGTTTTTTTTTATTGCACAATAACCAACATTACCCATTGTACGGCCACAGTAGTTAAAATATGGCTGATAATAATGAAAGAGACACATACCCTCTCCATCATATAAAATAAACAGTTTAAAAACTGTTTTAATAAACTGTTTTAAACAAGTTTTATTTGTATATTTTTTCACTTGAGTGTTTTATTATCGACACTAATCGATCAGGCCTAATGAAATTCATTTCCAGACTATTAAAAAACAAAGATTAGAATAACATACTAGCTTTGATTAGAGATGGTTAGTACTAACTATTATACTAGGTATCTAATCTGTGAACATATGTATTTTTTTCTAATTAATCTAAGTATGTAACACAGGTAATGTACCAATTACATACAGGTTGACAAAAAAGAGTCTGACGTGGTGACATTTGCCACTAAACATTTTACGTAATGCAGACCTATGATGATGGCACTACTTTTCCGACAAATGCTAGTAGGTTTTGAGTCACCCACGAGAAGTGTTTTTAACAATTTATTTAAATTCTTTTACTCATTTCCCATTCGAATTCACCTAAGTGCGATAGCGGCGCCCTAATTTTTTCCAGACTCTTCTTTGCCAAGCTGTGCGCCCTGTAAGTACGTTCCGAATTACGATATTCGTTCTTAAACGGGGAATTACCACCTTGCGACAAGCGACAGAACGGGACTTTACCGGCGACGAAGTATAGATATACATAGGTAGGACGGACTATATTCAAATACGGGGAATCTCCAAAATTGTTGCAGGGAATTATTTCATATGGCAAATGGATCTAACAATAGATTGTTAGATCCATCTACTATCTAACCTTTTTCATTTCTTTTCGAGCTAATAAGTCCTAAACATTTATAACTATTCATTTATTCGCTATTAAAATTAAAACCATATTTTTTTCTTAATGTTTAAAACATTGTTTGAAATTCGTTTAGAACATTGTTTGAAACTTGTTTAAAACTGTGATTTTACACTTAATAAAAAACATTGTTTTATTCAAACTGTTTTAAACTTGTTTATTGCAAGGACAGTGAAAGTGTTAAATATTGTTTAAAACAGTTTGAATAAAACAATGTTTTTTAGTAGTGAGTTGTTATATTTTTTATCCAATATTCCAGCGAAATTAAACAAAATTAAATAATAGAACCAGTTGTATTGTTTGTTTTAACGTTTTTAAACAACACTATTAGCTGGAAGTGAAGCTTATACGTCCGTGCGTTGCATGTAATTTAGTTAAAAAAAATATATTTACCTACTGTTATCTGAGCGTGATGACGAATTTTTGATATCGTAGAATTAGTAAATGACCTTATAAAACATCATAATGCAATATTATTATTGGAAGTATGGCAATAGAACTACCAATTATCTTGGGACAGTGAAAGTGTTAAGATACGTATTTTAAAACAAATTATTTGTTTTATGCCAACCCTGAACGTAGCAGACACACAAATATATAAGTATATTACGTAAAAGCTCATAAAAACAATTCTACATTAAGAAATGATATAATTTGAGGTTGTTGATCCTAAGTCGCACTATCTAGTGGTTAGTACAATGTAGCTCAGCGACAAGCCTGGCCGGTACTCACTGTTCCCTGAAGTAGTGCGTGTTCTCCTTGAGCTGGCGCACGCGACGGAGCCCGGCCGGCGTGTCCAGCAGGCGCATGGCCGACAGCACCTGCTGCGCCACGCCCGGCGCCATGCTGTGCGCGTACGTGTGCGCGTGCCCGTGCAGGCGGATCCAGTTGATCAGCTTCGACGAGCCTGCAGTCGCGTGTGCATCGATTCATTGTTAACTTGAATTATAAAAGCAATATACAATTCCAAGATGAGACGGAGGAAAATATTTTCACTGGTTTATACGTTACCAAAAATGGCTCTTCCAAATTCAAGATGGTATTTAAATAAAATAAAATAAATGGCATTATAGAGATAGTCAACAGATGCGACAACTGACCGGCGATGTACCCGCCGGCGGCGCCGAAGCTCTTGGTGAAGGTGCCCATGAGCACGTCCACGTCCGCGGGCGCTACGCCCGCGTGGTCCGTGACGCCGCGGCCGCGCGCGCCCAGCGCGCCGACGCTGTGCGCCTCGTCCAGGTACAGCTGCAGGCCGAGGCGCTTCTTCAGCGCCACCAGCGCGCCCAGCGGCACGATGCTGCCCTCCATGCTGTACACGCCCTCTACCACCTGCGGCGGAACGGTCAGCGTCAATATAATGGCGACGAAGACAACCAAGCGTTTTATACGAAACTAACGTTTGGAACGGAAACATGTTTTTTATTTTTATTTTCATATTTATTCAAACAGAGCTAGTTTCATAAACGGGAACTAAAATAGCTCTTTAATCCCTAGAGACTAAAAGTGATTTGAATTTGAAATGTGGATATTGTTAATAAAATTTCCAGTCACCCAAGATCAATCACAAACATTGTATGAACACGTAACAGGCTGAATGATACTATAAACAAAGAGCGAGCCAAATTAAAAAAAAAAGTTTGTGATTAAATTAAAAACACGCAAAATGCATTCCGCCTTCGTTCGTAATTGTGTTTGATAAAAAGTTGAGTGTCCACCTCGGGAGCAACATTATTTTAAGGCGAGGTGACCCCGAAAAACGTCATTTTATATTGTATTTTATTCGTAGATAACACGGATTAAAATTTTGATAAAAACATATGATATATTTCACACTTCGATCTAGGTATTTCGGCCGTCCGATACACGATTACGTGCACTTTACTGCATCCAATTAAATCGCAAAGACACGTCTAAATTATGGTCTAATTATCATTTTATTTGAGTTATATTAGGCTTTGAATAATAAAACTTATACCATAATAAAGGTCGTAAAAAATGTGATAGAAAACGGCCGTCATAATGTGAAATATGAAAATACTTATACCACTAATTCCAAAATCAAGCGTTTTCATCTTTTTATGCGCTCGCCCCGTGTCATTTAGTCCCGAGCGGAACGTCTTGGAGGTTGGACGTATGCCAATTTTTGCGAACCCGCCACCCCCGCTAAGTTCTGTTACCGGCTGAGCCAAAAATGTATTGTAAATAATAATAGGTACCTACCTGTATAATTATAGTTTAATTTTTAAATAGTGATTTTTTTTAGGTAGGTATGTACTTCTTAGTTATTTTATTTTAAAAAATGGGCAAAATTAAAAAACTGCGGGGTCTACGAAGGCTGAATAAATAAAAAAAGTAAGGATGCTTTGACAATATTACCATAGGTATCTATATTATATAAATGTATACCTAATATTTTACTTTATTAACTAGGTAAGTACCTACGCGGAATAGATTTACATACCGCAAATATGTGTGTAAACCAGTTGAATTTAAACCCTATGCCAATGTAAATAAAGACGCCACGCGCGCAAAAGTTATAATGGTTTATTTTTCTCCCGGAATAGATTTACCAACCGCATCAAGTGTGTAAAATAGTTGAATTTGAACCCTATATCACAGAGCATAAAGCCGCCACGCGTACAAATGTTATAATGTTTTACTATTTTCAAATATCAAATAGTTCATCCCGCTGAGTTGGTCCGGGTGGTTTTTATAATGTTTATTAGCCTAGGTAAGTAGGTATTGTATTGTCTACCACACGTCACGCGTCTGTGGTAAGTGATAACACTATGACCTTGAGGTGGCCCAACGTACGGAGTTTCATTAGAATAAAAGACCAGCTTGACACTGCTTTTGCCACCACAACACAAAAAATAATAATATTTTATGGTGTCTGCAACGTTTGTGTAGGTCTCGTCTATGCCATGTACCTAATACGCGCAACACACTCGTGCCATAGTGTAGAAATGTACAGTATGACCATTTCCTACAAAAATATGATTTTTTATTTTCGGTAACGTTTAGGCACAAATTCGTTTATGCGAAGTACACTCCTTACTAAAAACACTGTATCAAGTTATGAAAAGCCTATAAATAAAATAAAAGTACATATACAGGGTGGCAGAGACATCGACGCGAAAACTGTGGCTAAGTTTTAGATTAACATCCCCGGAGTTGGGAGTCCATATTTTTTTTACAGAAAGATTATATTACTAGAAGCCTCCACGCAAAGTTTTAAGTTGCGGAGATAAATGGTTTACGAGAAAAAAAAAAACAAAATCGAATAAATTTAGCATTATTTAGTCACTTTTGACATTTTGTCTCGACATTGAACATTTCGTTTTACGAAAAATCAACACACTAAAATGTTGTACTTTATAATAATGATGAAATAAATACGTATATTTATGATTTAGATACTTTTTAAGCATATTTCATTATATTACCTATATTTTGCTGATTTAAATGAGTGCTATTAAATTAACACTTAAAATAATTTACCGACTATTGCCGTATTTGAAACCAAACGTAAAACGACGCCATTTTGTGTTGTTACTAATACTTCACTTAATCTGTTACTCTGCTGTCAAGCTCAAGCTTGGCCGGGATGCTCCAAGTCCCGACACATCTCGACTTAGTCAAAAGGCAATGGGAAGGTAGGCTGCAAGAGCGAGCGAAACGAGCTCGGGACTTGGGGCACACCGACACGGACAGGTCAGGTTAGGTCAGGCTACGTGGTTATTTTTTTTAAACCACCCAGAAATAGGAGCCCCGCAAAGCGGGGCTCTGTCGACTACACGTGAGAAAAAAAAAAAACCTATCAGATAGCCATAAAGTACAGTGCTTCCTCCAACAAATCATCAAAATAAGATCGCAAAATATTTAGTTAAAAAAAACAATGCGTTAACTATACTTCCCCCATGACGGGGGGATCTCCTACTCCCCTCCACAAATATATATACCCTTATACAAAAAGTCCTTCCAAAAATTCGAAAGCTAGGTTAGAATATTAAAAAATCATATCTCAAAAAGGGGGGGGGGGGGGGGGGGGGCTCCGATTTTTTTCCTTCACAGGGCCCCGTTGTACACATGCGAAAAAAGAAACTTCGCTTGAATGTTTACGTCGGTTTTCAATGTTTTAGAGCAATGCAGTTGCAGGCTAAGGGCAGAGCGTATGTATCAACTAATGATTCGGTGGATAACTAGTAAGTTTTTAGGATTCCGAAGTAAACAAGGAACCCTTATAGTTTCACCATGTCCGTCTGTCTGTCTGTCTGTCCGTACGTCTGTCTGTCCGCGGCTTAGCTCGGAGACGGTTCGTACTAGAAAGCTGTAATTTGGCATATGTATACATATTAAACACGAAGACAAAGAGGTAAAATAAAATCAAGAAAAATATTATTTTTTAGGGTGCCTCCCCTACACGTAAAGTGGGGATTTTTTTTTTCTCATCTACCCCATGGTATGGGGTATCTTTAGAAAGGTCGTTCAAAAATATTGTGAGTTTGTCAAAACCATTTTTGGATTAAGGGATCCGTTTGCGAAATATTAAGCTTTTAACTGAAATGTTTTGTTAGAGTCAACTGTCGTCGTCCCTGCCAGCTAAATGATTGTACTTGGATTTGTGAAAAAAATTACAGCAGTAGTATATATAACGAGTAATAACCGACCAACTTAAATTTGCAGTTTGATAAACATGATCTCCCCATACATTCCGTATGGGAGAAAATGTTTTTCAACTACAATGTTAAGTTTGTTCTTGGGATAAATTCATCCCAACTACGGAACCCTTCATTGTGCGTGGTCCGACATGCACCTGGCCGGTTTTTTAAATATCATCTTACTCGTTATTGTAACACCATAAAAAATACATAAATTAATTAAATACACGTCCCACCTACCCCAATACAATCTTGATATTGTTATTCCAAAATTGTAATACAATTATCATAAATTAAATGTGCCTAAATACTACTTGATTTTATAGACTGTAGCACGAAGATGTCGCATCAAAGTCGAATAGCGCGCTGCGCGCACTTTTGAATCGTATCCGTATTCATGATCTTCGTGTCAGTCAGATTTTAAATCCACCTTATTCACAAAAATTATAAGTACCTACTTATACCTATTTTTAATTATTATTCATTAAGTTTAAGTTTATATAATACCTACCTAATCTATCTACAACCTTAAAAAAAAACCTTCAACTTATAATAATCAATACAAGTTGATCTACTGCATTGCTCTATTCTGTGACCTACTCGAGTTCATAAACTTATGAGCGGTGCGCCTGGCGCGCGGGTCCCCCGCGGATCGTAATTTGTTTCGTATCGCTACTCGTTGCGGGGGCTTTTTTTTTTTTTTTTTTTTGGATGGGAAATTATCAAATAACTTCTCCCGCTCTGGGTGGAGCGGGAGGGCGTATCAGACTTTTACTGACTAAAACCCACCCGTGTTCCTTCCGTTGCCTGTGTGCCGAGGTCGCGATATCCCTTTCAGACAAACCCGCAACCCCGGCAGGCATTGGCCCTTCCGGACCCCGTCAGTTGGTGCTGACATCTCTTTGAGGCGCGCGTGGAACACAACGCGCCGTCGACCCGGGCCTGGTCCCTATCGGACGGCGAGCTACCCATTGCTCACCGTCCGCAAGCCCGCGCCTACGGTGGCCGGAAGTCGGCTCGCGACTCCCGACGCCCGGGGCGTCTCCTGCGGCGACTAGGGGCGCGAGGGGGCGCATTTTGCCTCTCCCTCGCGCGCTCCGCCTCCTCCTTCGCGAGCATTACTGCTTCGCAGAAGGAGGTGACGGCCTCCCATGCACTCTCGCTCCGGACCATGGCCTGAACCAGGGCCGGACGCGAGAGATCGCCGCCGCCGATCGCCTCCGTGAGGACACGGCGGTGCTCCGCCCAAGCTGGGCAGACCTCCACCGTATGCTCCACCGTGTCCTCCGGGCGATCCACACAGTGGTGACACCCGGGCGTTTCCTCCCGCTTTATTCTGAACAGGAACCTCCCGAAACAACCGTGTCCGGTGAGGACCTGTGTCAGGCGGAAGGTGAGGACGCCGTGGCGCCTCTCTAGCCACTCCTCAAAGAGGGGACTTATCGCCACAATTGTGGCGTGCCCAGCGCTGGGTTGCGACAATCGCACTCTCCATGCCGCCATGAGATCCCGCCGGAGCTCTGTCCGCTGTGCCGCGATTTCTCGCGGCAGCGGAGTTACGCCCCGGCGTTTCGCCTCCTCGCGCAACTCCCACATGTGCGCGAGGACTTTTGCCTCCAGATCCCATGGCGGTAGTCCGGCAAGGAGGCTCGCCGCCTCACGGGAGACCGTGCGGTATCCTCGTACCAGCCTGATGGCCATGACCCTTTGGGACGCGTTCAACCGCTGGGCTGGTCGCAGCCTTAATGAACGCGCCCACACCGGTGCCCCGTAAAGGGCCATAGACCGCACGATCCCCGCGTAGAGCCTCCGGCAGGAGGCGTTTGGACCCCCTAGATTGGGCAGAAGCCGCTTCAAAGCAGTCCCTGCCCTCTGCAGTTTGGGAGCCAAACGTCGGAAGTGCTCCGCGAAGTTCCACCGGCTGTCGAGGACGAGTCCCAGGTACTTCATCGTCGACTCGACACCGATGTGAACCCCTCCTGCCGTTATCCGGGAACCCGAAAGTGGCGCGTTCCGAGGACCATAAAAACACATGGCCTCGGACTTGTGCAAGGCCACCTCGAGTCCCAATTGCCGGATCCTATCGACGATTGTCGCAACCCCGCGTGTCGCCAGTTCGGCCGCCGCCTCATGCGACCTCCCCTGCGCCAGGACCAGCGTGTCGTCAGCGTAGCAGACTACACTGACGCCGCTAGGGAGGTCGGCGCGCAGCACCCAGTCGTAGCCGATGTCCCACAGATGCGGCCCCAGGACCGATCCCTGTGGGACACCGCACGACATCTCTCGCCGGTTCCACTCTCCGTGGTGACCGGGGTAGATGACGGCCCTGTCCGTCAAATAGGCCTCGACCACTCGACAGAGGTAGGTCGGCATCCGGTGATACCGGAGTGCCTCCCTAATGCAACTCCAGGGCAGGGTATTGAAGGCATTGGCGATGTCAAGAGACACCGCCAAGACGACCCCACCCCGGGCAATAGCATCCCCCGTCGTGAGGGCTCGAACGCGCATGATGGCATCCACCGTAGAGCGCCCCTTGCGGAAACCAAACTGGCTCTCCGCCAATTCCGGTCCCACTCGCACCAGCCGCCCGACAAGGCGGTCTGCAATCACTCTTTCAAAGAGCTTGCCCACCTCGTCGAGCAGCACAATGGGCCGGTAAGCGGACGGAGAGTCCGCCGGGCGCCCCGGCTTTTTGATGAGGACCAGTTTCCCCGTCTTCCAACGAAGCGGGAACTGGCCCCTTTCCAAGCATGCGCTTAGGAGCCCCCTTAGTCGAGGCCCGAGAGCCTCCAAGGCCAGAACCCAGGCTTTTCCAGGTAAGCCGTCGGGTCCTGGGGCGGTATTCTTGGCATTCAGCCTACGTACCGCCACTCTCAAATCTACCTCGGTCACCTCCGGAGTATCGTCGTCGTCGTCACTATAGTGGTCGTTGCGGGGGCTGGAGTAAGCGTTGAATACCTACTGCGTTCGGGTTAGGCCGGCCTTAAGCTCGAGCGCTACTTATAATCCTTCGCTCCGCTCTGGATTCAAAGAAACACTTCCCTAGGTAAACAATATACTATTTTAACCGACTTAAAAAAAAGAGTTGCAATGCATTGGGCCATTTTTTTAAATGTATAAACTTTGATTTACATCATTCTTTTATCATTTGCTAGAGGAAGCTTGCGCGGTGCTCCCATTTAATAGTAGATTGTTATACAATACCGAGGGCGTCAATAGTTCGAATGCCTAAATAGGTGTTTCACTTGAGGTAAATACTCTGCTTTTCATTTCGAATATGAGAAAAGTAAATAAAAACCTAATTAGTTTAACAAATCAATATCTGGATTCGATGAATTCATTTTATACAAATATCTGTATACGTAAATAATTAGCACTCGACAAAACATTTCATGATCTCATTGCCACTTTCCCGCCTTTTTTATGTTTCTTTTTCTGTGGCATTCTACCAGCCAGTATTTTATCATTGATGATGGTAAATATTTAGCTCAAATCTAAATTACTTATAAAGTCATGTTGATATGTTTTTATTACAATTTCACGCCGCGATTTAACAGAGTGGCTGTGTAAAAAGTTGGGAGATCACTTGCATAGTTATTAAATTTTTGACAGCAGGGAAAATCGTTTCCCCGGGACGAAAAGTACTGTTTTCAACCCTCTGATCAGGTAACTTCAAGCGTACTTTCCAAGTATAAGCAATGAAAATGTTATTTATACCATTCCCCCTCTAAAAAGCTTATTTTATTCACTGAAAACAGTGAATAAAAAGCTCTTTTAATCACTGTTTTGGTGTTTGAATTTAGAACACATCTATATATGCGACCTCCATCTCAATGCTATACAACCTCCTTGCGAAAACATACTCTATACACAGGAAATAAATATCGTTTCACAAGTTGATTGTTATTAGTAATAATAAGAAAATTACTTTTGATTTTAGTAATTGTTCCAATTTTAATGTGCATTTTAATTAAAGCCCCTTGCAGAGTAGCGCGACGCGACAGCGCGACGACACCGGTCATTGTTATACCGTGAAGTTTTCTTTGAAATTGTTTTGTTAGAATCGCGTCGCGCTGTCGCGTCGCACCAGTCTGCACGAAGCTTAATTCAACCTTCCTTTTTTCTTCAATAAATGTCTATTTTCGCTTAAATCTTTCTTTTTCTCGTAGTCATGGTATAAAGTATAGTATGCAACTCTTGAATAAAACGGATTTATATCGAGGGCCATGAATTACTCGCGTCGCTCAGGATTCTAAAACTTGAATCACTCGCTACGCTCGTGATTCAATCGTCATGAATCACTCCCTACGGTCGTGATTCAGTCGTTAGAATCCTTCACTTGCTCGTGATTCATCTATGGCCCTCGCTTTAAATCCGTCTTTTATTCACTAATTGCATAATATACTATTAATTTTCTAGGGTAGATTTTGAGTGAGATTCAATAATACGTATTTAATCCAGTTTGTGTGTTGATGTTATAAACTTCCTGTCACTTTTAACAGAAGTTATTTACAGAGAAAGTAGTGATACGAATTCGTGTGGGGTAGGTACACAGCTATAAATTTCCAGCTTAAGCTGACCTCACATTGTACGGAAATCATATACAATGCGAGATCTGCTTATACTGGAAATGTATAGCTTGATGTTTAGCCGTGTGTACTATAACAAAAAAATAAACAAAGAACTTTTATACAAATTAGCAATATTAGAAAAATTGTAGTAATAATAAAAGAGACACAAACGGTTCCCAACTAAACTACAAATTCAAAGACACATATTTCTAAAACGAAAGTAATTTTTCATTTTGTAGGGTTTTTTGGCAATTTTTTTTCGTATTAACGTTTTTATTTGAATTTTAGATTGTCAAAAGTGCCTTTTATTGGAGTTTTTCAAGTTGTGAGAAGGAGGCATGCGAGCGCGACACGAGCTAGTCGAGCTCGCGTGCGAGACGAGACTCACGATGACAATCTTCTTCCAGCGGCCCTCGGCGACGGCGGCGCGCGCCAGCTGCTCCAGGTGGCGCACGTCGTTGTGGCGGAACACGCGCACGGCGGCGCGCGCCAGGCGTAGGCCCAGGATCAGCGACGCGTGGTTGCTCTCGTCGCTCAGCGCCAGGCAGCCCGCGCCCAGCAGGCCGGGCAGGCCCAGCGTGTTGGTACCGAACCCCATGCCCACCACCAGCGCCGCCTGAAACACTGCCAAGTACAGTCGACGGCGAGAGAAGCAGCGTCGAACCGGATCGTCGGCGCTTTCCGGTTCGTTCTGTCTGTGAATCGAGCTCGTACCTCGACCCCGAGGAACTTGGCGGTGGTCTCTTCGAGCTCCTGGTGCAGCGGCGTGTTGCCGAGCTCGGCGCGCGAGGAGCACATGGCCAGGCCGTAGCGGCGACACGCGGCCTGCACGGCGGCGTGAGTGCTGCCGCCCGCGCCCTCAGCGAACCCCAAGTAGTTATACGAGCCCAGGTTGATGCAGCGCCGCTCCGCGCCCGTGAACCTGCGGCACAAGCACCACAACACTCAGCTGAGATGATGGTATGCGTGGACGGAACTGCTCGACACCTATTTGCGCAGCAATCATGCCTGCGACCTCGAGAACAACAACGAGCCAGTTCGACTGTACTCGTACGCGGTCGTTACAATCAATTTTAATTCGTAGGGCTTATTATATTTTATGTCCCCAATTCCTTTACATGCGCGTTATTCAAGGTCGTAACTGTTATTATTATCAGCGTGTGTGGAATGAGTATATGAGCAGGCAATAAACATTTACATGCTAAAACGAAATAAAAGTATTATCGTAATTCGTTACAAGGCTACACTTGACCTTCTTCTTGAAGTAGACAAGGACGGTTTATAAGCTACTTCTAAAAGCTATTATAGACAATTACGTGACAAAAAAAGGTTACACGTAGAAATACCGTATGTGAAAACGGCATTACTCAATAAAAGTATTATTTGTATGGCATCACTGATTCATAATAAATTTCCCAATGACATTAAGACGTTACCTACTCATATATATAAGAAGAAATTATACACATTCCTAATTAAAAATGCCTATGACTTAATGACTATGGCATTAAGTCCGCCTCTGTACATTTGTGTGCTTAAAGTGTTAAATAAATAAAGTGTTATTATAATGTAAAAGAATACTTCAAAGATAAAGATATTGTATTGTGATTATAGCAAATATTTGTACATTTATTGGATATGATAATAATTACAATTACTATGACTTTATTAATTTGCTTTACATTACTGTTACAATTTATTAGTTCAGATTTAATCTAATGTGAAACAAAAGTGACTATCTATGTATATTTTCAGACACAATGTAATTTTTATGAAAACTGATTAAGAATAATTGTGTCATAATGTTCCTAATACATTAGCACACCTCACAGGGTCACAATACAGTGTACACCTTATGAACCTTTGTAACATCCTCTGAACCTGAGTTATGCAAATACATGATTTGATTTATTTTAAATTATATTGTGTCCCTGGAAGTATGGATCAAATTGAATAGGGGCGCGGCGGTGGTGGTCATTTCCAAACTTTTTATCCCTGCGAATATCGGTGCAATTTTTTACGGTGCAAAAGATATGACCAATTTCTGTTTTTTTTTCAAGTGCTCAAAGGAAAAAATCATTTAAAAAGTTAGTTTTCTAATACGTGGTCAACTTTAAGTATATCGCTTGAATATTGAGTAAAATTTTTGCCAGACCTAAGCCTTTTCAGTAAATGTTTTTTCTTAGGGTCGACGCTCAATGGCGGCACGGCACGGAAAAGGATATTTAAGCGACGATAGAAATATAACTTATGAGCGTTTATCCTAAAAGTTGGCAACGTCGCAAAAAGCTGTCAAAAATTTACCTGTTTGATTAATTTGGCAATATTACTGTGCGGAAATAAGAAATGTGGCTAACTAGCGAACTAGAATATTAATAATGAATTGCAATTATAACATTGAATTTGATGTTTTACCCGTTTTAGATGTAAAAAAAGCATTTGGAAAGTTTCCAAATACTTTGTTTACATCTAAAACGAAATATTCGGTGTTACGATATTAATTATTGCATTTCATAATTTTAATATTCTAGTTCGTTAGTTATCCACATTTCTTATTTCCATACAGTAATATTGCCAAATTAATCAAAACAGCGAAATATTTGACATCTATTTGCGACGTTGCCCACTTTCAGAATAAACGCTCTTAAATGTGTATGAAAATAAAATTTAAATTTGAATGATGCCTAAAGACGTCGCGGCATGCCTAAGGATACTGCGGCAGCATTGCTAATTTCAATTTGATTGTCATACACATAAGTTATATTTCTATTCGTCGCATAAATATCCTTTGCCGTGCCGTGCCGTCAGTGAGCGGCGGCCCTAATTGAAGTCATGTTATCTAGCGGCATAAAAGTATTAGACCTGTATAGATCTTTACATTTCTTAGTGCGAGTTACACCAAAGTAACTTTAACCATAACCGGAGATTAAACCGCAAATTCGACGGCTGACAACTTGAAAAGGCTGTCAAAATGTCCGGTTATCGTTAGTTACTTGGTGCAACCCAGGCTTAGAGTGTAGAATTTTAACTTAACGAACCCTGTCAAATTAGATATTGTATTAGTTATAAATACACATTTTTGCTTAGAATGTACCATTGTTCATTATTGTGCATGGACGAAACATTATTTTATAACAACAGACCTGTATACCTACATTCTATTCAAATAAACAGTTTCTATACTGCATATTCATTCAGCACTTGGACCCCACGGCCCTAGTGTTTCAACCCCCAACGGCTCGATTAAATAACTCCCAATAACATTGGAATATTTTCGCTGTTTGAGGTTTTCCGCACCTACAGGAGCCGCTCCAGCGCAGCCCGCCGAGCTAGGAAGATGGAATGGCGCAAGGGTGTCGACACATGCTGCATCCCACACCAAAACCCGACCTGACTTCCAAGGCCTAATGATCAATTCGTCTGGTCTCTTCCCATCGTCGCGTGCCAAGCCGTTGGGTTCCGGCGGTGACAAGAGTACGACGGATGATGTCATTAATGATGATGAATGGCGTGCCATGCTATCCGACCTGCGCTCTTACTGTGCGATAGTCCATGGTGTCCGAGGTAGTCGACAGCTTCACCGCAGTGACAGCGATGCAGAGCCCCGCAAGGAGCGCCCAGACGCAGACCAGTAGCGAGCCGGACGGTGGTGTCACCCAGCATAGTGCCTATGTTGGGTGACGGTAGTGTTTGAAGCCAGAGGCCCGACTCCCTCTCTCCGACAGCCAGCAGGCGGGCACCCTCGGTAGTATTGGTGGACGTATTGATAAGATTATTCCGTACCAACCTGCAGAGCGGCTCATCCCACTATCTCTGGGAAGAAAGGTTTACGGGCCGATCTCCGAACCAGACGTTCAGCGCATCGGTCAAGCACGCACTTCAGAGTCAACCAGGGAGGGGGCTAAAATTATTGAGTGCCTTCTTATTGTAAAAACTATTTTCGAAATAAAAACACAGCTCTCTTTTGGAAACTTACTGAAACAAGCATTGTGATTTGGATATAATCTGTACCAAATAAGGACATAGTTATTGTAGGCGCTGTTGGCCACATACATACATTGTTCAGGTTGGCGACGACATACAACCGAGTAAGACATGTTTACATCGTCGCAGCATCTAACTTCCAAACCAGAACCATCCAATGTGATTGGCATTATGAAATGTACTTTATTTAAAAGAGTGTCCGTGGAGTTTCTTGCCCGTTCTTCTCCATAGGTACCTACTACGCTTTGGAATGGGCAACTAGCTTCATATTTTTGACTGACCGATTCCTTGACAATTCAAAAGTGCCTGTAATGGTTTAATTGAAATAAATGCTTTGAGTTTGAGTTTACAGTTAAGCATTGCAAGTTACGGGTGTGCGCGATGGAACGTGGGTGTCACTCTTACTAATCTTAAGGATAGGTATAAATTAAAATGGTTGCTGAAAAATTGTATCGTGAATGCTTTACCTGAAGCTCCAGCTGCGGCGCACATCGATGGCGCGCTCTTTGAGCCTGCGTTCGGCGCCGCCGGGCGCGGAGCAGATGGGCCAATTCAATCAGAGATGTGGGAGTGCGTGTTACCTGAAGCTCCAGTTGCGGTCGTCGGTGGCGCGCTCCTTGAGTGTTAGCTCAGCGCCGGGCGCGGAGCAGATGGGCCAGTTGAAGCTGAGATGTGGCAGTAGACGGCACGATGGAGTGGGTGTTACCTGAAGCTCCAGTTGCGGTCGTCGGTGGCGCGCTCCTTGAGTGTTAGCTCAGCGCCGGGCGCGGAGCAGATGGGCCAGTTGAAGCTGAGATGTGGCAGTAGACGGCACGATGGAGTGGGTGTTACCTGAAGCTCCAGTTGCGGTCGTCGGTGGCGCGCTCCTTGAGTGTTAGCTCAGCGCCGGGCGCGGAGCAGATGGGCCGGTTGAAGCAGTGCCGCACGCGCCGGTACACGTAGCGCGAGAAGAACGTTTCGAACGGGTCGTACAGCGTCGCGTATCCCTGTGCAGGACATTCAACTATTGTCAAGAAAAACTTTATTTGGTTAAGAAAACATGATACAATATTTTTTTTTACTAGTAATAGAGCCTTAAGAGCTAGATTTTTATAAATTCCCTGGACACCACACTAGGATTCCCTGTGTCGTGGGGTCCAGTAAGCGAGGCGCACGTAAGGCAAAAATGTTCATTATTTTTATTAACTAATTAAATAATAGAGAGAGAGGGAGACCTTTGCCCAGCAGTGGGATAAGTTGTCCTGTGTTGTCCGGGACAAAATAGGTTAGATTAAAAATAAAAAAAACACTTCTAAGTATATAAAATTTAATTTATCTGCAGTCGCATAACTGTCGAAGTGGGTGCTGCATAAATCTATTATTAAATCAATCTTTCATTGTAAACGCTAGATATTCATGTGTACAACCGATGCTATCTACTCAATCAAGTATCGATAAGATATCGCGTATGAATTACTCATGAGTCACACAACTTGTGTGACTAACATGTGTGTCTGTGTCTGGAGCGTTAAAAACATGAAAAGCTCGGATTTCATATACAGTGAATGAAATATATATATTTTTTAATGGAATGTTAACCTAATAATTTAAAAATTGTGATCTTGATTTGAAAAAAAGAATAATGATTTTTGGAACAATTCAAGTAGTATATTTACATATTAGGCTGTAGAATATTTTTGTATATGAAAGCTAAGTTAACCTACTATTTATATAGAGATAGTAATCGAGTAAAAGCAGTTAATTAAGAAAAATTAAATAAAGAAGAAAATTTAAACAATTTACATCGTTGTGTATATCAAATATTTTCTTCGGCTTCATTTATTTGAATAATATTAAAACAAATATTTCTAGCTAGCGTCCTCAGTTATTAAGATAGAGAAATTAAAATGGTATCAAAAGATGCGTTACTAAAAGGGCTAAAATACTGCGAAAAAAAGATTGTAATATGTTTATTTATTTAAAAGCAACTCCATTTTTTTATCGTTTCTTTTGGGATATTTTTTCAAAGAATCTTTTACTTCTCAAAAACGAAAAGAGAATGATGTTGAAAATATAAAGAAAATAAATCCTAGAGAATTCAAAGGGCTTTAAAATGATACCATTCTGGTTTTTAATTAAGGGTAGATGTTTACCCCTTTCGGAGACACCTTTTTGGTGATTTAATTAAGAAAAGTATATAAACATATTCCGATTTTTTTTTCCAGTATTGTGGCCCTTTCATTAACGCATCTTTTGATATCATTCTCATTTCTCTATTTTATATCTTAATAATTGAAGACACCAGTCCCCCCCTGGGCGCAGTTTTCTTGAAAACGGGTACCACCAGTCGGTCGATTCTGTAAAGAGATCAACGTGAAACTTAGGTGAAGTGAGCGTTAAGTGAGCTGTCACTGTCACAAATCGACCGGCAGGATGCTAGGGATTAACACTATTGACAGCTCACTTCACCTAAGTTTCACGGTGATATTTTTACAGAATCGATTGGCTGGTACTGAAGCGATCAAAAAGCATTTTCAATGCTAAAAATCAGAAGCACAATAGTTATTTGTTATACAAGAGTGCAAAGTTGCTTTTTAACCGCGTGTTCAATTTTGATGACCGAGCAAGCGAAGGATTCTAAAATTAAATCACGAGCGCAGCGAGTGATTCAAAATTAGAATCCTGAGCGTTAGCGAGGGAATCAAAAGAGCACGAGTTGAAAAATCTTTGCACTCGAGTGCAACACGTAACTTTTCATTCCACCTCAGCGAGGAAATGACTAAATGCAAAAAAAAAAACGTTTACAATCACAAGATAGGTACACTTTTATTTCAGTTTAGGTATTAATTACTACATTATGACAGGTAAGTATTACAGAATAATCTTTAAATTATAACAAAATAATACTAAGGTATAATTAAGAAAATTTTAAAGTAACGTTGCTACAGTTATTTAAATTGAGTGTAATATTTTTGTTTGGTACTGTAATATTGGTGTTAGTCACTTGTGTACTGTTTTTCGGTAAACTATCTGTCATACTTAATAGTTGTACCGATTCATCGGATTCCCTTGGCGTGAATGTTGGAGAGAGTTAGGTGTTTCATAACGGCTTATTTTTGATGTAGAAGGGCCAGTCCAAGGATCCGATTGAGGCTCTTTCAGTGTAATGGCTCCTACGATGCCTTCACATATTTTAGACTTATTTTGGATGGAATCCTCTATGCATCCCTCTACAACTGCATTGGACTTCCAGCCTCCGTGGCGCTTAAGGGACAGGAGATCAGCTCCGGAATCAGCCAAAAGTGTGGCTGAAGTTCGTCGGAAACAATGACCCGTGTACAACAGGTATTAACTACCAGAAGGAAAAGGCGCTGGTTCTTGGTAGTATAAAACAAAAGTATATTAAGTCAATCAAAATGTAGCAAAAACATAGACAAAAATGTAAAATATTCTATAAAACCTAGTGCAGGCTTGCACATTCTCCCCTTTTTTATGAAATGGGCTGCTTAATCAGCTTTCGAAGGGGCCCCCTGATCGTGCCGGCCACCTTTGACACTTCGGATAAGGCGCTCCCAAGCTCCACCCATAAATGGTGCCGAGGGGGGGGGGGGGGGGGGTGAAACGCCAGTTTATGAACTCACTGGCAGCATAGTCCTCAACCGCATCACCGTACAACTCTCGCAGTTCTCGGCTGGCTCCAACAAAGGCAGTGCCGTTGTCGGACCATATCTCCACTGGGGTTCCTCGGAGTGACACGAAGCGGCGTAGGCACATGATCGTCGAGTCAGTCGATAAGCTGTGCACCACATCCAGATGTACGGCCCGGACGACCAAGCATGTAAATAGGGCCACGTAGCGCTTCTCCTTTCTTCTGCCAACCGTGACGTAAACGGGCCCATAATAATCGAGACCGGTGAATGAGAAGGGCCTTTGATGATGAGCTAGGCGAGCTTCTGGCAGATTTCCCATAGGTGGTTGGAACGGTTTAGCACGGCGCAATTTGCATAGCTGACAGGTATGGGCCACGAATCGAACAGCGTTTCTGAGCCCAATAATCCAGTAACGTTGATGAAGCTCGTTCATTACCAAATCTAGGTGCGAATGCGCGGCCTTCTGATGATATCTGAGGATCAAAAGACGAACTGCTGGGTGTTTTCCATCCAGAACGAGCGGACGCTTAACGTCATCTGTAACGGTTGGGGCAGCAACAATGCGGCTTGACATTCGCAGCTGATCATCATCATCTATGAATGGCGACAGCTGGAACAGGCGGCTATTACGAGGCAACGGCTGTTGGTTCTTAATCCGCAAAATATCTTCTTTAAAGGAATCGAGCTGAGACTGCCGTAAGATGTGGGTTTCGGCCAAGCGTAAATCGTTTGCTGTTATTCTCGCTGATACATTGAGGTTATTGGGGACATTAGGAGAGGATGTGCAAGAGGGAATAAATGTACATAAACTTCCTTTCAGACGAGTTAAATTGGCGTCAATGCCTCGTCTTTGCAAACTACGCATACGCAGTAAAGAAATGAATTGATGCGCTTTTACTGTTGCTCGCACCATTCTCAACCATGAGCTGAAACGCAGTGGATCTGCGGAGACTGGTGCGGGCAGGTCAGTATCAGTTATGAGATGAACATGATGTTTGAATTCTTCGCGGCCTAGTCCACTGACATCGATCACGGGTTCAGTGGGCCAGTCCGAGGAGAGCAAGAAGGCAGGACCTGAGATCCAGCGAGATTCTCGAGTTAACTTAAATCGTTTGACCCGAGTTGCATCATCTGCCACGTTTAAATCACTCGGAATCCAACGCCACTCACCGACGTCCGTGAGCTCCAGTATCTCACCTACTCTATGAGACACGAAAGGCTTAAGAGTGCGAGCGTCGCTGCGAAGCCAACCTAAGGTCGTCATTGAGTCACACCAGAAAATGCGTCTCGTCGGTTTGAGTCGGTGGGCTTCGCACACAGACGTAGCAAGACGTGCAGCCATTAGAGCACCTTGGAGCTCTAAGCGGGGAATAGAGACAGGTTTAAGGGGTGACACCCGAGCTTTGCTGCAGATAAGAGAGAGTCTAACGTCACCGTTAGCGTACAAAAACCGCCAATAAGCGACAGCGGCAAAGGCAGACTCACTGGCGTCCGAAAATACATGAAGTTCGCAGCCTGCTAGTTCGAGATCATTCAAGTTATAGCGACGTGGAATTCGTAAACTAGAAACCGAGGATAAATCGTAAAACCACGACTTCCACGCAGCGCTGTCACCTTGAGAGAGCTTCTCATCCCATTCCAAGCCCTTACGCCAAGCCTCTTGAAACATGATGCGGCCTCGAACTACGATTGGTGCAATGATTCCAAGAGGATCATAGACTCGCATCACATGGGCTAAGACCTCTCGCTTGGTGAGCTTTTGTGGCAACACACCCTCATGGAATCCCGTGTTAAAACCAATCACGTCACGGGTGGGTTGCCAGATAAGGCCGAGCGTGCGCACATGCGTAGCCATGTAACCTAAGTCCACGTCTTTCACAACAGGCGCCTCTAGCAAGGATTCTTTGGGTAGCAACGAGAGCGCCATAGGATCGTTTGACGTCCAGCCTCGCATCTCAAAGCCAGCATGAGAATGTACGTTGTAAATATCCGCAGCCAGTTTGGCCGCTTCGTGAACGTTGTCTAAACTAGTGATGCAGTCATCCATGTAGTGATCATTTATAATTACTCGAGCTGCATCAGGGTATTTATCCTGCCACTCTAATGCATTTTTGTTTTTGATATGGATTGCAGTAAAGGGGCTGGACGCAGCGCCAAAAATCATGGATGACATGCGGTATGCACGTATAGGCTCATTCGGGCCGTCGCGCCACAGAAATCTTTGGGCATCCCTATCTTTTTCAATTATTTTAATTTGAGGGAACATTTCACGAATGTCAGCTATCAGAGCGACTTTACCCTCACGGAAGCGCATCAGAATACTTAGCAGGGGTTGCAAAAGGTCTGGACCAGTTAATAACATAGAATTTAATGACACGCCGTGGGACTTGGCGGCTGCGTCGTGTACCGTTCTCAACTTGTTAGGCTTATTTACATTAATAACGCCAAAGTGAGGGAGGTACCACAACGGAGACCCCAAGTTAGGAGGAGCTGAACACGGTTCAGCATAGCCCTTTGATAGCATATCATGGATATTCCGACGGTAGCGTTCAGCATAGGCAGGATCTTTTACCATTTTTTTTTCTAAACTATGGAACCTAGACACAGCTAACTTGTAACTGTCGGGAATATCTAGTTTATCAGCCTTCCACAACAAGCCTACTTCAAAGCGACCACCGGGCAGACGGCGCGCGGTGCGCTCGAGTAGTTGCACGGCGCGTACGTCGTCGGCACTACGAGGTTCCTGTTTAGAGATACCGATTGAATCAATTTTAAACTGCTCCCTAATAAGACCTTCCAAAATCAACCGATCGTTCGCTATATCAGGTTCGCTAACCGTGGCGTGGTTGGCGACCTCGACCAGTTTAGTTTTGCTACAACCGAAACCGTACAACACCCAGCCTAAAGCAGTTAAAATAGCTACTGGTTGTGTTTTGGTTCCTTTGCGCGTAGCTTTAGCGAGGGATAAGTGCCAGTTGTCGATGCCTATAATCAGCATGGGCTTAACGTCTTCATAACAAAATTCATTAGCAATGTCTGCCAAATATGGATACTTACGTACGCTTTCAAGATGCGCAGACTGTCGCGCAGCGCTCAAACCGCTCATCGACCTGGCTCGCTTAACGCAGTGAATTTCGTTTGAATGACGGCCTTTTATCTTGAAATTGACGTACTGAATGTTCACGTCCATTCCTAGACCACCTACACAGTCTAAATGAATAAGTTTCTCTTGGCCCTTGCAACCAATTTGAGCCGCCAGCTTAGAATCGATGAAGGTGCCTGTGGAACCGTCGTCTAGCAAAGCGTACGTATCAACACTACTGGAAGGTCCCGACACGATCACGCGAACTATTTTCAACAACGGCCGAACAGAACGTTCCGCGGCTGACAAGGAGGATGCATGAGCCAAGACTTCGTGATCCGAGTCCTCAGACGATGGCACACCGGTCTGGTCGCAGGCAGCGGGCGCGCCGCACGGCAACAGCGCGCTGCACGTCGGGGGTTCGGCCGCGCTGGATGTCGATGGCTTGGATTCAGCGTCGTCTTCCACGTCGACGTGCGCGGTGACTGCACGCTCGAATTTCGACCCGTGCAACAAAGCATGATGACGCATGTCACAACCTTCTACGGTACAAACTCTTTTAATACAAGAAGTTTTATTTTTGTGCCAACCTTTCTTTAAACATCTATGACATATTTTATTTTTCTTAATAAATTGCCAACGATCATTTACTGACATTTTGACGAACCTATCACAAAACTTCAATTCATGTTTTTGTTGACACAACGAACAAATAATATTTGTAGTTGATAACGTTTCTGCTGAAACGTTACGATTTTGATGATGAATTTCAGCTACGACGTTCACCCTATCCCTGAAGCCTCTGTTATCAGTGTTAGGACGTGCTACAGTGGGCAACGAGCACTCAGTAACGCCGCCGAACCTACACTGCAAGTTAGCCTCACGGGAGAGGAAATCGGCAAACATTTCGATTTTAGATAATGTGCCATCGCACGAATGAGCGTAATCCAGCCACCGTGGTCGCAATAACGTTGGCAGCTTGCTCCACAGTGCCTGAAACAGCTCGGGCGAGCGTAAGTGGTCCGGCTGATTTAACAGGCGGATTACTTCCACACAGTTTCGTACACGGCTGGAAAAAATTACGAGGTCTTTGCTATCGTAGTTTACCTTAGGCAGCGCACGTATCACAGACACTTCATGCATCACTACGAGCTCGGGGCGGCCGTAGCGCGCGTCGAGCGCATCTAGCACCACACCAGGGGCGCATGCCGCCGCGAGTAGGCCCACTACTGCGTCGCGCGCTGCTCCGCGCAGGGCGCACGACAGCCTCGCTAAATTATCGGATGCTGAAAAACTTTGAGTTGTATTTTCGTACGCACGTTTTAAAGCTAGCCAATCTAAATAGGACCTGCCATCGAACGTAGGCAAGTCCGTCTTCGTAGCAGTTTGCTTAGTAACTTTGTTTATTAATTTTCCGAGCGAGTCTATTAAGCGCGTCACTCCTCCGTCTTCATTACGATCTTGGTTGAGAGCATGCGTAGTCGCCACAGCCTCTTGGCCGTGCGACGCTCTCATGCCCGGTGTCGCACACTGGGCTGTATCACCGTACCTGAAATGTGGGTTGGCACTTAAAAAATCTCGCTCATCGGGATTAGGCACTACATTTTGTACCCAATCTTGAACACTAGCACGGCTACGCATGCCGTGGCTGCCGCGCTGGCTGGCGTCCGCCACTATTGCGGCGAGTTCAGCTTGTAAATGGAGATTAGCGACCTGTCGCTCTCGTTCTAAAACTTGACGCTCTAAATCAGCCAGGTGGCGCGCGTGTTGCGCCTGAGCCGCCAGCTGACGCGCCACGATGGTGGCGGAAGAGCGCGAGGTAACGGCGCTGGCCGGGCGGGAAGGCGCCGGAACCGCGGCGTGAGGGGGCAGGTCCGCGCTCTGCTGCGCGGGCGGGGCAGTCTCCCTCTCCGCAATTTGGGTGCCGTCTCCTGCACACAGTGCGTCCACCTTTGCGCGTTTAGAACGTGTTTCTACCATTTTTCCGTAGATAGGACCAAATATTAACTACCAGAAGGAAAAGGCGCTGGTTCTTGGTAGTATAAAACAAAAGTATATTAAGTCAATCAAAATTAAAACCAAAAAGTAGCAAAAACATAGACAAAAATGTAAAATATTCTATAAAACCTAGTGCAGGCTTGCACAACAGGGGTTCTGGAAGTTCAAGAAATGTTGCTATTTCTCGTGGGATACTGCCAATTTTATTAGTACCCATAGGCTGTCTAACACACTTTCCATTGCGATACTGTAGACAAAATCGATTGATTGGAGTGTTAGGCGGGCGTAAGGCTTGATATTTCTCAACAATCGTTACGTATTCCTTGCGAATGACGAAGTTGCGGTCTCTTTTTGTCTTTGTATTAGGTAAATTAATTAATAGTAAGTCATCTGAATGTTTCTCAATGTTTTTGACATTAAGTTGTGTTAGTTCATTAGTTCGACATGCTCCGTTTATTCCAATAATAAGAACAACCTGTAACGTAAAGAGTATTGTAGTAGATAAATGAATAAAATTGATATGAACGCATAATTATGCCTATCAACATCTACTAAGTATACTATTTAATTGAGATTAATATACTTAAGTAGATACTGAATGTGCAACTGACTTACTTTTGCCGCCAAATATACGGAATCGGGTGCTTCGTTAAGAAACTTTTCAATATCAGATACTGTGAAAACCTTCGATTTTTTTGGTTGATGACCAGATGAGGCTCTTTTTAAAAATGCCACTAATTTAGGATAGGTATCGATATGTTTGTCTTTTTTCATCTTTATTGTTGCTTTTAGCATCGAATACGTACTCCATAGAGTGCTTGCTTTCTTGTTCTCGGATAATTCTATAAAATATGCCAGCAAAACATTTTCTGAGAAAGTTTTGGCTCCTTTTGCTAGTCGCCACGTGTTGAACATATCGTACTGTTTTTTAAACCGTGAAAACGAACAAAGTTATAATAAATATACAATCATATTTTGCACTTTTTGCAAGAATTAATACCTAACTTTTATTGCCCCAAACTGGTCTTCTCCGTCGGTAAAACGGAAGCTCAAGCGCAAGCCTAAATGGTCCGGTTATATGCTAGCAATGAAGTGTTGTCAGGTGTCGATTTCTCCGTAATACTAAGCCGCATTATTTTATTTACTTTGCAAGGGTAGTTTTTGAGTTAGCTTCAATAATACTAATTTTTTCCACATATTCTATGTGGATGATGTTTTAATAACTTCTTGTCAGTGTTGATATAATGTCGATGATAAACCTATGACATTATTTAATACGGAAAAAAAGGCAGCGTCTTTATTAAGTAGAACGCGGGCTAGTTCCAACAGCATCTTGAAGATCCTAGCCGAAAAGTATTAAATACTCCTTGTTTAAATAGTCGATATTTAATATGTCAATCACTAGCATTTCAATGACAAGATAAATTTAGATGAAGTAAAAAAGGATGAAGGCCGTTTGAAGTTTGTAATTTCTCAAAATCCATCCCAGTTTTCGCTTTTATTGATAGATATAATAGTGTATTTAAAAGTTTAGAAACACGGACAGGATGTAAAAGTGAGTGTGATAATACGTGTATGTATCCTATTTAGTGCGTATTTAATCAGTGACACGCAGATATCGCGTTCAATTCCCAGGCAAGTTCAATGTTATTGCTTTTTGTAAATCGCGACCAAATCCAGATTAAGTATGCTTTACAAACTAACGAGTAATAATCGACCAACTTACATTTGTAGTTGGAATGTATGGAAAAACATGTTTTTCGACTTCAATGTTATAGCAAACTTTAACATTGTAGTCGAAAAACATGTTCTTGGGATAAATTCATCCCAACTACGGAACCCTTCATTGTGCGTGGTCTACGCGGTCTCACTTGGCCGGTTTTTTTTTCATTTGAACTTGACGTATTGAACGATGTAATGTTTTTTTGATAGCAAAACAAGTAGGTATGTCATCGCCGTCAAATCATAGAAGAGCGTTGGTAGCTTGAAATATTTTCGAACGCTTATCGTTCATGCTTTGTTCCTGCAGGTCTACTCCTTAAACAATAAATCCGAAGATTCGGCCGAAGTTACGGGCGATTCCTACTCCCTTATCACCTACGGAGATAAGATAGTAGGTTGTTTTCTAGAAGCCTTATATCTTAAAGTTCCTATTTAAAAGAAATATTTGCACTTATTTTATGCTTCTTTTTCACAAATAAACTCTGGGTTCCGCACAGACCCCACGCGACTAACAGTGTGATTATTTTGCACGCGCTCGGCTGAACGCTGACTTCTTGCAAAGTGTATGAGTGCTTATTGTACCTTATACATATATACCTTTATCTTTTTCATCGTGCTTGTTAGTGATCCTAAGATTTCTAATACTTATTCTGTTTTTACCCGTGAGAACCTGTAATTGGCTGTATGTTTCATATACAACTGTTATCCATTTGTTATAGCTGTTGGTTCTCCTATCAATAAATAAATTAATTTTGGCGCGACTAGCTGAACGTCAATTGTTGCGAAAAAGTTTGTGCTCGCGAGGTCTACTGTTCGCAGAACTACTATTATGTAATATAAAAAACCATTCCGGGCCCATGGTACCCCTGAAAGATACAAAATCTCACCTCGATATTAAAAATTTATCGGTTAAGACCCCCAGGCGCTACACTACCTATTAATTGAGTTAGGTACTGATTCACCCTTAGAAATAACAATAACATTCATACCTATAAGTATATGAAATTAAAATTTGCCATGAGCAAAGTACATAGACAAAGTTTGGAACAACAAAGATTGCGCGGTTCGACGTAAGCACCTAATTATGGTTATGCCTAATTATAAAATACCGAATATGCCATTAACCAAATGAAAGAAGATTGACTAATGTAATACTGATGATGAAGCATTTTGATAAGCAAAATAAAAATATGAAAGTGATGCAACAGGCGACAGTCAGGCGAACGAATGGCTCGGTGCGTGCGCACTTTAGCAGTTCGATAATTGACCTAAAAGCAGCAATCATAAGAATCACACCGCATTCCGAATAGCAGCCACTGCAGGGCAGCGTGGAGCAGCGGCCATGGCATCAATTAACGAATGATATCAGCGTTTTGGTTTCGACAGGGGCTTGTGAATGAATGATAAGCCACACGAGTTGACCGAATGTTAAACTACGCTTGCCGCGGTCGGTTCGTGGATGGGTGACCATCCATTACATCGAAACCCCTCCGTGCCTCAGAAACCAATTGGTCCCGGCTGTCATTCGTAAATCTTTGACAGTCGTTACGGGTAGTCAGAAGCCCAAAAGTCTGACAAAACCAGTCTTACCAAGGGGTATCATGTTACCCAGTAACTGGGTAGTGGTGGTCAGATAGGCAGTCGCTTCATGTAAAATACTGGTATTCAGCTTCCTCCGGTTAGACTGGAAGCCTATCCCAACACTTAGGAAAAGGCTAGCGCAGTAAGATTGATTGATTAGCGTTTTGGTTTCATTCTGAACATCCAGCATTGAGTACGATTACCATGGATCGATAACACGAGTCAACCAAATATTTTCGAAATCTTGTGACTTTAGGATTGAAAGCTAGGAGCCGACGTTCGCAGTAACCTGGTAGTTCAGCTTGATATGATAGGTATAGCGAGTGCCAACATTGGTTTTTACTTGATGTAATTTAGTATATCAATATACTACAACAAGATAAGAACAACAATGTTTCCTTCCTCAACGTGACCACATCCTAGGTAAACGGTACAGTACAATAGTACCCAACTATGCATGTGCCTAGTACTTCCCAGTATTATTGCACAAGAACGGCCTATTAAACCACACTAATTATGCATTAAATGACACAATCCGGTTTTTGTATTAATTAAAGCGCATGTACTCATTTCCTTAAAGTTGAGATCGGCTACTACTGAACGAGTATAAATATGGTTGTCTCCGAGATAATCGTATTTTTAACCGACTTCCAAAAAGGAGGAGAATTCAGATGGTTGGAGAATTTGGAGATCATGTGTGAGTAATTGCTAAGTCAGTAGACTTCATTTCGACTTCATGTAATAAGTCATCTGACAGTCTTAAATGAAAATCTTGGGACCTGAAAATCGAACACCATTAACTTATTACCATTAATTTATTTCTTTTACGTAGAAACTAAATAAAAATTTAGTTTCTACGTAAAAGATTTTAGTAACATTTTCTAAGACATTTATTAGATGACCGACTAATTCCGAGTGTCCGTTACCCAGGCCAGATGTTGTCGAAAATGGTCATTTGAATCTTATAGATAATTAGTTGTGCGGCTTCTGTAAATGTTGCGAACATTTTTAAATTTGTTGCGCTTATAGTTTTTTAATTATTTCACAAAAACATTTCCTGCTGGCGTAACGTTACCGCAGCCAGACCTTTTTCTTTCTAATGGGAATATTTAAATAAATACTAGCTATAGAATTAGTTGTCTAGATGAAGTAAATGTTGTGCCTTATTTTGTATTTGTTCTTTCATCGGTTGCGAAGTTATTCGAGATTTTGCTGGGGTAACGTTTTTGGTTTTGCTAGATCTTTGAAACGGTTAAGCAGATTTTTATCATATTTTGTACAAGACTTCTTAGGGATTAGTTTAAATTTGTTCTGCAATAAAAATACCAAAAAAATGCATAGCTTAAAGGTTATTTCATTAAATAGAAAAACACTTCAATCGGTCCCAGCACTCTCAATAAGAGGTCTAAAGACTTACTTTAAACGTTATTTTAAAGCTTGTAACTGCCTTCAAATGTATGTGAAGTTTCATTAGTATCCTGTAAGTATTTAAAAAGATATGATGATATTCAGTTCTTCACGAGCACGGTCTTGATGCGCGCGGTGTTATTTGGCCACTGGATTGGATATATGAACTGAATGTTATGTCAATTATTAGTTGTTTAGTTCAGTTGTATATCAGTAAAATTTCAGCGTAGTACATTGGATAATTAATGAGATAATACGATTAAAGTCATTAGGAAGTGAATGATCGAGGTAACCCGACCAAGTTTAGGTGGTTACGAAAAAGCGAAAACTCAGAACATTATGGTACCTTCTAAAATATGTAGGATAGTGTTACAAATTTAGTACAGACATGTACACAAGTTTAAAAAAAAACTACATGTTTATTAAAGAATTTTTATTAACAGGTAAAATAATCATTTCAATTGAACTTTTAAAGTATTAATAAACTTATACTTAAAAATAATCACAGATTAAAATTACAGATAGTAATTTTGCTATTTTGAAATTTTCTATTACCTTTTATTATAGATGTTTAGTGCGTTATGCAAACAATGGATTTATTCCCTTTACGTCGAGTCCCGTTATATCGAGCCTGGAAGTCTATTGGTCTCCAAAGTATTGATATTTTACGCTTTCTATTACCTTTATGTCGAGTTTGGTGAACAGGTACAGTCAGAGATGTAAATTAAAAGAATTTGAACGTGGGGTCTTTTCGGCTTTGGATTTCGATTAATAACTATACTTTATAACGATTATATTATTCGAAATTTATTAGGTAGGTACTACTTACCTATATATTTTGAACCATAAATTGAAAACATGTGCATTGTATCATTACGTATTTATGTATTTTTATACTGTGTTTTATGTATTTTGATTGTTTATATTTTGATATGTAGGTAGGTACTAACGTAATAGTTACATTTGCATTATTAAGTTCATTTATAATAAATGAACTTAATATTTTAAAAGATAGGTACTTTTTCATCATGCACATAATTTCGAATATTAAAAAAAATACACTGAAATTATGACATACTTTGATGGTTAATTAAAAATATAATCGTACATAGTACTGTAAGGTTAAAGTCATTAGTTATTTTTAAATTCTTTTTTGTGTAAAAATTGATTCTAAATTATGTGCGTGTATACATTTCATTGGACGTGACTGTACTTCTAAAATATGATATTATTAAACTCGACATAAAGGTAATAAAAGCGTGGTAAATAAACTCGACATAAAGGGAATAGAAACGGGACAGAAAACTACTCGACATAGGGGTAATAGAAGCGAGACAAGGTTTTCGGCTCGACTTAACGGGACTCGACATAAAGGGAATAAATCAAACAATGAATTACCCCTTCACCCCACCCCTCCCGCGTCCCACCGAACGACATGTTATATCGGTGATTTTTGATAAGTATGTGCAACTGGAAGATAATAATAATGTTTTCATAGTACAGATATTATTATATTATTATGTATTTAACAGTGTACGCGTCTGTACCGAAATTGTAAGGTGTATTATACTGAACATTTCAAAAGATAGCATAATGTTCTGAGTTTTCGCTTTTTCGTAACCACCTAAACTTGGTCGGGTTACCTCGATCATTCACTTCCTAATGACTTTAATCGTATTATCTCATTAATTATCCAATGTACTACGCTGAAATTTTACTGATATACAACTGAACTAAACAACTAATAATTGACATAACATTCAGTTCATATATCCAATCCAGTGGCCAAATAACACCGCGCGCATCAAGACCGTGCTCGTGAAGAACTGAATATCATCATATCTTTTTAAATACTTACAGGATACTAATGAAACTTCACATACATTTGAAGGCAGTTACAAGCTTTAAAATAACGTTTAAAGTAAGTCTTTAGACCTCTTATTGAGAGTGCTGGGACCGATTGAAGTGTTTTTCTATTTAATGAAATAACCTTTAAGCTATGCATTTTTTTGGTATTTTTATTGCAGAACAAATTTAAACTAATCCCTAAGAAGTCTTGTACAAAATATGATAAGAATCTGCTTAACCGTTTCAAAGATCTAGCAAAACCAAAAACGTTACCCCAGCAAAATCTCGAATAACTTCGCAACCGATGAAAGAACAAATACAAAATAAGGCACAACATTTACTTCATCTAGACAACTAATTCTATAGCTAGTATTTATTTAAATATTCCCATTAGAAAGAAAAAGGTCTGGCTGCGGTAACGTTACGCCAGCAGGAAATGTTTTTGTGAAATAATTAAAAAACTATAAGCGCAACAAATTTAAAAATGTGCGCAACATTTACAGAAGCCGCACAACTAATTATCTATAAGATTCAAATGACCATTTTCGACAACATCTGGCCTGGGTAACGGACACAATTCCGAGGTCGTTCCACAGTATCAGTCTGGTCTGGCAAATACTACTAACTATTACCGGTACTGGCGGCTGGCGGAACAGTGCAGCCTCTCATAAGAACTGCGCCGTCGCGTCGGCCTCGCCAGTAGTCACTGACGTAAAACCATTTGTAATCATTATAGTCTCACTAAACTGACTGTATTGTTCTAAATGGGTATTTTGTTTATGAAGGAGCTGAAATATACCATTATTTCACAGTACTCATGAAATGAGCATATTATAAAATTGTCAATCACCCTCTGTGATGTAAGATATTAAATTATTGGTAGCCGCTTGGGCAAGGCCGCCAGCTTACTGGCTCGTCCGAACTGATACATGCCTGGTACAAACGAGACGGCTAATGTTCTAACAAGTGAATGAAACATAGTTATGAAGGCAGCCCGCATTCACTAGCCGAATAATCGAATGATCTCACGAGGACGCGACGCTTTGCCAGTACCTCTACCATGAGTTGCCATCGAAAACTTACTCGCTAGCGCTCACGTTCAGTGCCGGGATCCCTCCTGGTGGGTTCACCTAGTCGCGCGGAGGGCTCATTTTAAATGTAGGTTCTTCTTAGCAAATACAGCATTATAAGCCGTGAAAATAAAACCTGATGTATATTTTAACAAGATTTATTAGTTTAGGCGTTGGTTTTAAAATCCGAGTATTTTTATTTTCCAAAAAAAATAATTGTAAACGTTTATAATATTCACAAAAAAACCCCTGATAACACAATTTTACTTCGTTTTACAGTGTTTTATAATACAGTTGTAAACCTAATGCCGTTGACCGTCCACGATGGTTAACTTTAGCGCAAACGTAATGCCGGTGACCCTCCTGGAGGGTTCACTTCCAATATGTATGGCGACATTGCATATGAGCTTTATGAAAAGTGGGTGGAGTCGGAAGTGTTAACGTGGATCAAATAGATTTCGATAATGCTCGCACCATGAGTTTAACGGAGTCTTACGCAGGGCTAAGGAAAGCTCGATAGATCGTGTTGTCTAGCTAACTTTACTCTTATGTTTTGTTTCTTTCTTTTTCAGTAATAAGAAGAGAGAACGGCTCATATGATCAAAACGTAGTTGTATCGCTATGGTAACAATGTTATGACAGTAAATTTCATGAAACAATCCGACTGAATAAAAAGGTTGGCGGTTAGTGAACTACTCATGGTATTTAGGGGTTATTGAATTTTGATTCCTTATAATTGTCGGTATTAACATAAGCGGCGAGTTCTTGAACCATCCTCGCTTCGCAGATGACATTGTTTCGATAAGCTAAACATATTTAGATCTTGTGCGCTGAAGTCACTAGATAAGGAGAGCCGAAAATGCGGTCTTCACATGAACGCTGAAAAAACATGTCTATTAAGTAACAGCATAAGAGTACCAACGGTGATACAATTAAGACACACCAATAGCATACGTAGACAGTTGTGTGTATCTCGGGCAAAGCATATCATTTAATAAACCCACTGAAAATGAAGTAGATCGCAGGGTAAAGAGTGCACGGAGAAGATATTGGTCGTTGAAAAAGGTATTTAAATCACGCATCCCTATTCCCCTGAAAAGAAAGCTATGGACACCATTATATTACCTACTCTACGGTTGTAAAAATTAGACACCAATAAAAACTCAAGAATTCCAACGAGCAATGGAGAGGAGTATATTAGGAATTAAACTCCGAGACCGAAAAAGAAGCAAAGATATACGACTATGCACTAAAATAAAAGATGCTGTGGAACTAGCTTGCAAGTTGAAATTTCAAAACCAAAGATACCGACTTCAAGTAATTCTTCACTTTGTAGTGTTTTTTAATCGACTTAAAAAAAAGGAGGAGGTTATCAATTTGGATGTTAATCTCAAAATAAAAATATGGTGTCAGGGTGGGCCTTCTGTGCCTCCACTGCCTCCCTGCATTTCATCAAGATGTGGCGCTGTGACGTACGCTTATTGTTTCCCCGATAGGGGGGCCACACTTTTTAAGGTGCATAATAAATAATTTGTGCATAAAATGGTCGGTGTCAATGTCTGCAACTGAATTAAATACAGTCAACACTTAACAACTGTACGCAGTCAAGATTTCCATGATTTTAGACGTAACATAAAGGAACTAAGAAAATTTTAATAAATTATACTACACTCTTTGGTACATACATATAGGTACACGGTAAAGCGTAGGGTCGTGGGTACAAGCTATAAATGCGGATTTATTATTACTAGTGGTCGCCCAGAGGTCGAAATTTGACCATAATTCATTTAAATGTCATGATTCTAAGGTAGCCATCTTGTGTCAAACGCATGGTAGTGTGTGTAAAGTTTTTTTTAAATTTAATTTATTTCTAATGTATAGGTATTACTTATATAAAAATATTAGGTTTCTTCACTCCTTCTCCTAAACTTTAACTGTGCCAAATTTCATACTCCGTCCGCGTATTTTAAAAAGGGGTAAGTACAAAGTTTTTGCTTCACGTATTAATATAATAATTACAAGTAATTCATAAACAGGTAATGAATTAATGTTCGGCTAAGCAAAACAATCAACATAATTAATCTTTTTAACCATTAATTACTTCTTTGTATGTAAATTACAACTATTAATCGATCAGAAAAATAATTGTACCTAGTTCTATGTAGGTAAATAAGTGATGTACGTAATACTATCATCATTATAAAGAGCAGTGTCCTGTGAAACTATCAAAATAAAAAATATAATTATAAGATGATTGATGCGACATGGCGCACGATATAAACTGGCGGAAGGGATTCCGGCTCCTCGCAAACAGAATGCCAAACTGACTGACACGGGATGCGCGGAGTTTCTTGTAAGAATAACCGCGCTAGTCAGCTAGGACTACAGAGGATACTGCTACTTGTATCATCTTCATACACAATTTATTCTTTATTCGCTTTTAATAAGAAAGACGCTCGCTTTAAACTAGAGACCGATTCCGATTCTTTGTCGGAAACACGCACGATTTACGGCAGAGTGGGAATATTTTAACAAAAAAATATAATTTGTAATTAATTTATGGACATAACATTAGCATCAAATCATAGCAGAAATGTATGTACCATGAAGGTCAAATCTTTATAAGATAGTTTTATAGTAAAATTATATTTGTATTAGGTTTCATAGTTATTAAAAAAGTATGGCTCTAGTAGTCGCACTCGTTACTAAGGCATGTATGAGCTGAGACTGACCAGTAGGCATGTATGCATACTGTACCCTAATTACGTAATACACGATCAATCAGAATCTGAATCGTTTTGAAACAGATTGCTAATCCATTGCTTCGTACGATCGAAAAAAAAATCTGCTCAACAACGTAAATAACACAATGAATGTTGTTGACCTGTCAAATTGAAACAGATTAGTCGGAATTGTCAACGAAAATGTGTTGCGTAATTAGATAGCTGGTCAGTCTGTCCGGACGAGGCCTAGTGTTGCGGCTCGAGTGCTCGACACGCCAATGACACTGTGACAGAGCCTACTATACAGCCTGCACAAAACATCGGTGTTAGGAAAACGATAAATTGATTTAATGAAGACAACAGCTTACCTTACAAGCAATAACAGCGAACACGCTGCCGACGACGGTAATAACACCGCGCACACACGCGACTACCCGCATTTGTGATGTATTAGGTAAGGCCATGGCACAGCACTAGCCACCAGGACCTCAGGAGCACAAGCACGCTGCGAGTGAGCGTCACGGACCTACTGGCAGATTAGCATCCAATACCGAACCACAAAGCGCAATAATTATGTTCTATTTAATAAGTACAATACTTACTATGCATAAATGCCTAGTCCAGTAGTAAGAAAATTTGATCAAAAACGTTCAATTTAAAGTCGACATTAAATTAATATTTAAGCATAGTATACATAAGTGTGCCGTTATGTAATCAACCAGCTGCTGTTTCATACAAATATGCAATATTTACCCCTATAAATGTATGAAACAGATGTATTTTTTTTTGCTATTTCGTTGTTGGTCCCATAGTGAAAGTTGCTTATAATCATGAGTACTTTCACCTCCTGAAAGTTTAACAGTGAGTGAATTGAAATCACCGTGTATGAATGTATGAATGCCTGAAGGAGCACTCGTCTCAAATAATACTAGTAAAACACACCTTATTAAGAAAAGGATAATAAACTTATTATTGGAATCCTTAGATCGGTCTTTCCTGTGGTGTTCAACCTTTAACCCTAACAGTATAGTCCACTAATGAAATATATCCATTTCTTTCGTATTTTCCCCATAAAGGTTTTGGTCATCATAGGTAGTTCCAAACAGGTAATACCTGGCTGTGGTCTTCCTTATATGACGAAGGGAAAGACATCTGGAAACGCTGTTATTATTTTATTACTCAAATACGTTGTAACTGTAACTTCATTTGACAATTCTTTCTTTATAAGCAAAGACTTCATAAAGATGAAGATGATCCAATTATTTCACGACTGACACGTTTCTCCTTACAGTTTATTGATTAAAAAAAATATTATAATAGGGAATGCGAATGGGCGCGCCTAAGTCCAGCCAGTCGATCAATATCCTGCACTGCGGTACGGCATGAGCACTACCGTTAAGTTTCACTGTTTTGTTCAGTAAAAGCATTCGCAGTACAAATGCGCAGACTAAGAGTTTGGCCCACTAGCCGACTGGCCTAGTCAGTCGCAAAAAGACCGAATGTCGACCGATCATTGTTTTCGGTTGCATTCGGGTGTACAAAACCGAAACTGTGATTCTAAAATCCTAATATTATAAATGCAGAAGTGTGTATGTTTGCTTGTTACGCTTTCAGTCTAAAACAGCTGAACGGATTTGGATGAAATTTGGCACACGGGTAGACCATGACCTGGAATAGGACATAGGATTTTTTATCCCGATATTCCCACGGGATCCAGACTTACGCGGGTGAAAACGCGGGGCGCAGCTAGTAAATAATAAACAATAGGTTACGTATCTACGTTCTTTATTTAGATTTGTAGAAGCTCGGTTTTGGATCTTGATTTTAGTTCCACAATAAACGTTACCGATTTCATTTTAACAATCACCCCAGTTTTAAGCAAAGAAATACGAATAAAGTAAAAAGTCGACTAGTCGATACATTCATCTCTAATTCGCAGTCCAGATACTCGACTTTGCTATTTTGATGTGTAACATCTTTCCGCTCGCTTTCCTGCAAATCTTTCCTATCGCTTTCGTTCAGTCTGTGGAGGGGGAACTCTGTGGGAGTGATTTCGTCAAAAGGGACGGAAGTGTATTACAGGAAGCCGGAGAAGTGCGCGTTATTTGTTTTGACCGTTGAGCGCGCGTGGTGCTAGAGTTAGCACAGAAACGACCTTGACGAGGCCCCGCCACTTTTCCGATTTCTCACTATTTTACTATGAATCCCATATAAAACTGATCATTGTAACAGATTAATAATCTGTATAATATTTCCTATTGGTTCTTATATGACATAAATAAGATTTTGGTTTACAATAAAACGAGCATGTTTACACTAAAAACAAGATTTGTTATTTTTACAAATTTGTGTGTTTTATATATGTTATGTCTCATAATTTAGTTATCATAAGTATATTGTCTCCGCTCTCCTCCAAATTGAACAAAATAAACTGTCTTCAATAAAACATTGCATTACGTACCTCGTATCCTAGTGTTGAATAAAATACAATGTTATTAACAACTAGCTGACCCGTCATACGTTGTCCTGTCAAAATTTCAATTTCGATTTTTCGACTGTTCCTTTGGGTTTTTCCAATTTTTTTTATTGAGGCGAACAAAACAAAAATAATGTTATTCAAATCGGTCGAGCCATTTTCGAGTTTTTGTGAAACTAATGCACGGCAATTGATTTATATATACGTATAATATATAGATAATTATTCTTCGTTACGAAAAATCATTTCAAATCATAGATATGATTTCATGAATCATTTTTTTTCGGGATATAATGTAAATGTTGCTTATTACCAAGGTGAGATGTCAGATGTATGCGAATACTGTAAGGTTCGATCGTATTTCTTTTTTTTTTTTAATTGCCTGTTCTAGACATAAACGGTTACATACCTCTCTATTCTTTTCCGTGGCGACCTTAGGCTTAAAGAGCAGCTGGTTGACGAAGCCCAGAAACATGAGGATGTACAGGCCGACGTGCGTGAGCGCCGCCGTCAGCAGCGTACACTTCTCGAACGAGCCGGGGAACGTGTCGTACTGGGACCAGTCCATCTTCGGCACGCCGCCGCCCTCCGACACAAACTTCTGAAAAGCAAAACAATGTTTAAGAGAATTAAAGGAGTATTTCATGCCTTTCTCTTTAGACTCGGTTGAAAAATATGACCTATACTTTAAAAGCAGACTTTAAAACTTTCATAGGAAGTACTAAACTTCCTATGAAAGTTTTAAAGTCTGCTAGGTATGCTAGAAGCACTATACAGCGAAGTAAGTACCTACTGCTGCAGAGCAGAATATCAAGACTGATTCAAGACGTCACATTGCGGTTCTTGTAATATAATGCAAATGTAACGTGGCTTCTTACAACCAAGCACACTCACACAACCACCCGGGCACCCTCTACATGAAGGTATTGTAAGTATGTCGTCTGTTTGAACGCAGGCACCATGATAGCAGGCTCGGTATTAGAGCGACTGCGAATAGCTATGACGGTCAGTCAGTATCACTGCGGCAGTGGAGCCTCTGCACAATCAGATCCATACTGCGTGTTCAACATCGGAGTTCAAATAATAAACAAGATTATTGTCCAATTAAAATTTCGACAATAACTATAATTTGTTGTACGTTTGAGGTTTTTTGAAATAACAATTTTTTTCTTAATATTTTCCGCTGATACGCTTTGGTGTGTCGCGGATGAACAAACGAACTTATCAGTAAAATTACCTTGTTTAATTTGAATTATCATAAAACAACGCGGTATCGATCGAAACTGTTAGGTATATTATTGTTTTCCTTTATTTCATTTAAAATACTTATAAATTACATTTTTAAATATTAGAATATAAAAAAACATTAAAACATTTAAAAATATAAAAAATAGTAGCCCACCGGTATCGGGAACAGGGTCCAAGCTACCGGCGGTCAGGGCTCCAGAGAGAGGAACCTCCTGACAATGCGAGCCGTGTCTAGGAGTACCGCTTTCTGAATCAAGCCCTTGATCCAGCCGCCCAACGAGAGCCTCCTTAGGTGTTGGTCGAGGCTCTTGGCAATTAAGTCATTGGCTGATACGACTACCGGCACAATGATCGCTGAGTCCACATCCCACATGTCGACAACCTCGCGAGCCAAGTCAAGATACTTGATTTGTTTATCTTTCTCGGCTTTCACGAGGTTCCCGTCATGCGGGACCGTTATGTCAATAATCATTGTGCGCCGCTCTACTCGATCCACCACCACTATATCAGGTTTATTGGCAACAATAGTCCTGTCAGTATCCCAGTACAATGAGATATTTCCATTTTCGAGAACTGGGTTGGGCACGTACCTGTAGTACGGCACTTCAGATTCCACAAGACTGTATTTCAGAGCAAGTTGCTGATGGATAATCCTGGCTACAACCGGAGATAATGTGTCGGATCGATTCTCCTGGACGGTGGCATGCCCGTCAGATGTCAACCGTCCCATCCTTTACAATGAATCTCCGGTAATTGTTCGTCATCATAACTTCGTCCATAATTGCACAGACAAAACCTTCGGTTTCCCCAAAGAGGTCACCAAAACGCAGCCAGGCTACGGACGCTAGTTAATCTACATCGGGTTCATGTAGGGCCCGGAAGTAGCGTCCGTGAAGCTCCTTATTCTGCCATACCTCCATGCGATCGTTAGTGTCAAGCACTACAGGCTTGCGCCAGTTCTCTTTAACCAAGGAGAGCGGGGTGAGACCCTTGTCCACCGCAATCACATCTCGATGCATCCCCACGTCGGCTCCTAAGAAATATTCCCTGAAACTGCATATCTCGCGATTGTGGAGTCTTAGCATTTAAAAAACCTCGACCTCCACACTTTCGCGGGATATACAGTCTCATTACCGATGACCGTGGGTGATGCATTCGATATCCAGTCAGCAGCGTACGGACCCTCCTATCCAGAGCGTCGAGTTCGGTCTGAGTCCATTTGAGTACGCCGAAAGAGTACATCAAAACCGGCATGACCCAACCGTTGAAAGCGCGCACCTTGTTCCCGCCTGAAAGAAAACTATTAAATACTTTATTCAGGCCGCCAAAGAAGCGCTCCTTCAACTATTGCTTCATGTCAGTAACATTGATGCCCAAGGTTTCCGACATACCCAAATACTTATAGGTTTCGGATGCGGAGAGGGCTCTAAAGTTTATGGAATCCGTGAGCTGTGTTCCCACGGATTCCACAATCTCCCCTCGCTTTACATGCATGACCGCACATTTGTCCACACCAAATTCCATCCTGATGGCTCTACTGAAAGTTTCAGTAGCTCCATCAGTTGCAAATTGTTGGGGGCAAAGAGTTTTAGGTCATCCATGTAGAGAAGGTGAGATATAACTTGACCTCCTCTCCTCAGCCGTTAGCCTAGGTCTGAACCCTCCAGCAGTGTGCTTAGAGCATTCAGGGGTAGGCAGAACCAAAGCGGACTCAAACTATCGCCCAGAAATATACCTCGCTCTATCCTTATCGGTTCGCTATTCCTCTGGATATTTCGACATTCTGCATAGCGAAGGACCGTCCTCCATACACGACAACAGGAAGGTGCGCAGAGTTGCATCTACTTTATACAACTCCAGCACCCTCATGAGCCATGTATGTGGCACCGAGTCATAGGCCTTCTTATAATCTATCCAGCATGTCGACAGATCTTTTCGGGAACGGCGAACTTGTTGGCTAATGGCCATATCAATGAGGAGTAGCTCCTAAGTACCGCGGGACCCGTTCTTATATCCATTTTGAGAGGCAGACATGATGGAGTTGGTGTCTATATGTTTGTTATTATTAGGATTTATAATAGATACACAGTGATAGGATTGAAGAACTGGGGACCCCAAGCGTTTTAGGTACACTCGATTTGCACTTATAACGAATCATTCCCAATAATTAGCTGGCGCAAATCATGTGTGTGTGTGTGTGAAGGTTTGCCTACCCCGCCTATGAGCTCGAGCAAAAGGCAGGACGGGCGACGGGCGGCGCCGTATGCCTATCCTAGCCGCCACATACGCGTGCTGATAACGAGTGGTGTGATTACAGCGCACTACCACTAGACTATGCGATATGGCGTGTTTACGACTGAAGCAAATCGGCACGCGGCCGCGTGCATATGAAAGAAATGTATTTAAATGTCTTTTGCGTTTCCCGGCGGGATCGTAGCAACCAGCTTGTCATAGCATAGGCATCATCAATGTCACACTACTCACTTAAGCGCCTCGGAATTTGATCGCTACCTGCTCATTAAACTGCAATTAGCTATTGACGAAAAATTAAATTGGAAAGAACATGTAAAAAAGTCTGCACTCGACTCGACAGATTTGTGTTTGCTCTTCGAAAACTGAGACGAATAGACAGTAAAGAAACTGCCCTTAAAAAAATTCAAATTCAAAATATTTTTATTTCACATAAACCTAGAAGGGCACTGATGAAACGTCAGAAGCTAGGTGCACGGTTCCAATTGGCCGTTTCCTATGGAGAAGAGCCGGCAAGAAACTCCACGGTTACGCTTTTAAAAGTAAATGGTTTTTACAATGTTTCCAAGTTACAGTGTTAAAAGGTATGAGAGGACAGTGTAGGCTCATCAACAAGTACCAGGTAGGTACTTGTCTACAACGTTCTCTCATTCACAAAATTTAAAAGAAAATAATCTATATAAAAGATAAATGAAATACCTAATACAAATAAAAAACTATTTAAACCAAATGATAATGGTTGCCACTACAGCTGTAACAGATCAAATTTAATCAAAAATATAGAATATTGTAAATATACAATGTCAAATAATAAAAAGATTATGTCATTTGTAAATTAAAATAAAATAAAAAAGTAAATTAAAATAATTATCGTAATTTGGGAGCAGTTAATAGACATTTACATAGTTAATGACTTGAGGTACCAGGGAAGCCACATGTGCAGAATGAATTATTGCCAAACTTCCTTGTCTTCAATGTAGTCTTTAATCTTATAATATGCTTTTTTGATAAGGACACGTTTGATGTGGGCTTTGAACTTTCCATCGCTAAGTTCTGTAACTGACTTTGGCAACTTGTTATAAAAGCGAATACTGTTTATAAGAAATGACTTACTAGTTTTAGTTAGTCTAAATTTGGGTATCACAATTTCATGTTTACTACGTGTATTTATATTATGGAAATCGCTTCTTATTTTGAAAAGTCCTAAGTTTTTGCGAACATACAAAATACTTTCTAAAATATAAAGAGAAGGCTGAGTAAGTATATCAATTACTTTGAATTTATCTCTAAGCGACTCACGAGGAGCCATTTTATAGATCGCGCGAATTGCCCTCTTTTGTAAGATGAAAACTGAATCTACACCAGCTGCCGATCCCCACAACAGAACGCCATAAGACATAATACTGTGGAAATAAGCAAAGTATACTAACCTAGCTGTGGCTACATCAGTCAACTGCCTTATTTTTCTTACTGCATATGCAGCTGAACTTAATCTACCTGAAAGAGCTCTAATGTGTGCGCCTCATTGCAATCTCGAATCTAAAGTAATTCCTAGAAATACAGTTTCCGTAATAGCATTTAGTTTCTTGCCGTCAAGTTTTAAATTTAGACCTGCTTGAGGTACGTTTGGTAATGAGAACTTAAGACATTTAGTTTTGTTCGCATTAAGTAAAAGATTATTAGCTGCGAACCATTTCGAAAGAACTGCTAGACTATTGTTGACATGTAAGATATCCGTATCTTTTCTATCTATTTAAAAAATAAGAGAAGTGTCATCAGCGAATAGAATTATATCTGATAAGTTGGCCATCATGTAAGGAAGGTCATTAATATAAACTAGAAATAGTAAAGGGCCAAGAATCGATCCTTGAGGCACGCCCATCTTAACTAGAGACGCCTTAACGTTTACTTTTTGCTGCCTGTTCGACAGATAGGAAAGAACAAGATCAGCAGCTTGTCCACGAATTCCGTAGTGGTGTAATTTACAGATCAGTGTTATGTGGTCAACGCAGTCAAACGCTTTTGAGAGGTCACAGAAAATGCCAATTGCGTCCTGGGAATTCTCCCAGGATTCCAAAATGTGACTTATGTAGTTATATCATAGATTTTACTCAATGCTGGTAGCACAGATATAGGTCTATAATTAGAGGGATCACTCTTACTACCTGATTTGAAGATTGGTACTACTTTACTATGTTTCATTAAATCAGGAAACGTACCGCTATCTAAACATTGATTAAATATGCCTGTTAGGGCAGGGGCAATTGTGTCAATGATATCTCCAAGAACTTTAACGGAAATACCCCATAAGTCTTCAGTGTTTTTTATGTTAAGACTTTTGAATGCTTTTTTAATTGTGACAATAGAAATGGGCTCAAAAACAAAACTTGGAATATCCTTACTGAAGTTTTCTTTGAAAAGAGTTTCAGCTAATATAGACGAGGGGAGACAATTCGTAACTTCTATTGGGATGTTGGTAAAGAAATTTTCTAGTGTCTCAGAAAATTTCTTTACCAACATCCCAATAGAGGTTAAGAATTAATGCATATCATGGCTAGTACATCATGCATAATGCTGCGTTACGGCCTTGCTTTATGAGGTAATCCAGTAGACGTGAACAGAGCATTCATTGCACAAAAAAGTATGTCAGTGCTGTGTATGGGGCTGAATACTAAGAGCATTGTAAGCTATTAATTAAAGCAGTAAAATTCTTCCACTGCCTTGCCTTTACAATGTTTGAAATTTGTTTATTTACTTATTTTGAATTTTTGTTTTTTGCCACCGACTTCCGAAATTAAAGTTATAAATTCACTTTGTAGAGCTTTTTTTTAAGTCGTTTGTTTTTTTTTAGTTTTTTTTTTCTCTTTTTAGTTGCGGTACACACAAATTCAAATACTAGTGGTATTTGAATTTGTGTGTACCTCCTATGTAAATAACAGTGACAGGAAGTTATCATAATATCAAAAAAACTGCCCACAATTGACGGTGAAATCGGCGGAAATACATTTAAAAAAAAACAAAAAAAAAACATACGCGACGAACATAGAACCTCCTCCTTTTGGAAGTCGGTTAAAAAAGGTATCCGCACATGTTCCCATTGTATGAACACATTTCTAAAAGAGTTGATAATAGAAGCCCAAATAAATTATGTACTTTGCACCTTGCCAGAGACTACATTTGCATAGCAGGAATTCCAATTGCTTTACAATTGATTTACCCCCAGGTATCAGAGTGTTGCATGTTGCTCACTAATAAATTCAGGAAAACAATATTTGCCTGGCTTTTAGAACTGTTTCTATTCAGTCAATAATTTTTTAAATTGTTAATAAAGACATAAAATTTTTCAATATTGATTATTAGTGTGTGTGTGAGTGTGACTTTCTTTTTTTTTTTGAACATTTGACATTATACAATTGTTAACTTTTGCCACTTAAATAATAAGAAAAACAAGAGAAATCACCTATTTTCATTTCTAACTCATTTATAATGACTAATGGGGATATTAATTGTATTTTAATTTTAATATTTCTACAAAGGCTACGGTAGTATATGTGAAGCTTTTTATTAATATTAAGATCTTAATGTACTCGTACCATGTACTGAGAAATACATTATATCTTATCTTATCAATTATAAGCAAAATAGACTTAATGTCCATTCACTTTTGCAGAAATGCATATACATATATGCATTAATAATATTTCATTGACCAACGCAATATTGTTTACATAGCTATACCTACTGCACTGTCTGTGTAGCTGATGGAGTACCTAGGTACCTAACTGCTAAGCATTTTGGCATTATAATAGAGCAGTGCATTATAATTTGATCAGGGTAGATAGGATAGTGGGATGAACCAAATATTGGCACAGAATAAAAAAGATGAAAATTTAATTCTGGTGGTTTATGGACAGAAAATGCTTTTGCATAATCTTTGATTGATAACAAATTAACAAGCATGAAATACTAAAAACAAGTAACCAAGCTGCAGGATAAAAATTATTAACATTTAAATCTGTAACATTAAGATTTACAGCAAAGTAGAAACATCTTTTTAGATATTGGATGTTTATAAGGCGCCCCTTACACATGCAATAAGTTTGCACAATCTTCTCTATTCCATAATATGATTAAATCAGTCCGTTGCACTCAAAATCCATTATTTTCACACAATAACATTGACAGCCATAAGCTTTATTGTTTTCACTTGACCTAGACCTACCAACAGTGTAGTATGTCAAAATTTTATTGCGCAATATTAATTTACACAGTGCAATGAAAATATAAGTGTAATAAAATTGGAACTCTCTAACTTTTTTATCACTTATTGCGTTGTCTTCAATGCTAACCCTAAACAGTAAAGGACATGATAAATTGCACAATACCATGATTGGTGTGTGTATGGTTGGTGGTGTAGGTGAATGGGCATCTAACAGCTATTGTTAAACATTAATCAAGAATCATATGGGTAGCAAACTCATGCAAACTATTCTTTACAGCAGCATAATGACAAAGCGAGATCACATTACTCCAGTTAATGTTTTTATATGCTTTATTTTTGTTTCAAACTCAAACCAAGTATTTCAATGAAATGTATTACAGTCACTTTTGAATTGTCCAGGGGTCAGTCAGTCAGAAAAATTAAGGAAGCTGCTGATTCTAAAGCGTAGTAGGTTCCTATGGAGAAGAATGGGCAAGAAACTCTATGGACACTCTTTTAAAACAAAATATTGGTTACATCAAAACAATAAAGAAAATTGTTGCCATGACCTAATCTTTCAACGAAATGAATAAGTGTCATTCAAGTACCTAATAAAAAAGTTAAAAAATGCAAAAAAGAATTGAGTATTGAGTAAGTTTAAAAAAATCGTCTTATCTAAAACATTATTAAAAATATATTTTGGTCATACTCATATGGGAAAATGTGAAGAAATTATTATTACCTATTATTATATCTCATAATGTGGTTATTCTTATTACACAAGGTAATTCCTGATAAATAATTTCCTTCCTGATAAAAATTCGATACTATAGAGTTATTACACCTAGATGTCATGCTTTTCTAGGGTTCCGTAGTCAACAAGGAACCCTTATAGTTTTGCCATGTCCATCGGTCTATCTGTCTGTCTACGGCTCAGCTCAGAGTGTGTTAGTTCTAGAAAGCTGTAATTTGGCATGGGTATATATTAATCACACCAACAAAGTGGTAAAATAAAATCGACTCTACAAGTTAACCAGTAATAATCAACCGACTTACATTTACAGTTGAAAAGTTTTTTCTTGGGATAAATTCATCCCATCTATGGAACCCTTCATTGTGTGTGGTCCGACATGCACTTAGTCAGTTTTTTTCATCTTTAGATGTAATCAATTCATAAAATAATTTCTGCACTACACACAAGCAAAAGACAACCCACCAACTACAATGGCAGCTAGGGGAATGTATACTTATTTTGATAGCTGTTTTTTTTTTTAAGATTAGCACATGCTTATTGTGCATTTAGTAGTGACATTTACGGAATCCTATGCTCAATGATGAACTGTGATAAGTGATGTTGATTGTATCCAATTACTTATCGTGTTGTTTAGTCAGGCATGATCTCATACATATCTCTAAAGTTAGACTTATTACAAACCATCATACTTCAGTATGAAAGGTGATGCACTGTGCAAAGTTTATAAAATGAATTTAATTATTTCAGAGGTTGTATTTGTACCCTGTTTGTGACAAAAGACTTGCCCTCTGTTATGTGACACGTAAACGAAATATGAGTGTACTAAACAGAACCCTTTGGGGAATCCAGAAGTCATAATTTTATGCAAATATTGGACCCCTAAGATAACCCTATGCCCAATTATTGTTACTAATGTTAATAGGTATTTAAATGTACTTGACGAAACTTGGTTGACTTGCCGTGTGGTACACATGATAAGACAAAAATAAAAGTCAGTTTGTCCCGACCTGTTTTATATTTTTCTGCACTGGGTCAGCGGGGCTGCCAGGAGTGAGCCGGCCAACCCACTCCTGAAGCCACCCAGACGCACTTCCCCGTGGGGCTGGAACTATTCTATGCACCGGCAAAATTATATAGGCATGACAACATTTTATACATTTTTGGAAGGTTAGAAAATAAGTGAATATCTACTCACAGTGTCACCATTACTTAAATGTTTTGACTTCACGTAACCATTTTTATAATTATTCACTTTTCCATTAAGCATCTTTCCTTCAATTCCGTTGCAATTTTGTTTATTAAACGATATAATTTCACTCGCATCAACACAACCGTCCACTACTGTCGCCGCCATCCTTGTCAATGATCACACTACCACAGAATAAGTATGTAGTACTTTAATGACAAGTTACATCGTTCTGTTCTGTATGACATTACAGGGTTGCCAGATGCCAGACTAGGTACAATGCGTTCAATAGAACTTGTCCCGTGACGCAATTGGTACGACTGAATTTTGCAGTAATGTGATTGGTAGTACTGTTCTGTCAGTTGCCATTTTGAACTCCATTATTAATGAAAATATGACTTTAAAATTAATGTTACCTATGGCGTACGGGAAAAGTTAAAATGAACGCGCTTGTTGTAATTGGAACTGCTTTATCGACTATTGACAGTTATTATGCTTGTCTGACAGTGACAGGCTGAAACTTCAACATGACAGAACCGCCCCGCCCACCCACTGCAGATGGTTCCAAAGTTTCGTTCTGAAACTTCACAAATCTATTGAGCTGGTGACATAAGAATTGTATGGTTAGTAATAAAAATTAAGGACACAATAATATTTTGGTTATGAAATAAAAATACGAAGTTCCATCAATTCAATTCATAGGTACAACACAAAATATTTTATTTCACATAAACCTACAAGGGCACAGAAACGTCAGAAGCTAGGTGCATCGTCTATCTACAAAAGTGGTCTTACATGCACATTAGAGGACTATTTTGTTTGTATCATTGATTCTGTTTGCTTGTTTCGAATCCATTTTGTTGTGTCCTGTAGTTAGATTATTAATTTAATTTGTATTTATGGTATTCATTATTGTATTAGAACCGTGCATCTCCTCAGAACCGTGCATCTATCACATCAGTAATTAATTTATCTTTCGTTGCTTCATTTTTTATTAATTCTTCTTTTTACCTATTGTGGTAACGTATTTTTATTTTTTTAGATGCATCGTCTTCACATATAATTATGTAACGAATGTACAGACGCCAGCAGGTCAAGCTACCCGAAACTGTCAAATTTTCCCTATCAACCTTGAACCTTATACTATAGGAATAAAGTTCAAAATCTATTAAAGAAATCTGACAGATTGTAGTAGCTTGATGTGCTGGCGTCTGTACCTACACATACAAATATTGTAACACTTTTTAAAAGAGTAACAGTGGAGTTTGTTGCCCATTCTTCTCCATACGAAAACTACCTTTTGGAAGGGGCGACTAGAATCAATTCAATTTTTTGTAAACTTAGACGTTCAAAAGTGCCTTACAAGGGCCTATTTGAAATAAATGATTTGACTTTGACTTTGACTTTCTTTAGACTTCACAATTATTATACAATTGTATCAATTATTATACAATTTTATCAATTATTATACAATTTAATTAACGATTAAACTCATTAAACTATCTAACGCTTGCACATAATATTTCCTATACGTATTTTCTCCAAAAAGTGTCTTTGTAATTCTTTAGAGACACCTTGTCAAAAATGTAAGTAAATTAGACGAAGATTGAGACGGATTAGAATGTGAACATTCCAGTAAAAAACAGGAATTGCCCGCTGCTCTTTTACCAATGCTGGACACTTTTATTTTCCAAGCAGCATACATTTTTATTATTTAATTTAATTTTGTGATTAAAGTTATGCAACAAAAGAAACAGAATAATGACAGAAATCCCATTTATTCATATAACTGATATTTTATTTATGCATACGTAAAAAATATATAGCTGGTCACACTGGTAACAGCTGTTGTGTCGCTATTATCGTTGCTTTCATTTGTGAAACCAAAGTAAAGTGAAACTTTCTTCTATTTCTGTTGTTGTATCCGATTGATACTGTGCTGTGAAGTGTCGGTAAAGCAGTGCTTACTTCCCGCGCCTTCAAAAAGGTCAGGATCGGAAAGTCAATACTTTTCGCCATTTCTTGCTTACATTGGACATTCTCATATTTTTGTGCAATTTTATTTATACTGTTTACTTAACCATCTTAACAGTTTAATATTTTAATATTACACTTATTATATTTGCTTTCATTTACTTATTATTATTTCATTTATTCCATTTTATTATCTTTATTACCGGCAAGCGGCGCCGCCCCCGCTGCAACGGAGGGGCCGGCGATGAGTAATACCGTTCGTTTCTCGTGCTGAGTGACGTTCAGCCGCGGCCGGCGAACGGCTTGCAGACCGCAGTACGGTACGGCGAGGACGCACGACAGGACCCGCCCTCCGGAGTTTGCAGCTTCTCGCACTCGCGCTACTCCCGCACCCTATCGATCACTCTCGACATCGGTCTTTTTTATCTGTCACGTAAGGAAACATGGACAACGCCGACGCTCTTCTCGGGGGTCTCGCGAGTGGAGACCCCGCACCGGTCGCCGACGGGCCGCCTGCCGAGCCCGTAATGAAGCGCGATCAGGACTCGACGGATGATTTCGAGCACCTCGACCGCGACGGTAAGCGAGAGGCGGCCGAGTCGCCCCACCGCCAGCCTGCCGCCGCCGCCACGCGCAGCTTTCTCGATATGGAGCGCGAGCTGCTGGCGGAGGCGCCTCGTGCGCCCTCCGTCTCGGCCGACCACATCGCCGACAAATTCACAGACAGCGAATCGGACGCCGACACGGCCGGCGAGTCGCCCATGCATCGGGCCGAGCCCCGGGCCGAAGCCGGGCGCACCGCCTACACCCCCGAGCCGCCGCACGACCCCACGCCCGTGCTGGCGCCCGCAGCGGCTCCGGCCCCGGCTTCAGCATCGGCTCTCAGCGCTCCAGTAGCACCCGAAAAGCCCCTGCCAGAAGAACCCAAACCGTCGGCGTCACCAGAACCGGTGGCACCCAAGCCCCCGAAACCTGAGTCTCCGAAGCCAGAACCTGTGAAGTCGGAGCCAGTCCTGCCGCCGAAGCCGGCAGCACTTGATCCGAAACCAGCAGCGCCTGAGCCGAAGCGTCAAGTCGCGCATGTGATTGAGGCCGAGGTCATCTTCTGCCAGATGGGACTCGGTAAGATTTTCTTTCATTAAGCTCTATATTATGTACAGACGCCAGCACATCAAGCTACTACAATCTGTCAGATTTCTTCAATAGATTTTGAACTTTATTCCTATTGAATAAGGTTCAAGATTGATTGGGAAAATTTGACAGTTTCGGGTAGCTTGACCTGCTGGCGTCTGTACAAACTCTAAATAGCAAATTTTTGGCATAACGTTTCAAAATGCCTTTCTTTTTTCTTAATGAAATGACTGAAAACATAATCTGAAGAACCATAGCTATAAATGGTAGATGATTTCATTGTTCGTGTCTGCATGAGGTGTCACTAGCGCGCGGCGTTTTTTTGCGCGACACGGTAAGTTTTTTAGAAAATTAGAATGGTTCCATTTGAAGGCGAGCACCGAGCGCTGCATGCCACAGACCGTGAAGAATCACGTCTGCAGGAGAACAATGCCCTTGTACACCAATATTATCTATACAAGTGTATTACAGCACCTGATCAATATTGTGGCGAGTTTTATGGACTTAATAGATAGTATTAGGAAATTATGGTTACGAAATTTCCGCGTATGCCGCATTGATATGACGCAATTAATATCCATAAACATCTCAAATCAAACCAAGATTCAACCTCGCGAACTTTCTGGGAGATTACGTATTTTATCAAAATTAAAGGGATGTAAATATGTAAAATTGTGACAGCAGTCAAATGGGGGGCGGGTTGACGAAGCTAGGAGGGGTAGAGGAGTTCGACTGCAGAGGTGGCGGAGCGGCAAGAGCGTTGACCGCGCTGCAGCACCGGGTAACGGCACCCGCGGGCCCACGCTCGGCCTGCATGCGGACGTCCGAAAGCCCGGACCATACATTATTCAGACAACGTCCGTGTCGCTCCCGTCCTTACTCCTACCCTAGACTTCAAGTTGTCTTTGCTACTAGCCAACCCGTTTGTCTTTAACTTGGTAAAGAACTTTCAAATAATATAATAATCTGAATTTATTTTATAATATTCGGCTCAACAAAATTATAGCCAATAGTCAGCAGACTTAAAGAACTGTTAATCGACGAGCCATCGTTTATTTCCTACTGGTTTAAGTTCCCGGTATCGCTGTTTGCTATCGTTTATTAGAATGACATACGTAGTTGCTATCCATTAACGCATTTTAGGGGATTTTTAACTTTATAACTGTTGAAGTTGAAACTAGTGTTATCTTCAAGTCTTTATCTTATCTTTTTCATACTGAGAGCGCGAGTCGACGTAAAGGCTATTGAGATTAAAATATCCTTCAGAATACCTCAGGTACCTACTCCAAAAAATGGTTTTCAACATTATGAAAAGTTTGCGATCATAGAAGTGACGAAACTTATCGTAACAGTCTCTTTCAAATGTTGTTCCATGCACCGATGCCTACATAACCCTGTATAAAAAAAAAAAGATTAAGTCTAAATGAAACTGTGGCACTGGCTGGGCATGGTGTTGGTGCGCGGTCGCAGGGAGCGGCGTCGGCGCGGCGGTGGCGGCGAGTCCGAGTGACGCGTGGTATGCACGACGCCGCCGCCGACGCTACCATCGCTAATTTTAGCATCACTGAAGCAGCACCGCGCTGCGTTCACTAGCGGAGCACCCGCCGCGCACTCACGTCGCACGTTGCTCACCGCTCAGTGCTCGCTTGACATTGATGTGGCGTCGTGTGCTCGTGCTGTGACTCATTCTCGCGAGGACTTGCCTTTTGTGTGGATATTGTTGTGTGTGAAACATGGGTTCCGGAAGCGGTGACGATATCACGCGTAAGTATCGACATACTGATATTTGAAAGGGTGTCGGCTGCTTCAGTTATTCGAAACTATGCTTCCTAAACTCTGCTATGATAGTTCGGTTATTCGGTTTTGGTTTTGTCAGCGGCTATTACACACATTCCGGTCACATTCTGGTAATAAAACCGTCTGATACATCCGTGCGATATTCTGCAAAAAAAATTACGTCAGCTGTGCTTCCGCAGTTAAATTTGGCGCAGTTGGGTTTAGACATGACAACTTACTTATTAAATTGAAAATACGTTTTGAAATAAGCTTCCTTCTAATTCTGTTCAAGAGTTTTTTCTTATCGACCTGTATGATGTTATGTGGCATAGTGGCATAGTTGTGTCTTATTTTTATTCTAAAACGATCCTACTCGTCCGAATCGACCTCGGCGCGCTCTGCAAAAGTGCAATATTGAGAGATTGTATTGATGGACAATTTACCATGCAACATCAGTCATCAGCATTCACTCAATCTACGCCATTTACAAATAAAGGCTTCATAGATCTTCAAATTATAATCAACTGGTTTCAGTTTAGTTCCGCCTTTATTTGGTGACAAAACGACGAAGGCATGGTAGCATGTTGGAAATTGATTTGTCTAAGCCTTCGTTAATCACTTGTTTTATATCTTTAAATTGTTTGACTATGCATGATCAATTAAATTAAAATTATCTTGAATTGTAAATGAATAAATAGTTTGGTAGAAATTGCAAAATGTTGCCAAATCGCTACAAATGAAATGTTTGATTTGCTATAGTAACTCCTGAGTGTCTTAGGTCAGCAGTCTTTATGTAGGTCGAGACTCGAATCACGAATGTCACCAACTAGGTACTTTATGTAGGTCGAGACTCGAATCACGAATGTCACCAACTACTTTCCGATATGCCAAACTGTATTTATCATTTTAGGTCTGATTGTTCTTATTGGTTCTTATGGTCATTATTACTTTTTTGGTTAACACCTGTATCATGCACTAGGTATACTGACTCAGGAGAGGTCTCCTAACTGATTGATCAAAATAAAAAAAACCTTTCATTCAAATAAATCTGAGTATCGGAAGTTTGGGTAGCACAGAATCGGTCGAAGTGGCGGTGCTTGGGGGAGTTCTATGTTCAGCAGTAGACGTCTTTTGGCTGAAATGATGATCGGAAGTTTATGAACGTCAAAAATTACTTAAGGCATTCTCCCAAAACGACCTTCACCACTTCCTCGTGTTTTGGCTGGGGAGAAGTGCCGCAACAAACTGCCCAGCTCTCCAGATGTCGATCTGTTAACTACTCGTGTCATGCTTGAGGTCCAGAACGCAGCAGCCTTTACCTAATGCCGTCAAGATAACAAGAATGTAACGTTTTTGGCAAATCACTGCAATAAATGTCATCAGCCTGCATTATCCCACTGTTGGACAGAAGCTGACTCGATGATTTCCAGTTCCTTCGATCCACGGCAATAAATGTTATGGCATTTTTTTATTCATAACTCCGGATACCCGATGTAAAAACAATAGAGCACTTAATTTATACTTACCTAATAAGCCATACATATTTTTTTAAAGTAATATATTTAGCCCCCAAGGCTAAAAAAAAAAAAAAATCGGCTTGACTTCCCCAAGTTAAAGAATATTAGGCTAACTTTGCATTAATTTAAAACAGAGTTTTTTTTTATTTAACGTGTAGGGTATGGACAAGAGAGTATGTTAAAATGTATACCGCGAAAATTTCCCCCCCGCGTGTACGTTTTTTTAAAGAAAACATCTAATTTCAATGTTACGTGGTAGAAAAAAAATATTAACAGATAGGTTAAGATTGTCGAAGAGATTAGGTATCACAAGTAGGTCAAAAAATTTAACATTTTCGTTCACGGAAATGTCTATAAAAATTATATTACTTTTTTTTTTTTTATTGTACTTCAAGCAAAAATATTATATAGGTATAACAGCAGTTTTTTTGCATTAAATTACCTAATTATAAGTAATTAAACATATAAATAAAAAAAAGTTTATTGATTCATAAACAAATGTTACAATATTTAGGTATAACTCTGAATCCCGCACTAGGGTACCCTGGTCGCAGGATCCAGTGTCTTTCGACAGATAATAAGGATACGCTATTTTAGTACGCTATTCAACAAAATTAAACATATTGTACAAGCGCAACATATTAATAAAAGTTTTGTTACAATAACGGTTCAGGCAAAAATGTAACAGAGTTAAATTTAGTTTAAGTTTTATTTATAGGTTCTATGTCACTTAATTACAAGAAAATTAAACACATTCACGCGAAAACTGACATCGACGCGAAAACTGATACCATGTATTCAGTACATAATTTTGAACCCTGTGCTGAAAATTTTCGTGGGTTATTTTTTTTTAAATCTGCTGTTTCATAGAAAAGTGCAATACTTACGCGGCCAAAATGTATGGAACAGCAGATTTTTGGAACGCTGGAGTTTTCAGAATCATGTACAGTATCCATGGTATCAGTTTTCGCGTCGATGTCCCTGCCACCCTGTATTTGTAATCATGTTCTCGAAAACGGCTCTAACGATTTCGATGAAAGTTGCAATATAGGGAATTACGGGGGCGAAAAATCGATCTAGCTAGGTCTCATATTTGGGAAAATTCGTTTTCTCCGTATTTTCACCCGAGAAGAGCTCGGTCGCACAAAGTTTAGAACAAGATGGCTACCTTAGACTATTTGACATTTGACAATAATATTGACAGACATGTCAGCATAGAATTAGTAAGCACGTACTCTCATGGCAGCATTGAATTAGTAAGTACCTACTTTCACGGCAGCATGGAATTAATAATTATGTAGGTGCTACATATGGAATTTGTATGAACTATTCTATACTATTAAATGAGCATTCTCTATTTTCACCAGAGCAGAGGTCGGTCGCCCCTGGTACTATTTACAAAATGAGCAAGCAGAACCACGAACACAGTTCCAAGATCAACACGCGCCCTGTGTTCACTCGTTGACCTAATTCCAAGCTCTTCACAAAAATGTAGCGCTGAGCCCTTTGTGACCCTTGTGCCGAGATCTCCGACTGACGTCACTTCCCTGTCACCCCTTTTGTTTACTGTCCATTCATAACCACGCAGAAAAAAGGCCGTTATATTATAGAATCAATAACCTAATTGCTTTATTTTGTTGATAAACGACATACATAAACTGGCATTTTCGTCAGCTTCGTCAATGGCAGTGCTGCTACTCGCCAGAAGAGGAGCGGGTGACTAAATTAATTAAAATAGTGATCTCTTGATGCTTACAGTCTTTTAATTTAGCGGTCGTCGTCGAAGTGTATCAAAAAGAAAGATGCCATTTAGTCTCCATCCCATCCATTTGTTGGAATCTATCAGATCGTTCGTAATTTATTCTAATGCTTTGTCCTAAAAATAGATTCGCAATCTAAATAAATTGATTCTTTTCATATTTGTCTCAGAAACAGCGTTTCCTGCCGTAAGTAATTTGATTACTCATAGACCTGGGTACCTATCTGGAAAAACCCAGACATGGATGCAATAAACTATAAAGGCTAGGCCTCGATGTATGTCGGGTGATGGGGTCGCGAGGGAAGGCGGGTGGCGCGGCGATCGATACGCTCCTCGCCAACCACCGCACAGACACGCCGTCACCGTCTGCTCTTTTTATCTAAACGGATCTAGTTGTTGCTAGCCAGCGAGCTTTACTTCCACAAATTCGTACTCGACTATAATTGCCTTCTGAACTGTCAGCTTAATGAACTACTCGTATGCTCATAAGATACGATACGAAGTTTCCGAACAGTTGATGTCTTGAATGAAATTAAATTGTTTATGTGTAAATATAGTTGCTTGTAATTTATTAGATTAGGCCGGTGCACGGTGGGGAAACCCGCTTATTAAATCAATCACCCCTTTCATGACTGTCTCTGCTCGCTCATGACTAAGTATGTATGTAGGTATGAAACAATATTCCATTGGATATTGTATCATGAACTTATTTGATTTAGAGTTACCAAAGCCTGGTTTAGAGTTTCATAATTAAGTGAACATGGATCTCATGGCTCTGATTTTTTCGTGTCTATCTAGATACTCGTTTCAGGAGGCTCAGAATTTTTTCTTCGATGTCTGTATGTTCTGAAGGAATAAAATAGGTAGGAGGAAAGTTGGGAGACTTTCCAAGATCGCGATATTATGTATGTGGCGCTCGGTTTTCAATCTCGTCTCTAAGAAGTTGTTCTTTTGATTAATCGGCTTCGTTGTTAAGTTTCATTGAACTTAGCAGAGGGGAACATTACGGCACGTTGAAGTGGCACACAGGTAGACGATGACGTTATCGTGGCCGTCTCGCACTCGCACGGGGTATTTTTAACCGGCGCGAGATGGCGTCGCACGCGTCACTCATGCTTAATTTACTATGCAACCTGCTCAATAAAAGAGATTTCTTTGTCAACAGGTGTAACTAGCATAACCGGGAACCTCTTACGCTGTCTAAAATCAATCAGACTAGACATTATGAATAATTTAATCTGCACCCACATTTATGGTTCTAGTAAACTGGTGTCTCAGAACTTACAGACCCAGCAATACATTATTACTTTTCGTTTTACTAGGTACTTTGGTTTGGACTAAAATAAAGGCCAACTGACACTGACAGGACTATTGTTGCCAATAAGCCTGATATAGTGGTGATAGACCGATTAGCGCGCCGCGCAATGATAGTCGATGTTACTATCCCACATGACGGGAACCTCGTGAAAGCTGAGAAAGAGAAACAAATAAAATATCTCGACTTAGCTCACGAGGTTGTCGACATGTGGAATGTGAGCTCGGCTATCATTGTGCCGATTGTCGTATCAGCCAATGGCCTGATGGCCAAAAGCCTCGACCAACATCTCTCGAGGCACTCGTTAGGCGGTTGGATCAAGGGCCTGATCCAGAAGGCAGTACTCCTCGATACGGCTCGCATAGTGAGGAGGTTCCTGTCTCTGCAGCCCTAACCACCGGTAGCTTGGACCCTGCTCCCGATACCGGCGGAACACCATTTTTTATATTTTTAAATGTTTTTTATATTTTTTTTAAGAAATATTTAAAAAAGTATTTTGTTGCCAAGCAATTTACGTCGTCACAATGCATACGGAGAAGTGGAGCAGGAAACTCCTCATCGATTATACCTGCATAGGGTAAACCAATATTTTGTAAAAGGTGATGACTAGTTAACATTAGGCTAATGTAACTTCTTAGATACATTAGAAACTAACTTACTAAAAAGCGAGAAATAAAAACTTTACAAAAAAAAACAATCAACTTCCAAAAAAACACTACAAAGTGAAAAATAACTTAAATTTCGGAAATTTTAAGACCACCCCATCTGGATGTCTTGGTGCTTAGATGCACTTGACGGTGTAAGAGTATAGAAATTATTGACAAGCATCTGCTCAGATATTAATGAAGTAATGAATGTTCAGATATTAATGGAAACTTGTAGTGTATTGAACTTATTGACATTTTAAATTATTCAGAAGTATTTAGCACCTTGCCTGCTACAATATATCTGACGGCGACTGTAATTGTTTCAAGAACTAGCTTTTTTATTGACGGTTATCATTATAATGCTCTAATTTAATGAATGATAATGTTTTGATTTAATTTATGGTATACTTGCGGTGTAGTGTCTAACACGTAGTTTGATATTTGATCGTTTGAAGTTCCGCGGTATTCAATACCTACGTCTCCTCAGTACCCGTAACATAATAGTTGGTAAATCCACAAACATGAGCGTGTAGCTTTAGGGTTGGTTAGTTGGAAGGTTTGTCTGTAATTACCATAATGGAGTGAACTGCGGTGACTCATTCTCGCAATACTCCGTTGTTCTCACCCAGTACCCACACCACGACTGCCTGACGACCGCGACACTACCAATTTACGCGATTCTTCACATCTTGTAAACTATTAATATTTGTGCTGCATGTAAGTATACTCTGTCTATCAAGTTTCAAGAGTCACATTTAGTTTTATTTATGTTTTCTAGATAAATTCAAAGCCAAAACCTACCAAGTCATCTAAGTAAAAAAAAATTGAAACATCATCATGTACTCATAATCTCGTAATGATCTGTTGGTTCTGTTCTTGTTTAAAATGTCTTAGGATGTCTGACGTGGTCTTATAAACTCGCAATGACTTCGGACAAGACGGCACTGTCCATGCTTATTTGGCAATACGAAAAAGTCTTGAATCATCTATGATTCTCTCGGAATAGTTGCGATTTTGAACTTGGGAGCCCAAATGAAGGTCTTATTAGCAGTTTTTTTTTAAACAAATATCCTGCTAACTATCCTTTGATCGATTTGACTACAGCTTTCTGCACCTGGAGTGTATGATCAACTTTGCTTATTCTCTTACTTTGCAAGGAAACGACAAAGAACCAACGCTTTCCAACTTTTTTAAATTTTTTGTAAATATTTATACGGGTGAAAAAAAAAAAAAAGTACATCAGTTTTTATTTTGATGGTTTATAATGCTGTATTCGTTAAAATAACCTACATTTTAAATGAGCTTTCCGCGAGGGCTGGCATCCCATATGCGATTAGGTGAACCTTCCAGGAGAGCTCCCGGCAACGTGTTAATGTGGCAGTGTCCTTTCGGAACAAGATTAGCCTTTATTTTGTTGTCATAGTAAATTTTTATGCAATTGCTTACGATGCGTGAAGGCGACACGTTTCGAAAGTTGTCTGCGTCTCACTGGCTTTATTTTAATTGTTTTTTAACAAGAATATATTTCCACACAGAGAATAATAAAATTGATGACATAATACATTATCATTCGTAAAAGTATTCAGCGCTAAGATGACCTTTCGCTTTTCGTTTCGACTCAAGTTTGTAGATGTTAGCCATTAGTGTAGGTACCTAATGGATACTTAGCAACACACATATTGTGTTTGAACGTGTTGTATCTATTGTGTGCTAAATGAGGATAACGTCAGCATCACGGCTCCATGATTCATCGTAAAATAAGGTAACAGATAAGACGTAAACAACGTTGCGTCGCGTTCTAATCGGTAATTTTGTCATTTATTTCATATTTTACGTTATTTTCCGCGAATCTGCGAGGAATTTATTAATACTGATCAATGAATACAAAAGGCGAATGCACTTTGCAAGTCACTGACACAGACATTTCATGTAGACCGCGGCGTGACCTGCGACCCGTCACCCGCGCGCCCTGTACACAACATGCATAGGTACCAAACGCCGTTATCTCACTCATACTCGTTACTTCTGTTCGTAGTACTATTTGTATGTAAATAATTTGTCTAACCATCTGTCTGCACCGGAGTAAGTACTCACAATACTAACTGCACGATGAGCTAATCCTGTGAGACTACAACTACTACAACACGATATCCTGGTGAGGGTGCGGGCATGCGTGTCGCGGTGGCGGGCTGTGGTGGTGCTGCAGCACGCTGGGGGTGCTTGTTAGACGTGGTGGTAGGTGCGCATGCGTGCGGGCAGGCGCGGGCGCGGGGTTGCGGCGCGGGGCGGGGCGGGTGGGCTCAGCGCGGGGCTGCGCCGTCAGTATCGACGCGAGAGTCCGGCGCGGCGCGCGCTCCATCCGCCGCCTTTATCCACCTTACGCTCGCATTACGTAAATCACCACCATGCCGGACTCCGGGCCCTCCCTCTGCAGCGTCCTCGACCCGCGTAAGTGCCCCCTCCCCCTCGCGCCGGCTTCGCTTCGCCCGCTTTCCTCTCTGTCGCGACTAACCCGCTAACGCGCAGCCTTCTATTCCAGATGCCTGGTTCGACCCGCAGAGGCTGCATCCCGAAGGTGAGTGGTTGTGGATAGCGGAGGGCAGAAATACGTATAGGTGGCGCGCCGCCAACCGGGCCGCCACGCCGCCCGGGCAGCGTGCCTCGCCCTGCGGCCCTGCACTGTGACCCACTGCCGCCGCTAGCAATCGTACTTGTAGTGTTGTGTGAGCTCAGTGTTAACCTCACTCCAGTGACATAAACGATAACTGATCGACCGACTCGCGGCCACGGGACGATGTCGCCAGTGACGGTGGTACTTATTTATGGTGGAGGTGACGGTGGTGGTGCTGGTCGTGGTCGGTCGGCTCCGTGCGCATCACGGCTGATCTGTTTCGAGTCGTGAACTCCCGCCAAATCCACGATAAAATCGTAGTCGCCGCCGGTGACAGAACAATAATAACTCCGCGTGTCGAGTCAAGGTTCGACAAGACCGTCCTAAATGTATCACTATTATTTAATAATATGATATTTGCACCGAATTACGTCACGTGATGGGTCACAAACGATCGACGAAAGATCCAACGTACAATATAATCGACTGTAACCGGCCATACGATTCTTTTATAACTTTCTTGTCCATGTTGATCCTCAACTCCGCGAATTACTTAAACTAAAAACAGAGGTAGTTGAAAAATTCCACTGCACCGTCTCGAGTATTTATATCTGTAGTATGGGACAAAAAGGTGCAAATAGCTGTGCAGTGCGTAACTAGCTAATTGTGTGTCGTCACGGCTACGACAACGACGTCTTTATATTTATCTGTATGTGATAAAGTATTGTAGTTGATAGCAACGCTGGCTCGTGGCTCATCTGACTCTTGGATGTCATTAATATTGTGTTGGTAATGAATGTGTGGCGGCGCGCATGCGCTGTGCCGTGCTGCTCACCCTGCACACAAATCGCCAGCCAAGATGAAATTAGACTGATTTTAACTGACGCTGAGGCCGGTAACAATCTGATTTATAGCGTTTGACGATCCATCGGCTTGACTGGTCCGAATTAATATAATTCATGTCGGGAGATCGCTTTTTAATTATTGAATTACGTTGGCGGCAAGTGACGGCGTCTTGCCAAAAAGAAATAAAATATTCCACTATTGGCATATGTTTTAATATGGTTTTATTTTCTAAGCCATTTTATCTTCTCCCAACAAGCTATATTTCGGCATGGTGCCATAATCCGCTTTCTGCTCTCTTCCCTCTTTGCTCAATCACGTGGACTTTGGGCGGTTTTATTTAAGACATCATTCTTTTAACGCTAACCTCAACTTCGGCTCTCGAAATAATTGAGTTCTATAACAATAAGATGAGACAATAGAGTTAAGTGTTTGCCCAATCGATCGTAAGTTAGACTTATTGCTGTATTAACGTTTGCCTCGTGGCTTCATCTCATTCCCAGACACGTTCAGGACTCTCGTTTTGTTCATGTTGTTAGGAAGTCGTCCCGTGCCGATGAACGGGTCTTTCGGACACACTACGTAGATAACATCCATGTTGTCCTAATTGAATTATAAGCGCATGCTCTAGCACTGACCCGCCACGTGTCCCCCCCCCCCTGTTTCACTAGCTAGTTGTAGCTCTATACTATAAGTTTTAACGGAATGCTGGTTTTTCTTTGTTTCCTGGTTTTGTACGCGACGAGAGAAACTTGATCGGATACTGGAGGTCGCAGGAGTCCTATGTCCATCTATACGCATGTGTATAAAGGTGCCACTGGGTATCTGTTACGACTGAAACGTACTTCGTCCGTGAGCAAGACGCTATTCCTATCTAGTTCTGTTTGTTGTAGCAACTATGTTGATTATATAGCACGTTACGACGTGACCAATGACGTGAAGTTATATCAAGTAAGTCAAAATGGTGAACAAGACTGTAATAATCGATATGCTCAGCAGGTACTCTGCGTATGTCCTTGATCAATACAATATGTAATGACTGTGAGCAAAAAGTATTGCTTACTATATGCCATGCTCGTGGTTATGTTTCCAACTAAGTATTTAGGTTCCTACTTGCATTGTTTGTTGTACCTGTAGCCAGGACGTGAGCTCACTGATAAGTCATATTTCATCTGCGCACTCTTATTGGCCTCGCCTTGATCTAATGGCTACTCACTAATTGTAGTTGCTGCTCTAACAGATACTTGCGTCATGCATATAACAAGAACCATAAATTATGTTTCTTTGCATAAATGTGATAATGGGTTGGAAAATGTGCAAACGACCGGTACACATTCGATTTCATAATATGATTAAAAACATTCGAATCTACGTATTTCTTCATTGATATGATAAGAAAGATAAGATTATAGTACGACAGAAGGAAGTACAAAACTAGAATAGAATGAGGTCTGAATAACATGTGTGGCGGAAACTGTTGCCTGCACGACGGCACGTGGTGATCCGTGACAACAGAAATGTACTACATACTACAGAACGTGGGAATATAGAAAGAATACTCTCTACAGAATTTAAAAAAAATACAGATATCAATGTAGAAAGAAGTGTATCAGCACTCTTATAATAAGTTTATACTTCCTTAATATACGGTTTTAGACATTTATTTCTCAAATAGAATACAATTCACTTATCATGAGAAATACAAGTTAATCTTAATACTAAATACACGAACTTATGGAGAACGGTTATCATTCATTTCAGCCGAAACACGTCCACTGCTGGACATAGGCCTCCCTCAAATGTATGGGGGTATGCCAAAATCGCCACGCTTGGCAGACGGGTTGGCGATCGTAGTATGGTGTTAAAATCTATAGAGAACGCTGCTGCCCATTCTCTAGTAAGTCCCTTAGTCGCCTTTTACGACACCCACGGGAAGAAATGGGTTGGTACTATTCTTTACGTCCGGCACCACACGGAAACGGTAAAGAACGGTAGGTAGTCCTAAATATAATCTATTAAGTATTTTTCTGGGTAACAAGAAAAAGTGAGTGTAGCAATTATACATTTACACATTGTTAATAGTAGCAAACTGTATTTTTTTTTATTTGTTAGTGTTTCAAAATGATAAGATAAATTAGTACATACATGTATTTTATGCCTTGGTATGTATCTATATATATAAAAATCTAAAAGTCTCGCAAAATGTCGAAAAGGGCTCAAACGAATTGATTTTTTTTCTTGTTTGGTTCGCTTGAATCCTGGGGTAGTTTAGGAAAAGAGAAAATTAGGAAACACCCAAAAAACAGCTAATAAATTGAAATTGAAATTTTGCAAGGAGAACGTCTGACGGGTCAGCTAGTTTTAAATAAGTAATCATTTAATGTTGTAGAAGAAATAACACACTGAATTTATAAATTTAAAATGGAGAGAAACTTTCAAGATGTGGTGCTATAAGGTTTTTTAAGTAATAATAAGTCATTTATTTAACATATGTTCAATAATAATAGTAGATTATGCACTAAGGGGATAAAGTAGTGTCTTATGTAGCGGGCGCCGTATTGAATCCCGAGCAAAACGAAGGATTCTAGCGTCCTGAGTGCATCGTGGATTTCAAGTTCGCCCAAGACGAAGGCTCCTTGATCCCTGAGGAGAATACTCTATTTTTCACACCATCTACGAGACAATAAAAAGCAATAGGTAGTACTAGCATCAAAGTATTTATTAAAATTACAATTACAGTTAGTAGACCTATTTAAAACAATTAAATGTTAAAGGTAGGTAATGTTTGATACATTAGACCAGTTGTGGAAAGACAAAGTTATGTTTTTATTCGGTACATTTATTAAGGTAGAGTTTATTTGATTATTACTGTAAAGTAAAGTTTCAGAAACTTGGGTCTGCTGAGGACCATTTTGGATCGTGAAAGTTGGTGAAGGTGGTGCTTGAGGCAGCGGGCTAGATGAATAGTGTTTTGATGTGGAAGGTTGTGGTGACAAAGGTGTCCAAGGATCAGTTATCAACGGTGTTTTTAGTTTGATGTTGTCACCAATGCGGCAGCTTATTTGTGCTCTATTTTTCTTTTATTTATATTCTACTCGTGGTGGCCAGTTCGATTTTCGAACAATTTATTTTTTAGTGCAGATCTTAATGTTGAATGCATGGAATTTGTATGTACTTACTACTTATCGTAAATGTTCGTATGCGATTTCTACTTTATGTTCCAAATTCAAATCACATTAATGACCAGCGGGTCATAATGAAATTCAGTACAATATTAATGACCTGCTAGACCTCAGGTCTTAATGACTTACTTTAGGTAAGGGTTGCATGACATATAATTTGACATTGTCGAGCAGGTGGTGTGAAAAGATAATAAAGAGTTCGCTATGTTATGCCAGAGGGCGTACAAATGTTTGAAATTAAGTACTCAATAATTAAATTAAATAAGCCTGGACAGTAAAAATACAATTAAAAAAAACTGGCCAAGTGCGTTTCGGACCACGCACAATGAAGGGTTCCGTAGTTGGGATGTATTAATCCCAAGAACAAACTTATCATTGTAGTTAAAAAACATGTTGTCCCATACATTCCAACTGCATATGTAAGTCTGTACGCACAATATTGAGAGATTTACTATGTTATTTTAAGAGCATAGACTTCTTATAGGTTTTCCTGTAATCTATAAGTAAAAAACCCATCTCTGTATTTTTTTCAAAATTTTAAGGGGGGGTGGTCAATTTTCATAAATTTTCTTAAATATCTTTAAAATTAATGCATTTGGTTTAAAATTATTAAAATAATATATTTCAGATCCTCGCAGCAACCCCTTTCATTTGATATATCACACGGTTCAGTATGCAAAACGTTTTATATTTATTTCGTTTTTGCCCGTGTTGTTCGTGTTTGGGTCACAGAAATGCATATTTGTATCAAATTTCAACTTAATCGGTCCATTAGATTCGGAGCAAATTGGCTGTGACAGACAGACGGACAGACAGACAGACACGCGAGTGGTCCTATAAGGGTTCCGTTTTTCCTTTTGAGGTACGGAACCCTAAAAAGCACTTATTTCATAGTAAAGGACTGAATCTGAATCAAGGTGTTCCGTTTGATACCCCATAACTCTAGGGTAACAATGAGACCATGTCAAAGAATCAACTAGCATATACATTATTTCTCTATTTTTTTCTTTGATAAGTCCGAGTAAATACTTTTAATTTAAACCAATCATTCATATTTAAAGCTAAGAAAATGTCAAAAATAGTAGAATTAAATGATTTTTATTTTTTATATTTCACCTAAGGGTTTATTACATAAATAATCATTATGTAACTATGAAAAAAAAAACGTACCAGTTGATTCTTTGATATGGTTTCATTCATACCCTAGAGGCCTAAAAATTTACAAAGTAAACACCTATAAAAAAAACACCTTGTGTAACTCTGCTTCGTCATATAATATAGTCTCTTTGGTTTATACAAGCACATGTTATTCGCACGATGCGATCCACATATAACAAACAATGAAACTATTAAGGAACCCAATTTATGGAATTCATGAAAACATAATTAAAATTATGGTGATGAATCCGTTGGCGCCATTAGATCCATTATGTTAATTTAATATTTGTAATTCAAAGCTAATTGATTGCTAATCGGTAACTGTTTACTGTCTTAGATTATACTTTCATCAGTTTCATCCCAATCCTTGAAAGGCATCAATATTAATAACATACGATGTGCAAAGACACTGCAGATGACACGCGTAGGGTCTGCGAGTGTGTGATGAGTTGTTTCCTTTGTCCCGTCCCGGTGCCAGCGCGAGTCGCATCCCGCTGATAAGCGACGATATCGCACGGAGCGTGATCCGCTCTCTCACCTGTCACATAGATACGACTATACGAGGCTACAGAACTACTTACACACCTACTGGATTAATGTACCGAATCTTATTACTTGCTTACATCTAGTATTGCTGTCTGAGTAAACAATAATTTAACGGATCCCCATAATTTTTTTAATGATATTTTCTGGAAGACACGAGTATATCATTAATAACTTGGTAGAAAGTCTCTTTCGGAAAGCGAGTATTGTAGAACTCTCCTTCACACGGAACCCTTATAGTTTCGCCATATCCGTCTGTCTGTCCGCGGCTGAGCTCAGAGACGGTTATTACCAGAAAGCTGTAATTTGGCATAATATGCCAAAATAAATTAATATATATACATATTATGTATATATATTAGTCATGCCGACAAAGTGGTAACATAAAATCAAGAAAAAAAATTTAGGGTACCTACCTCCCCTACATCTAAAGTGGGAATGTTATTTTTTTCTCATCTACCCCATGGTGTGGGGTATAGTTAGAAAGGTAGTTCAAAAATATTGTGAGTTTGTGGAAACCATTTTTAGATTTACGGATCCTTTTGTGAAATATTAAGCTTTTAACTGAATTTTTTCATGCAATCACACTAGTAGAATACGTATATAACGAAATTAAAAGGAAAACTATCAGAGCTAAGTAGGCTGTACAGGTTAACGAGTAATAATCAACCAACTTAAATTTGCAGTGTGAAAAACATGATCTCCCATACATTCCGTATGGGAGAACATGTTTTTCAATTACAATGTTAAGTTTGTTCTTGGGATAAATTTATCCCAACTACGGAACCCTTCACTGTGCGTGGTCCGACATGCACTTGGCCGGTTTTTACTTACTGTCATACATCACGCGAGCATCCACTTCGTTTGTGTCAGTTTATGCCCCGTCTGTAAAATCTTGTGCAATTTAAAAGTTCGTGTTGTGTGTTGAAAAAAGTTGTATCTGTCGATCTAAACCATATTGGATACCTATATATCTGCTTATTGGATTGGACCTTACAATTAGATATTATCGAGGACTCTTTGGCCCGACTATCGCCGGAGACAAAGGGTCGTTACTTCACCTTATCACGGTAATTTTCCTTTGTTAAGCGGTTTCATTTGTTTAGACCTATTGTGGTCACATAATTTAATGATGCCTTACGTTTTTATGACGTGTCGATGCGTTTATCACTCAACCTACTTCTAGTGCATCAGTCGTAGCTCGTTTTGGAGCGAGCGTGTGCGGGTGTGCGGAAGCCGCTCTCGCAGTGGCACTGCGCGTTATTTTTACCACTGCGTGGTGACGCGCGGCGACCTCCGCCACGTTGTGATTAACTTTCATCTTTCCGCACATCGCGCCCTATAAACACATTAATTCATGCAAACTACTTGTAACTGCCGACACTGACTTAATGTTCCATTCCATTGATTTAGAAATGCGGACCAGCTGTGTACGGAATCGATTAACTATCATGTAATATGCAGATGTGCATGAATACACACTACCATTACATACTAGCAGACTGCACACCGCGGCTGGCGGGCGCAGCTCCGCCAAGGTGTCACTACATGACGGGATGATACGCCGGAGATCGTCGGGATCTTCAAGGTTCCAGTTGCTGAAATTAAAGACAGGTTTAGAAAAGTCAAATTTGTAAAACCTTAGTAAAAAAATAAACCTTTAGATTGTGGATTGTAGTGAGTGTCACTTTGAAGCAGAACTGTCACTGTCAGGTCAGTAGCATGCTCTGTGGTCAGTAGTTATTAATAATTATCCTAAAAGATCGTATCTGATACCTTTCCAAAATTCTTATCAACAAACACACTGCTGTGTGTTTAATGGGCATTCCATAGATAATACACTATATAAAATAGGGGCATTCTGCCACAGGTTACCACAGGGACATTACGGTAGACACTTCCTCAAATCGAAAACTTGGCTGGGGTAGAGGTAGAGGGGTACATTTTGGGTAGAGTACATTCATAATGCTTTTAGCGTTGAAGTTCGTGTGTTCATTATGTGGACGCAGATCAGAAAAGTTGGAAATTTTGCTCAAAAGTATGAAAATCATGTCATTGTCGGCGTACTTTCCCAAATATTATTTTCGTCGAAGACTATTGGCGGCAACGACTGTTGTGTGTCAGTGTAATGTGATGGAGAAAACGTCTTCCGAATTAGAGTGGTGTAAGTCATTGAATCTATAATACTTAATACTTACCTAATAACAACATAATTATAAAGTGCGGATCTTCCTATCAGGAAAACCTGAGACGACACTAAAGAATAAAATAGAATAATGAATAATTTATTGTTTAAGAGAATACATTCGAATGCGTTGATTCCTGGAACTCACACTAGGATTCCCTGTGTCGTGAGATCCAGGCACCTTCGTTCCGTTTACATTTATTGCTATACATGTAATAGAATATATAGGTATACATTACAATAAATTTCCTAATTTCATATAATCTACCTACTAGAGAAGGAATATACAATAAAAACTAATACACAAAGAAAACAGTAGATAACCAAGTATGTATGTTTGTTGTGTGTTATTGTGATGGTGTGCGTATGTGTGATTGTGATGGTGTCCGTATGTGTGATATGGTGTGTTTGTGTGGGTGTAAGAATAAAGATAATTGTGTTGGTGTTGAGAGTTATTCCGAATGTTATACCTGAGGATGCATATAATTATGTGGAAGTTTGTGATAAAGAATATTAAATTTTTAGATTAATACGTAAGTTGTAGAATTTTCAATTGGTTATTGAGTTTCGAGTAAATGTGCGGTCCCATAAAACTGTACGGCCTACCGATTGTTTTACGGCATCGAACTTTTTCCCATTGTACCCTTCGACTTGACAGGATACAAGTGCCCATGGACATTTTGTGAAATCTTAGAGTGACTGATAGGATGTAAAGCTGTCTGACTCTAAGAACTCCAACTTCGGTTTAGAGTGTGTTAGTGGGGTACCGGAATGGTCTTCTATAGGCAACTTTAAGCAGAGCTCGTTGAGCTCTTTCAACCTTAATTAACGAGGTTTTACCAGCCGCGCTCCATGCTATTATACAATAGTTAAGGACTGATTGACAGAGAGAGAAGTAAATCATCTTAAGAACTGAGTCATCTGCATTTTTAGCCAGTTGCTTAAAGATATGGACTCCGACTACATTGCTATGTAACAATGAGGACACATTAAAACCGGAAGAAGACCAACATAAAATAATGAATAATGTAGGTAACTTTAACGACAACAAATAACATTACATTATGTTATTTGGTATGGTTTGGTGGCATTGTGTTATTTGTTTATGTGTGGGCAAATGCCCATCAACGAGCTTCAACACCCACACATGCGACAGTTTGCAGTGCTGTGCTATAAATATATTTTACATCCTATTGTGTTATCAGCTGACTGTGTTATTCTTCTGATTATTGTTATCAATTTCGCACAGGTTTTTCTCCTTATCATTCAAACAAACAAGCGATGCTACATTATTACAATGATATCATATTTATTGAAGTCACTTTCTTCACAGAGATCATCTGTACGATTGTCGAAAATCGAAGAAACGTAGGAATCGTTGTCACAGTATCATCAGTAGTGTATTAAGCTTGATAAGGCAATTAAGGCTGGATGGCATTGACCGTGTGTCGGCGCCGCGCGCCGCTCGGTGCCAAGTGCGTGCACTGAGCGGCTGCGGCTGCGCTAGCGCCTGCGTGTTTGTTGTGGCGCGGAGTCGCGCGCAGACGTCCCCGCGTCCCGTGCGCCCGCGCACACTGATAACGAAAGCCTTTCCACATACGCATCGACTTTCAGTTTCAACGCTCACGTTGTTTTCAAACTCGTTCGGTGCTGGTATGTAGTATGTTAAGTCGAGTGTGCCGCATGCACCAGCATTTTGTATTTATTACAAACATGCTTCAAGTCACAATTATTGTTGTAAATGAGTATTTACTGCAGTAACTAACTGAGCCTGAGTTTGTTATTGTTTCCGGCGCGTTGCACATAATTATGTTTACATTGTTTTATATTTTAAATACCTATATTTATAACTTCGTTGCTGTCGGTTTCCTTCGTCGTAAGTTTCGTTTATAAGAGGGATCGTGTTTAGTACCTACCTATTTCAGTCCATTCGTTCATGAATCGAATTTACTTCTCAATCGTTTTGAGGAAGTAAAATTTTGAACATTCTAATCAATCCATCACGAATTCAAAAATATACAGGGTAAGTAATTTATAAATAGTCTGTATCGCTTGGGCAGCTATGAATCAACCGTTCGGCATAAAAAGATCCCATCGACACCGACGCGACGTGTCGTTTTGAAATGTGAGACTGCGAGAGCATCCTGAAAATCCTTTGGCTACATTTTAATGTTTTAGAAATATTCTCAGACTCGGGATTTCTAATACGTATCTAAAGGCTCCGGCAGACAGGCGCGACGCGTTTCTGGTAGAACAATATCTATGAAAACTACATAGAGCTTTAACAAATCTTTCCTCTGACGGTTAGCAAAGTTGATCCCACTTAAAGAACTCAACCCTGTAAGCGTGACAATCAATTTGGTCCGTGCATGTGCCTCACTCATGTCCAGTATAGTGTAGACAGTACTGCAGTAGGGTCAGACCGACTTACTGTGAAGGTGTGTGTTGTTGTTGCTCGTGGTCCAAGCTGTTTCTATGCTTACCTTCGTCATCACAGGCGTTTCTAGAATGTACTTACCCACTCCTTTTATGAAGGCACCAGATATTAATAGACGCTGCCTCATAATTATTTCATAAATAAATGATAGGTAGGTACCTACGGCCGGCAAGTTCTCGATATAGTAGCATGACTCACGCAATATTCGATTAAAGCGATCAATATTGTTCGGACGTCTGGTTCTTCAACGTAAAACCCTTGATGCGATTGAAATTACTGGAGTTACATTACGATAATATAATCGTCGTCTGAAAATGATCTGTTTTGCGTTTCAATTTCAGGTTCACAGGCAATGAACCGAAAATTGAAGCTCGACTATGGTGAATTATATATTAGTTTCTTTACCGTCCTAAAGTCACGTATTAATTAACTAGTGACTAGGGTACAAACCCGCGACACGTGTTGCTAGATACATGGTTTAAGATATTTATTTCTCAAAAACAGAATATAATTATTAACTTAGAATGAGAAACACTGGTTGCATACACATATAAACGTTCCTTGGAACGAGTATCGGAACGGTATGTTTGCAGTTAGAAGTAGGGTACAATATTGTTAATCACTGGTGCCGATTCTCTTTTACACCGAACTAAACTGACTAAACTATCACTAAAATTCCTTACTTTTGGCTATGAGAATTTTAGAGCTATTCTGCAAATAAAATTCTCTAAATTAAAAAATAATTTTGACACAACTAAAATCGGAATTTGACAATCGCGAATCCACGTGGTACCCGTGGTTTGCCCTAACTCATGATTTTTTTTAGAGCCGGAGGCGCGCATTAAGCTTCGTGCAGACCAGCGCGACGCGACTCGAACAATACAATTTCTAAGAAAACTTGACGGTATAACAATAGCCGGTGTCGCGTCGCGCTGGTCTGCACGAAGCTTTAGTTGCAGCCTCGACGTGTTTTATTTTTCACTTTTTGTATGGAAAATATGAAAACATGTTACGGACATGTGTTGAGTTTTAGAGGTATAAGGGTTTGATTAAGGGGGTCGAAATTTTCATTATTTTGCGATAAGACGCACCGTTTTCGAGATATAAAAAAGAAAAAATAAATACAGTACGTTTTTTGCACGTGAAGTCGAGATGTTGGTGTGAATTTTAGTTCATGACAACTTATTTTATCCCACACCTTTTTAATCGCGATTAAAAATTGTCAGGTTTAATAATAATAATAATAATATATTTATTTGCTCAAAACATGGTATTACAGGTCTTACAGTTTAAAATAGTACAAACATGTTTTGCCGGGTTTAGACTCAGCATGCAAATTCAAGAATAAAGAGTACGTACACCTACTTAACTAACATTTTGTGTCAAAAAACTGTTTCAGACTATAAAAGTTATTTTGTTTTAGCCATGCACTCAATTTCCGCTTAAAACAGTATCTCGTATTTAACAATTTAAAATCACCAGGTAATTTGTTATAAATCCGTACACACACAGCTAAGCAGCTTTTGTTATATTTTGCAAGCCTAGGAGCATTGCTTACTACGAGCCTGTATGGGTCTCGTCTGTTTCGAGGACATATATCGTTTAGTCTGGTTTGGTTTCTTACAATCAAAATTTTAGGTGAAAAACGTCAAATTCAGAATGGCAAAATTGCCATTTTCACTAGACTAAAAACTCAGTACTTACTATCTTAGTGCTGTCAAACTAAAATATATTATGTAGTTAAGTTGTGTCACTTTAGTCTATTTCAGAATGGGAAATCATCGTTTGACAGGTATAAACTAAATTTTAGTAATGTTTAGTTTAGTTTAGAGGCATTTGTGACAAGAGAATCGGCACCATTATGTTAGTAAAATAAAGGCTCGTGCAGACCATCGCGACGCGACTCGAACAATACAATTTCTAAGAAAACTTCACGGTTTAACAATAACCGGTGTCGCGTCGCGCTAGTCTGCACGAAGCTATACGAAAATAGATCGAGTTTAGAAGCACTTTTTATTTTTCTTGATGTAGGTAATCTGCAAAAAATATTGAGAGTATGAGTTCTTATTACGTATCGAAACAGCTTCTATCATAGTTGCAATTGAAACGATAATTACTTTTTATGTTTTTTTTTTTTATTTACACTTAGGTTTTTATACGTTTTATTTATTTGTTGTGAATATTTATATATGTATTATGTATATAATATGCTATATTATTACTTAATATTAGTTTTTTTTCGTTGTTTTTGAAGATTGATTCATTTATTTGTATATAGAGAATTTACAAGTGGGAACAAACAACTTATGTATATTAAAGTTTATGTAAATATTCCGAGTTATCAAATACTTAGACTAAGATAATTTAAACTTTTCAATATACCATGGAATTTTAGTTTATTTTTAAATAGGGGAAAACTGTATTTCTTTCATATATTTCGGCAATTCGTAATGCATTTTAGCACTCTCATACTTAATATTTCTAGTACCGTAGTTGGTCCGCGGTCTACTGTATAGGCAGATATCGTTAGCATTTCTAAGTAACCGGATTTGAATATGCACTTTTTTTGTAAAAATGATTTGAGAATAATAAATGATAATAATATAATGATTTGATTTGTAATTGTGTATCTTTGATAGATAAGTCGGCCAAAGTCGCCGGATGTCGTTGTGTCCCGACATCTCTAGGGACATGTGTTGCGGGACATTTGTCTCCTAGTGAATACGAGGCTCAACGTAGAATGTTTACGTCATATAACGTCAAGGTCTATTTGAGCTTTAATAAAGTTAGATAGTTTCAACTTTAGTGATGTTTACGATGTTATGTTTATTACCTTACTAGGAGTTCTCGTCAAAAGTGTTTAAGCAATTACGTGGTTGGCTATACTTACGTAAATGCTCTACAACATTAAAATAAATCGAATGTAATGATTTTGTTATTTGTCATTTTCACTTATTCTTAGAAGTGTCGTTATGAAAGAATGCGCTACGTAATTAGGGTGTTGACTAGCCATGAAAGGCGTTGAATAGAGCGTTGGAGTATTGCGTGTAATGCGACAATGTATGGAGCGGTCGGGATGTGTCGCGTGGCAGCGGTGTTGCGCGGGCGCTGCGGTGTCAGCCGCAAGTCAGCGTCACGATGACGTGTGTGAAAGGCAGGGCCGCGTGGCGCCCGCCATGTGCGCGGCAGGCTGCGCGCGCGCCGGCCGCTCACTCCGCTGCCATGGCGCGCCCCAAGCACTCGCCGCGACACAACGCGCAGTACGAGCCCCTGCCGCCCCGAGGACCAGGTACCTACCCTCACCCGGCCCGCGCCCCAGCCGCCTGGACGTGTGTGACGTGTCAGTGCACTCCTGCGTCCCCTGCCCCCGGTGCCCCGGTGCGCCGCGGGTGCATCGCCCGGCCCCGTGTGGACGTGGAACGGAAGCCTCAGCAGTGTAACGTAGGCAGGGGGCAAGTTGCGATCCATACGGTGTTTATTTCCGAACATACTATACCTAAGTTTTCTTTCATCTTTTAAAAAGTTTCACGCGTCGATAATCTTATCATTTGGTGCGATAGTTTTACTTCAATTTTGTAGAGTCGGATAGTATTAGGTTACGGGTATGATTGACAGTGTTATTCATTATCGATAAAAAAATCATTATATTTCGAGTTCATGGTTTGATACACAGGACGATAGCCGAAACTGAATAACGGTACATTGTTAGCGCCATTGGATTCACTCGCTCCATAACACATACGGTTATTTGAACGAAGCTTCATTGGGAAAGTTTGGAAGGTTTAAAAGAACCGGTTCGCATCTCCAAGTCCGGGCTGAATCTACGTTTACCGTTAATCTTAACATTATATTTCAATCAAAACTTATTGAGATCATCGGCGGATTTATTTTTATAAGTAATCAGAACTTTCTCCGCGACAAATTAATAAAAAAAACTTTTGATGTAGTGCGTAACGTTATCGTTGGAGGAACTGGAGTGGGTTATCCTGAGAGTTTCATCTACATCTCTCTGTTTACAATAAAATATGTATTTTACCATGTCAAGTTAATTGTGTGAACCTATTTCCCGCAGTCAACACCGCTAGCTCGGTGTTGCAGTAAGTGTTGCTATTGACCGTTGCGGTGTGTGCAGTGGAGTCGCTGATCTACTGGCGGGCGGCGGCGCCGAGCGGGCTGGCGCTGGGCGCGGGGCTGGCGCTGCTGGTGGCGCTGGCGTGCTGCTCCGTGGTGTCGGTGCTGGCCTACGCCTCGCTGCTGGCGCTGTCGGCCGCCGTGGCCTTCCGCATCTACAAGAACGTGCTGCAGGCCGTGCAGAAAACGAATGATGGACACCCATTCAAGTAAGTACCTACCCTTCTATGACCGCTCATTAACTGTTCAAAGCCATAAACCGTGCCATTTGCTTAAGACCCTCAATACAGGGTGGCTATTTCAGATGATATCCCTAGAGATAGAGGATATCCCTCTTTTAGAGTAATAACAAGATAGTTATACAGCCAGCTAGAAAAATGTTGGTAAATTCACACGTTTTAGGGTATGTTGGTCTGCTAAAAACGTTTATCTGTAGCTGCAATGGTTACTTAGTAGGTACCTAGCTGCCTCTGTCCCATCTCAAATTACCAATATGTATTAAATTTCTAATGCTTAACATGGATTTTCTAGAGTCCAGAGGATCCATTCTAAGCATTCATTGAATTGAACGAAGAAAAATAGGATAGGTACTTAACCAGTATCACGATGATTATTTTGGCCGGAATGTTCAAACATGTGGACATCGTGAGTTACTCAATCATCAACAATGTAATCATTGTTATCAATACACGCGTATTAAAGTCTCTTTGCTCAGCATCTGTAATATTCCTATTCACATAGCAACGCGAACGTTCATTTTAAGACATCTTGTCAAACGACCAACATTTCGGCTCCCCACGGAACTGCTAAGCGTTGGCGTCAGTTATGAGTTAGGTACGCTTCTATTGATGTGTTCCTGACGACTTTGTAAGCCTTTTCACGTACACGTGGGGCAATGGTTAATAAACGGACAAACATTACTGTCGAGTGTAAATTGTAAAATCAGCGCACTTGTGTTTGTTCAGATGCTAGCAGAACTTACGTAATCATTCCCACTGATCTAAGTTCGTCCAAAACAAAGGTACATAATTATTTCTGATTGTAATTCAGGTGTTAACCTGCGGCCGTCATCTTTAGAATTATTGTATTTTTAATTTTTCTTGATACGTGAAAACTTTGATGAATGAAGAGTTTAGCTTCATATTTAATTAATAAGTAGTGCTCGGGCTTTTTTTTGTGACATAACTTTTGATAAAATCTAATCGTTATTAGATTTAACTTATTTAGTAAATTAGGGGAGCTCGTGGCTTAGACTAATAAAAGCCGCACGAGTCGATCCATCAGGTTAAGGTGGATCCGCAGTTGTAGTCCGCAAAATTCATATTTTCTTAATTTTTTTGCAATTTGCAGGTCAGTGTCAGGTTGTATCTTGATCAAAATATGATGCGCGACTGTAACAGATACGTATTTACAGAATAATAATCATTGAAATCATTAATACATCTCTCTAAGTTAGATTTGTTCCATATGAGCAGAAGGAAAAATCTAACTTAGAGATATTTAAGAGCGACTCCTCCGTGCCTCGTTATTCGTGGATCTTTGACCGTCGTTACGGGTCGTCAGAAGCCCGAAAGTCTGACAACCAGTCTTACCAAGGGATATCGTATTACCCAGTTACTGGGTTGTGGAAGTCAGAAAGGCAGTTGCTCCATGTAAAATACTGGTATAAAGCTGCATCCGGTTAGACCGGAAGCCGACCCCGGGATAAGGCTAGGCAGATTATTTATTTATTTATTTATTGGATCTTCAACAGAGGCTACACAATTTCATGCAAGTTTACAATCTAAGAACAGGGACAAATGTGCGCTTCCAATTATAGGAGACCACATCATTCTCTTATAATCTAGGTTGATACATTAAGTTTGACAAAGCGAAAATATAATCTATATATATAAAAGAAAGTCGTGTTTGTTACAACACTTATAACTCGAGATCTGCTGGACCAATTTTCATGGTTTTTGATTCGTTGGATTTGTCTCCGCCCCGAATAGCAGAATACATCTATCATCTTAAAAATAATGAAAAGGGTGGGTAGGCATGGTAGGTAGGGTAGGCAGGGTAGGCAGAGTAGGTAGGGTAGGTAGGTAGGTGCGCCCTAGATAAGTACTTAGTGCTACTCGAGCGAAGCCGGGGCGGGCAGCTAGTAATAATTAAATCAAAACATTACAACACGAAAACTGAGATGGAAACAAAATGAAATACAAAACAAATTAATAATAAAAACATTAAAAATTAAATAATAACCATAAAAGATCATAAATCATTTATTACTTTGCAAACATGGGTAATTATTACATACAATGTCAAACACAACAGACTTTGTAAGAGAACTGTTACAAAGACAACAGACAAAAATAAGTAGGTAATTAAGGCTTGGATATTATGACTTTTAAAGCTTTTTTAAACTGACATTTTGCATGTAATATCCAATTCATCACGCTCCGATACTTCGTTACACCTACAGATTGATTGATTGATACCTACTATCTAATTGTACTGTTTCGAAATAAGTTTAAAAGACGACTAGTTTATTTGAATAGCCGGCGATATTTAATTATTACGTTGAGTAATAAATTATCATTTAAGAAGAAATTAGAAACTTGATTGACATACTTCATAACATAAATTGTTTAGATAGGTACCTATTTATTGTTGCAGGCGAAGAGTTACTTTCAATATACCTACCTCGGCAACGTTTTTTGTTACCATGTTCGTAATCTAGTTCAACGTAGCCCGTAGGTTTAGAAAGTATAAATCAAATATTACATAAAGAGTTAGTACAGATAACCTACAAGTACTTAAAAAAAAACTATGACCTCGTAAAATATATTTTTTCACTAGGAAAGACTACCGACTATATTTTTTAGCAAAATGTCAGAACGTTGTGTTAGAAATTGGAATGGTGCCCGATGAAATGGAAGGACACTCCCTGTCGGATGAGAATGTAATATCATTATCGCCGAACGGCGCTAGCTAGAGGGAATTACTTCAGCACGCGTAGCATGGCAACCATAGAAACGGGTTTTGTCGACGGAAGAATAGACAAAATGATATAAACACTCACACTCACAATCTGTCATTTTGTCTATTCTTTTCGGATAGAACCCGTTTCTATTGTGGTCATGCTAAGCGTGCAGGGAATTTCACACGGTTGCATGCGAAGAGAACGGGAGCGATATAATATTTTTGAAAGTATTTTAAAAATATATACAATTACAAGGTCGCATATAGTCGCCAAAAAAACAAAAAAAAAATTTACTTCAGCCGACTACCACATACACACCACACCACCACATACAAATAAAAATGATTTTATGTTAGGTTTTTATTTGGGAGAAGTTTAACTTTATACTTTTCTCAAAGAATAAACGATCTTATATTATACTAGCGACCCGCCCCGGCTTCGCACGGGTATGTATATACACATAAACATGCCTCTTGAATCACTCTAGGTACCTATTGCTGAAAACTGCATTAAAATCCGTTGAGTAGTTTAAAATATGTAAGCGAACAGACGGCGGAAGCGACTTCATTTTATACTATGTAAAGATAAGGAAAAGCATTTTTCTGTATTTTCTCAGTTATTGTGATATTACATTTATTGTAACGGAACAATGACATTTCTCTGAAAATAGTAGGTTATGCAATAAATAAAAAAAGGGAATTTAGTTCGAGGGACTAAGTTGGATCCCGAGAGCAGCGAAAGGATTCTAGATTTGAATCCTGAGCGGAGCGAGATACAAGAACCGAGTTTTTTTTTTTTCACTTGTTGTTTACTCTATTTTTTACCATTGACTGCGAGAAAATAAATAGTAGTATAGTATTTATATTTATCTGTCGTAGTTGTAGTATTTATATGACTGCCTCGTTGGTCTAGTGGTCGCAAGCGCTACTGCTGAGTATGAGGTCAGGTCCTTTTTTTTGAGGGTGGGAAATTATCCAATAACTTCTCCCGCTCTGGGTGGAGCGGGAGGGCGTGTCAGACTTTTACTGACTAAAACCCACCCGTGTTCCTTCCGTTGCCGGTGTGCCGGGGTCGCGATATCCCTTTCGGACAAACTCGCAACCCTGGCAGGCATTGGCCCTTCTGGACCCCGTCAGTTGGTGCTGACATCTCTTTGAGGCGCGCGTGGAACACAACGCGCCTTCGACCCGGGCCTGGTCCCTATCGGACGGCGAGCTACCCATTGCTCACCGTCGGCAAGCCCGCGCCTACGGTGGCCGGAAGTCTGCTCGTGACTCCCGGTTCGATTCCCAGGTCGGGCAAAGTATTATTTTGTTTTTCCAACAGGAATTTTTCAATAGCAGCCCGGAGTCTGGAATTATGCCCATTTGATGGCAATAGGCTCACACCCTATTACATTTGAAGTCCAAGCATAACTGGCGAAATGTGGGAGAACTAAAGATACAGCCTCTGTCCATCAAGGAGTGATGTTATGTTATTTATATGTATCACATTTTTGGCGGCAACAAACTTTCTACCATAATTACTGCTTCAGAACTAAATGATTCCGAAGTCAGTGGTATTCAGTGTCTCATTTTCGTCACTGGAAGAACTCATTTTGTTATAATTGACATTAAAACAACCTCACCAACGTTGGCGGGATATTTAAAATAGTATATTATGCAATTAGTGAATAAAGGACGGATTTAAAGCGAGGGCCATTGATGAATCATGAGCAAGTGAAGGATTCTAACGACTGAATCACGACCGTAGCGAGTGATTCAAGTGTTAGAATCCTGAGCGACGCGAGTAATTCATGGCCATCGATATAAATCCGTTTTATTCAAGAGTTGCATACTATACTTTATACCATGACTACGAGAAAAAGAAAGATTTAAGCGAAAATAAACATTTAATGAAGAAAAAAGGAAGGTTGAATTAATTAAAATGCACATTAAAATTGGAACAATTACTAAAATTAAGAGTAATTTTCTTATTATTACTAATAATAATCAACTTGTGAAGCGATATTTATTTCCTGTGTATCGAGTATGTTTTCGCAAGGAGGTTGTATAGCATCGAGATGGAGGTCGCATATATAGATGTGTTCTAAATTCAAACACCAAAATAGTGATTAAAAGTGCTTTTTATTAACTGAAAACAGAATTTAGAATATAATATTTGAGAATAAAATAAGCTTTTTAGAGGGGGAATGGTATAAAAAATATTGTATAGCTTCTAAGGAATAGCTCCATCTATCTATCAGAAAGGGAAACAGAATTTAAACAAAATTATTTATGATTTGTAAAGTCTAGTTCTTTTTCCAGTATGTGGATGAAAGGGATTTTTCAAACAAATTAAGGACTCACGGAAAATCGCTACTATTCGCAACGAGTTTTCCGAAAAATGACTCGAGACTGATGTTTGATCGTTTGGTTACAAGAAACTAATTTAGATATTGAAAATTAAAAAATCTCATCAACATCATTATATGGTCTACATGCATGTGGCTGAACCACATTATTCACCTTCCATACAAAATATAGCAGATTATTAAAAAAAATACATATTAATCTTAAGATAACCATTTAATAGAATCTTAAATTTTATTTTATAAATAAACAATTACTTCATTTCGTAAATAAATGGCAAAGTGAACTATATTAACGACCGCAGAAAACCCATCCCGTCAGTATCGCCGTTCGAGGCACACAAATTGAGGGGCCCGTATTAGCGGGCCACTGTATAGCCTCCGCGGGCGAGGGGCGATGCCCCGACCCCGCTCGACACGCCCCCTTGCGGGGGCGCCGCGACGTCCCGACGATCATCCCGTCAATTCCCGTCAGTGGCGAACGGGCCTTCCCAGCGTGAGGACGTATCACTTTGCGTCGCAGGCCCGCAAATGTTGTATGTAAACGTATTCTAGATATTGTACGCCGACTACTACATTTTGACCCTCATTTTATTTTAAGTATTTTGCTTGTTTTTGAAGAACATTAAAATTTTGCCTGTCTGGCAATAAATAAAATACCGGTGTGCGTGTTCGTAATTCTTCCTATCCTAAACGGCTTGACTGATGTAGATGTTTTTTTTTAATTCTTTTTGTGTCACTTGGATGGTTCTTAGCTATGGTTAGCCCTTAAAATTACGTTTACTATACAAAATAGCGCTCTCGACTATAGCTAATGTCACTATCACTATACAGAATGATTCAATGATGGATACTTTTAATTTTTTAACAGTGCTGATTTTTCTTTTAGAATAAAAAAAATAGAACCATTTGGTATCGGTTGCAAAAGTGATGGTGTTTGTCAGTGCGTGTGCTTGTGTTCCAGATGGTTGTTGGAGAAAGACATCAGCGTGCCGGCGGAGCGCGCGCAGTCGCTAGCGGCCGCTGCCACCGCACACCTCAACGCGGCGCTCGCGGAGTTGCGCAGGTTCGTCACCCACACGTACACACACACATACAGTACAGAGACATCAGCGTGCGGCGTTCTTATGTGTTGTACTAAAATAAATAATTCCAATATTTAATAACTTATAATATTTTTAAAGTTTTATCAGTTAGCTAAACGTGCTACTACATCAATTCTTACATAAGAAACTTATTATAACACCCTGTATACAGATTCAAATTAAACTGCAGAGCAAGGCAGTTCACATGGTGCGCAGTGCGCAATGCGCTCGTTGTGTATTAGTTTTGTTTCTAATGATGCGTTTCTTAAAAATAAATAAAAATTGTACGGGTGTAGGCATTTTTGTCTACCAGCTAGTGACTCAGTCGTACTGCAGGTTGTTCCTGGTGGAGGACCTGGTGGACTCGCTAAAGTTCGGCGTGCTACTCTGGTGCCTCACGTACGTCGGCGCCTGCTTCAACGGCATCACGCTCATCATACTCGGTCAGTACACTCTATACCTTTTAAAATTATTACGGGGTATAAATATACCCATCACATAGCCGCTATCTACGCATTCCGTACAACAAACTAAGACTAAAAGACTTTTTAAATCGCTGCCTACAGCACGCAGAAACATTGCAAAACATTGTGTTTTTGAGTGCGTGCAAGAGTACAGGAGGTGTGAGGGTATTTAAAGTTAAGTTGTAATTATAACATTCAAAACTTGCTTCGTGAAAAAATAAGTTGGAACTTCAACCTTCGATATCTCCGTAACCACAAAGTTCCTAGGTATGATCCAGTGCAAAAAAATCTTCCCCCTATTATCAGATAAAGTTATTCGAAATAGACGCGATAATAGTAAACTGCATTCCTAGAACCAGGACAGCTCTACTGCGAAAAAATATATTCTGTATGGCGCCAATTCTTTATAATACGTTGCCAAAATATTGGAGGGTATACACATATATATTAAAACGTAGATTAAAAAACCTTTTAAAGGAAGCATACTACAGCACTGACGAATTTCTGAAGGATAAATATTAATCTAATTCTTGTAATTGTATATTCCTAATTACTTTGACATTCAATATTGACAAATTTTTATTTAATATGATGAGTTGTTGACTACTGTTGACTATTCTGTAGTACATTTTAATTTATAAATTCTAATTTGCAATTGTTAATTATTTGAATAATGGATGGGCAAAACATGACTGTAACATAATTTAATTGTAACATCTTGCATACCATGTGTGTGTATAGGTACTCATGTTTTGGACAAATAAATGATCTTTATCTATCTTATCTATCTATGTAGATTAGTGTCTGAAATGGTCTTTTGAGAAAAGAACCACACAGATTTGAGTGGACCTGTCCAGGCAGTGCAAGCATTTGTCAATAATCGTGGAGCTCAACTCAGAACATAAGGAGCTCAACTCGACGAACAATACTAAAGAAAATAAATTTGGGTAGGCCGAATAAACTACTCAAACTGCCAGACCATCATTAAAACTAACTGATAAAGGAAAAAAAAAGAGTAAAGAAAAAAATTAAAAAAATATCCACACAGTCCTCACATTCACAATAATAAAAATAAAAATAATATAATACTTTACAAAGTAATCATGTCGTTTTGTATGTAATATTAAATAATGTCAATGTTAAAATAAAACTGGTATATTTTGATGATTTTACTGAATAATTGTAATGGCAAGTTTTATCACAAGGTTTAGCAGAGCGAGCAGCTCAATCCCAAGCTTTAACATACAGGAATCTTCAAAAATAAATTTAAATAAGGAATTTATCCTTAAATTTTTGACACAGAGGCTCTCATTGAGTTCTTGGTAGATTTCAACTGCGCGCGCTCACACCCGCTCACACTGTTTGACAAGGGCGTACCCAGCTTTTGGCCCTGGGGGGGGCAAAAATTTCACCCCGCACATGTTTTACATAGTTTGATATTGCTGCGGTGTTCGCGTATTTTTAACCGATTTCAAAAAAGGAGGAGGTTCTGTGTTCGTTTTTTTTTATGAAATATAAATTTTCAAAATAGGTCACAATAGGGATGTTGACCAAAAAAATCTTTTTAGTCCGTCACGTAGATTATTCAAAAAAATTGGACACATTTTATGCTTTATCAAATAAAATAAAAATGGTTTAGATATAACGCATTAAAGTCGAGGAGATGGGGCTCGCTACGTCACAACTCACTATAAAATCTACCCGCCAGTGACGTCACGCTACCCCCTACCACCAAAAGGGTAACGGACTGGAGGAAAGTAAGCACTCGGCTGAAATCCAACACGTTCCCCTAATTGGACTCCATCCCCGACCAATTTGACTCTATCGCTGCAACAACGGCTACGATCGACTCACTCACTGATCACGTACAATCCGTCGTGAGCGACTGCTCAAGGGAAGTTCCAGTGGGGGAAGACCCACGCTGGAAGTTACCTGACGATGTGCGTGACCTATTGACTAAGAAGAATGCAGCAGTTCGTGCATACAGTAACTTTCCCTGCGCCGCAAACAATGCCCATATGCGCTATTTACAGAGATCTGCAAAGACATGCATAAAGGAGCTGCGTGACGCGGGCTGGGACAAGATATTGAGCGAACTAGAGCCAACCCACCAAGCCTTCTGGGAACTTGAGGAAATTCAAGTCCCAGCAAGTCGCTTCCACACCACCCCTAATCCGCCCCCGATAAGACCATAGCCTTCGACGACATCGACAAGGCTGAATGCCTAGCCGATAGTTTAGAGGCTCAATGCTCACCCAACTCCTTTCCAGTAGACCAAGCTCACCTCTTAGAGCTCTCTAGAGCGTTCGCCTAGTTTTAATAAGCATAGTTTTGCCCCTGGCTGGAGGGTTTGAGAGTAGTAGCTTAAGGCAGCCACAGGAAAGTCCGGTTGACCTCAGAGGTCAACTACGAGATGACAAAGTAAAAAAAAAAAAGACGTCATGCTACATTTTAATGCATTGCCTACTCAATGTATTGCTGTAATCTTTTGATTACGTAAAAAAAGAAAAAATACGTGTCCAATAATTTTTTAAATATACCTGACGGACAAAAAAAAAATTTGTTCTTTAAAAGCTTGATTTTTTTAGACCTCCAAGAGACCAAGAGACTTCGTATTTGATATTAATTTCAACTTGATGAGATGCTTTACAGACTGACAGACATTGACACGGATAACGAAGTGATCCTATAAGGGTTCCGTTTTTTCCTTTTGAGGTACGGAACCCTAAAAAAATTTAAATTGGAATTGCTTACAATCAACTAATTATATTGGTTTTCTTTAAACATCTGACAAAAAAAAAGGTAGTCACTCTCGGATTCATAGCGTGCTAAACGTTTAACGGTCGATCGGGCAACCGTCTCGGCTCCAGTCGACTGTTAAACATTTGACGTTTATCTGAAGTAACATCAGCGCACGACGGACTCATATTCATTAAAAAAATATAGGTGCGCGAAGTAAAAACAATATCACGACAGTATTAGTAGTAAGCATAAACAGAGGTTTATAGTACACCCATATTTAGTAAGTCGCATGTTAGATGGGGGCTAGCTTTGTTGCCATTAACCGGTTAACAGATTCTCGATCACTATTTCCTGTTGGAAAGCCTAAATACTGTACCCGGCCTTGGAATCGAACGCAGGACCCCATGCTATGCGAAGTGTTCACAAAGTAATACAAATACTTATGTTTAATTGGTGTCATAGCCATACATACGGCTAAGAATGGAACTATTAGGTCAAAGTTCATAAATAATCGTACGAACGTGACGAATAGCTTATCATTAAGTGAGGCTACAATCTACGAACGACCGCAGGCTGTAGTCACATAGTAAATCTAAGGCCGGGCGCACTTTGGACGCGTTTTCGTACGTATTTTACTCGTGCGAACACATAAACACGCACGAACGATCCCGACCTTCCAAATACTAAGGAAGCGCCCAAACGGAGTGCGAGTTAGTCCTACGTATACGTACGTTACGTATAGTTTCGAGTCCGATGTCCGAAAACAATCCGAACGGGTTGGGATTTTATGAGATTATGTGTTCAATGCGATATCACCGGAACGCTACTTATTTGACGGAGAAAAACGTATTCAGAGTGCGCACTCAACTCGTACTACCACGATCATCCGTTTACGTACAATACAAATTCGTGTTCAAAGTGCGCGCGGCCTAATACTGCCATAGTACGATGCTCTTGAGATATTGTGATTATCCCATCAGCCGGCACGCAAGATGATTCAGTTGTATTACACTCCGAGTTAACAAATAAGTTGAAATCAATCAAGTGTCCTCTGGCAATGCAGCCGTTGAGAAGTCTTGGTCTATAATTTATTTTTTTATCTTCTTTTCAGCTTGTTATTATTGTCATAACAAGCTGATAAGAAGATTAAAAAAAAAAGGGAAATGAGTACCTACTCTCATCAGCGGGGTTACCATGCACTTAATATTTGACAGAAAAAGCAGGTCAATATCGACAATAAGTGAAGTGTCAAGCAATTTTCAACCATGTGCTGTGCACTAACCGAATACTTGTTTATAATTGTTTTCTGTATATTTGTAAGTAATAGCGTGTGTTGTGTAATGTTTGCAGGGTGGATAGCGCTGTTCACTCTGCCGAAGGCGTACGAGATGAACAAGGCGCAAGTGGACGCCAACCTCGAGCTCGCGCGCGGCAAGATCAACGAGATCTCCGCCAAGTGAGTCACTGACGTACTACTAGTTTAACTTCCATTCTTCTCATGTAGTAACTAACCTGGTGTCAGAGTTTTAAAACCGCCCATGGGCCTCTGACTTGGCTTCACATGCCGGCGAGAAATATCTCTCAGGCATGCCGGTTTCCTCACGATGTTTTCCTTCATGGTTTTTGAAGCAAGTGATAATTATACAATATGCACATGAATGCGAAAAGTCAGAGTGCCTTGGGTTCGGACTCGAGACCTATGACTTGGCAGTCAATAAGCTTGGCGGCAAAACTCCCATAAATTAAAACTTGACCAAAGGTCAGATGAATCCAGATGGGACACTTTGCAGTTTAGGTATGAAGCTACAAATACGCGCCGGCCCGTCTTGTTGGGCCAATTCAGTGAGTGTAACGTAGTCAACAGATCTAGGAGTTACGCGATAGAAAGAGAGGCAACTTCTAAGTGAATATAACTGTAGGTGATTAGCGCTGTGCGACCTCAATTGGACCGTGTTGTGCCAAAATGTTCCAACCCACAGTGAACATATTTTGAGTTATTTAAGTTTTACATTTAAACCTAATTTTCCCATAAAGACATTCTGATTTCTTTACACATGAAGGTATCAATATTTAGAATATTGAATAGTGTTTCTAATAGCTTGCTTTACAATTTCCAGCAGCTGCTAGTTTTTCAGATATTGATGAAAAATATCGTCTGGATCATATCAACTTCGGTTTTACTTACTAACTTTGAGTTACTGTGAATAATAAAACTGTTTTTGATTAAGGAATATGTATTTGCGATCAAAAAAAAAAAAACAAAAACTTTCGTAAACTAATCCTCTTCAACATCAAAATCAAGTGTTCCAAATCCATCAAGATCGTCGGTCACCCGTTTGTTACCTTTCAAATTTTCGTAAAACTTTTTACAATCATCTGGAATTAAATGTATCATAGACTTTATTTATGTCATCCAGCTTTGCCTGAGCTATCTCTTTGCCATGCGGCCATAGCTTAGTGAACCCAGATTCTTTGTACTTGAATCATATTGGCAAAACCGATTAATATTCATTTGCTACAAACATTTTGTTCTAAATGGCATGAATCCTTACTGCATTTTATTTTCCAAAAGTCCCATAGATGAGGGTTGGTATACATTAGGTATATCTTTTCCTAGGGAACAGATACAAAAGTGAGTCTTTGCTACATAAATTTAAGGCTCATTTTAGGTTAATTGGTAAAGATAACTTAATAATGACAAATTTGTGGATTGGAACATTTTGGCACAACAGGGTCCAATTTCACTTTATTGTGTCTTAGCAAGAGTCGGATATTTAAATGATTTTGCACCGTGTCCCATCTGTATTAATCAGTGACGTGACTAAGGCCTGATTTTTCAAGACCGGAAAATTTTACCTGAAGAATAAATAAGACAGTTTGACACATTTTCTATACAAAAGCTGTCAAACCTCTATTTTTATTCCTCTGGTAAAAGTTATCAAACTATTGAAAATCGGCCCAAGATTGAATGAAATATCTGTCACATTCATTGGTCGCAAAGCAAAAATAGACCTTGACATTTAATGACGTGCAAGCGACATCCAGTCGTAGGGTGGCAAAACAAATGTCAATTACATAAAAGTTACATCGGAAGAAACCTTGTTTGACATAAAACTCTTTCAAAGAGTTAGGTGAACTACCAGAATACAGATTCACATTAAGTTATAATTTTGTCTTGCTGTGGTTAGTTTCTGAATAATAATCGTAGAAAGGTAACCACTGCATGATTTGCATGTCTCCTCGAAGACAAAAACAAAATCGTACTTAGTCACTGTGTTTAGTTTGCGTTTGGTAAGTACGTAAAATGATATCGAAATTTGATTCAGCATTATTTCCATTTTGCTGTGTAATCAGCACACAGTAGCCTAGTTGTTCAAACTCTGGCACTAAATATTGCAATATGTAGGTACTTAGGTACCTATTCTTTGTAATTTCAACAATGCCACATGGCTGGAGGACTTATTTTTGAAATGTTAAAGATCAGCATAGTATTAAACAAATCTGTCTAAACAGAGTCCAGTCCTAGGTGATACTTTTAATTTTGTGTAGTTACTAGTGATGCAACGAACACGAATATAATATTAACTTCCTTCCACCTTATTTGACTAATAATTGCGTGCAGTTATAGTAGAATCAGGTATTCGTATTTGGCGAATAGTACAATTCCTAAAAGTATTATTCGTTGCATCACTAGTAGTTATAGTACACAAGTACATACGTTTTGCAGAGCGTCGTCTGTCCCACTCATATCTATTCACAGGCCCTTTCTAAAGCTTGATGTGTCATCAACTGCTGGCCAATCTAGGCATATACAAAATAATTATATTCGCCTGAGAGACGAGAGACTCATACTTCTTGACAAGCCCCAGGCAGCATACTCTTGCACACTCGTTTTGTTGCAGCCACAGACTTCGCATGATACGAACTATGTGTATGTAATGTACTGAAAGGGAAATAATTGTTTAGCAGATTGGTACAGGTGGCCTTTGGACTGTCAAATAATGACAATAGTAATTTGAATATGCGGACAATATAAGTACATTGCCAGTCAATTTACTTAACAATTATTTGTCTTGACCTGACACGATGCAGTAGCATGTACCTGTAGTAGGTGTGATGTAAGTGTCGGCGCTGTAAGCCTACGTTCGCACGGACGTTATAAAATTGCGGCGATTTTATTCATACACCGGATTTTCAAATCTCGGTATTGAGCCGAGCATTGAGAATCCAAAAGATCGCAACCAGCGAAATCCCAGCGCGTCAAGAAAACACTGTTGGATATAACTCAACACTACCACTACTCTGTTGGACTTAACTCTCGGCACTAAGCAGAGCGTCGAAAATCGAATACGCGAAAAAGAAATCGCCGCGATAAAAATACGCCCGTGCGAACCTGGGCTAAGTGACGTGTGTTGTTGCAGGGTGCGGGCGGCCGTGCCGCTGGGCAGGAAGTCGGAGAGCGAAAAGGACAAGTAGGCGAGCGCCTCACACGCACGCGCACTCTGTACTTCACTGTTTGTTATATTTATTATTATGTACTTTTAAAGATAACTACTTTACGTGTAAAGCTTTATGAGAGGAGTCATGCGGAGATTATTGTATTTGCTTTTTGAAATTTTAAATTAAAATACTGTCGAACCGACCGTTGTTTTTATTTGTTATATTTTGTGAACCCTTCTGAGTTGGAAACTACTCCAAATATAATGGATTACACACAATTAATCAGCGCAAGTTCACTGTGCGGTGACCTACAACGATGTACAGCCAGGGTACTTGATTGTTGAGCAGATTGACACACTACGTCAATTTGCAGAGTTAGCCATTTCATACATACATAATCAATAGCTTGGATAAATATGGGACCCACGAAACCTTCAGTTGCCCCCCCGAAAAATGCCACCAGATATTAGGAAACCCCAAAAATACAATTAATATGCTGCATCTAAATATACGTATAGTATTAGTAAGAGTTTCAATGGTGTCCTCGTGTTATTATCATCTTTAAAAATCAGGTGTGACGTGATCATTCTTTCGGAATGTTGGCTGAACAAAAATTCTAATATTCCGATTCTGCAGGGATACTCGGCCTATTCGTCTGCAAATAGCCTAAATAAAAGCGATGGTGTAGTTATTTACATTCTTTCGGATTTACAACATACCATTGTGGAACCGGGCATTGTTGATGCAAACTGCCCTAATCTGCAAACTCACTGATATCGTATTTATTGCCGTGTACGTGGCCGCCATCTTTTCGCAGAATAGAGAACTTTTTAAACAGTCTCAATACTGTACTAGCATCGGTAACCTCCTATAAAAATATATTTCTGGTTGGAGACATGAACATTAACATTAGCACAACTAATAATGATCCAAATTATAACGAATATATGACTTTGACTGCATCACACGGACTCTTACCGGCCTATATTCTTCCTACCAGAGAAAAGAATTGCCTGGATCATGTCTTGATTAAAGTATTGAGGAAGGTAGTATCTTTTATCTTGGACAGTCACATTACTGACCATGTCCCAGTACTCGTTTGTATAAAAAAAGTAACAAAACACCAAACGAGTAAAGTTGTCTCGAAAGTAGATTTGCTTAGGGTTGTTACTGAAATTGCAGAAAACTATTTCAGTACCATCTTATCTACTAGCAATCCTAATTGGGCTACTGAGTTTCTTATTAATACAATTGTTTCTATAATACATAAAAATACCATCACCAGTTGCATTCCTTCTAGGCTGAGAATAATCAAGCCCTGGCGTGATCCAGGGCTACTAAGATGCATTAGGAATAGGGACAACATGCATAGAGAACACAAAAAGACCCGGACAATTATATCTTGAAATTGATTTATATACGTTATCGCAACTTCTGCAATAAGCTTCTATACCTATAGGCTAAAAAATAATCACGAGAAAAATGAATATTGGTAAAAGGTAAAAATAATCCTAAAAAGACCTGGAATATCATAAACACCATAATTAATAAACAAATCTCTAGATCTCCTCCTATGGAGTTATTGTCTATGTCCACCGTAGACTGCAAGTCCTCATTAAATTTAGTAAACAATTATTTTGCGAATATTGGCAAGGAACTTGCAGCTAAGCATACAAATGCCGGTACGTTACATGAGTCATATGTCAGGGACGACGCCCAGGTAAACTCAATAATTGTTCTTCTCCCTCCGGATCATGCAGAAGTTGTAAATATTATAATGGGTCTTCGTGCCCATTCTGCCCCGGGATGGGATGGAATCGGTTCAAATCTTCTAAAAATGAGCAGACAGACTCTTGCGCCCCTCGTCACTCACATATGCGGTCTTTGTATCTCTGAGGGTGTATTTCCAAAAGTTTTAAAGAGAGCTGTCGTTCACCCTATTCACAAGGGGGGAGACAGAGGCAGTGTCAACAATTACAGACCAATTTCGGCCCTTCCGGCATTGTCGAAGGTTTTCGAGAGGGTCCTGAACAATTGTCTTGTGTCTTTCCTGGAAAACCATAATATTCTCTCCAACAATCAATTTGGCTTTCGTAGGGGGAAGTCATGTGAGGACGCTTTCTCGGCCCTGATTGATGAAGTTGTTGAGACTCTTGATAAAAAGTCTAAGTGCCTCGGTTTATTCTTGGACCTATCTAAGGCATTTGACACTGCCTCTGTCCCCATCCTACTCAAAAAATTGGAGAGAATTGGAGTTAAATAATAAATAATATTGACACTGCCTCTGTCCCCATCCTACTCAAAAAATTGGAGAGAATTGGAGTTAAATAATAAATTCATCCTCCTCGACTGTAGCTACAGAACCAATTTATATAAAACGTGGAATTTTTCAAGGAGACGCTCTAAGTCCTCTGTGGTTTTGCATGGCACTCAACCCACTCTCACACTTGCTTGATAAAACAGACGCAGGATTCATTCTGGCAAACAATGACACACAATACACCCTTACACACCTTATGTACATGGATGACATAAAATTATACGCAGCTGACAAAAAAGCGCTTTTCCAACTAGCTGACACAACACAACAATTTTCTGACGATATTTGCATGTCGTTCGGAGTAGATAAGTGCAAAATTTTATCAATTTTAAAAGGAAAAATCCAAAATAACAGTTACACACTCACATCAGGTGAATCGATCGAGCCAATGGATGAACAGAGTGCATATAAATATCTAGGTTTTAAACAGTCCAGGCAGATACAACAAAAGATGGCAAAACAAGAACTTCAAAAAAAATTCTCACTCCGCCTAAACCTTATCTTAAAAAGCAACCTTAACTCTAGAAACACAATGAAAGCCATCAACACATTTGCAATACCTATTCTCACATACTCTTTCGGAATTATACGATGGTCAAAGACTGATATCAAAAAACTACAGCGCACTGTCAATATACTCCTAGCAAAACATAGAAAACACCATCCAAAATCATGCATACAACGGCTTACTTCCATAACCAATCAGAACATTCATCACTACACAAACAGGTAACGGAAACAGATAAGAAACTTACACCACTAAACCTACAAAACAGGAATACGCAAATAAATGAACAGATTGTAAGTACACAACAAAAAATTGCAGAATGGTCTGCAAAGGCCCTACACGGAAGACACCGAGCCTACCTGAGCCAGCCACACGTCGACAAAGTTAAGTCGAACGAATGGCTCAAACGAGGCGAATTGTTTCCCGAGACCGAGGGTTTTATGCTGGCCATACAGGATCAAATAGTAGCCACTCGTAATTACAGAAAGTACATCATAAAGGACCAACATCAGCCGACTGACTTGTGCAGACATTGCAACACTGCCTCTGAAACCATACAACATATAACAGGAGCTTGTAAATCACTTGCACAAACCGATTATAAACACCGCCATGATCAAGTCGCTGCAATTATACACCAACAGTTAGCATATAAATATAAACTCGTTAGCGAAATGATACCATATTATAAATATAAACCAGAAATAATATTAGAAAGTAAGGATCAGAAAATTTACTGGGACCGAACAATAATAACAGATAAAACTATTCATTACAATAGACCTGACCTTACCGTTCACGACAAAATCAATAAAACAGTTTATCTGATAGATATAGCAATACCTAACTCACACAATATTCAATCCACCATATCCGAAAAACTCAGTAAGTATCAAGATCTCGCCATAGAAATTAAAACCCAATGGAAAGCGCAAACCGTCCATATTGTCCCAATTGTCCTTTCATCTACTGGTATAATACCAAAATCTCTCACACAAAGCCTTAACACCCTACAGATGCCTTTTCACACACTTTACATGCTCCAAAAAGCTACCATTCTTAACACCTGCCGCATCACCCGAAAGTTCCTGACTTCTTCAACATTGTCATCCACCTTTTCTATCTAAATTTCGCCTTACATACTTGGTCCCGACCCGTGTGTAAGGTTTCTTACACTCTCTTAAATGAGAAGAAACGTAAAGAACCAAAAATAATAATAATAATACTTTATTTGCCAAAATGTAGGTGTACAAAGTCGTATGATGTTATTATACAGGGTGTAAAAAGACACATCACAAAGCCGTTAACTACGCATACTGTACGTATAGCTAAGTAGCTTTGCGCAAAAATTATTGCTGGGAACCGTAATTTTTTTTTTTTATAAAAAAAAAACAAGTTTTTATTGCGCGCAATGTAACGCGAACCCACGCTTGAATGATCGGATTCAGTGTTAGTTAAGCTCCGCCCCTACGCTACGTAGGTAGGTACTTGTTGTTCATTGCGTTTTTGTAACTTCAAATGCGTAATCTGTTAAGATAAATCTAAAATTCAGGTAATGTTTGTTTGGAAAAAAGTTTCGTATTATCGCATAGAATTCATTTTCGTGAAAAAGTAAAAAAAAAAAATGCGACTTTGACCTTCAATATCTCCAGAACCAGTGGATTCCCAGGTATGGTCTAGTGGAAAAAAATGATGCAAATAATGGGTAGAATATGTGGCTTTCGGCTTCGGAAAGTGTCTTTTTACACCCGATATATGTGGCCCATTTACATTCTACCATTACATGTGGTGTGCAAATATTTAATTTAAATTAAAAATACATTAAATTATTAGTTACTACTAATTATTAGTTAGAGGCCCTGCACTTGCTATTTTTACGAGCTATCTATCTGAGCGAACGCAGTGTGTTAAAGTCACCGCGTATGTTAGTGATGAGTGTGGATTATCCTTCGGAGTGCCTTAAGGTTCCATCTTAGGGCCTACACTTTTTTTAGTTTATGTAAACAGTCTATGTGATTTAGTACTCCCTAATTGTTCCATTTACACATATGCTGATGATACGGCCCTTCTGGTCCATGCTGAAAATTGGAACGAAGCCCGAGAGAGAGCAGAATCTATTCTTGGCATTGTTATGTATTGGCTATCGGCGAATAGTTTAACTTTAAATGTGGATAAAACCAACTTCATCACTTTCTCCCTTAAGTCTACTTCGCAACCTGATGACACATTTTCAATTAAAGCTCATACTAATTGTAATGCTTACCCGAACCAATGCTCCTGCCTTCCCCTGACAACAAAAACCAGTGTGAAATACCTAGGCGTACTAATAGACAACCTCATATCATGGAATGCTCAGATTGGGGCATTGTCTGGCAGAGTTAGAAAACTAATTACCGTGTTTAGGGGCCTGCGGTACAGATACCTTACGCATGGTTTATTTCTCCCTTTGCCAGTCAATATTAACATTTGGCATAACGGTCTGGGGCGGTGCTTCGAAGACGAGTATGATAAAATTGGAAAGGGCGCAGAGAGCTGTCCTCAAAGTCATGACCTTTAAACACTTTCGGCATAGTACGACTCTATTGTATAAAGAATGTCAGGTCTTGACCGTGAGGCAGCTATTTGTGCTAAACTGTACGTTGCGCAAACATGCTTCTTTGCAGCTGGATCTCAATCACTTGATAAAACGTAGTAGGACCACGAACGTGTGTACGAGGCACAGAACGAAACTTGCTGAACGTCATTTCAGAATCCTTGCTAGTCGAATATACAACTTAGTGAACAAACAATGTAACATCTACACGTTCAACAGATTTGATTGCAAGGGTAAAGTCTGTAAGTGGATAATGACCCTTAGCTATGATCAGGTTGAAAAAATTCTCAATACGTAGATTTAACCCACATTCTAACAGTACCCCGTCCGACACACTCTCGAATACTCCCACCTTCCAACACAACACAACACTACATAGCATGACATAACATAACACAACACCTACATAGCACAACACTACACTTCATAGCACAACACTACAAAACACTACACATCACAACACAAAAACACACACTATACAAATGGTTATTTTTCTTTAATTATTTTGTTTTCTAAATTGAAATGATTATTAAATTTGAAAGGATTCTAGATTTGAATCCTGAGCGGAGCGAGATACAAGGACCGAGATTTTTATTTTTTCACCAGTTGTGTACCTACTCTACTTTTTACCATTGACTGCGAGAAAATAAATAGTAGTATAGTATTTATATTTATCTGTCGTAGTTGTAGTATTTATATGACTGCCTCGTTGGTCTAGCGGTCGCAAGCGCGACTGCTGAGCATGAGGTCATTTTGTTTTTGAGGGTGGGAAATTATCAAATAACTTCTCCCGCTCTGGGCGGAGCGGGAGGGCGTGTCAGACTTTTACTGACTAAAAGCCACCCGTGTTCCTTCCGTTACCTGTGTGCCGGGGTCGCGATATCCCTTTCGGACAAACTCGCAACCCCGGCAGGCATTGGCCCTTACGGACCCCGTCAGTTGGTGCTGACATCTCTTTGAGGCGCGCGTGGAACACAACGCGCCGTCGACCCGGGCCTGGTCCCTATCGGACGGCGAGCCGGAAGTCGGCTCGCGACTCCCGACGCCCGACGCGTCTTCTGCGGCGACTAGGGGCGCGAGAGCGCGAATCTTGCCTCTCCCTCGCGCGCTCCGCCTCCTCCTTCGCCAGCATTACTGCTTCGCAAAGGAGGTGACGGCCTCCCATGCATTCTCGCTCCGGACCATGGCCTGAACCAGGACCGGACGCCAGAGATCGCCGCCGCCGATCGCCTCCGTGAGGACACGGCGGTGCTCCGCCCAAACCGGGCAGACCTCCACCGTATGCTCCACCGTGTCCTCCGAGCGATCCACACAGTGGTGACACCCGGGCGTTTCCTCCCGCTTTATCCTGAACAGGAACCTCCCGAAACAACCATGTCCGGTGAGGACCTGCGTCAGGCGGAAGGTGAGGACGACGTGGCGCCTCTCTAGCCACTCCTCAAAGAGGGGACTTATCGCCACAATTGTGGCGTGCCCAGCGCTGGGTTGCGACAATCGCACTCTCCATGCCGACATGAGATCCCGCCGGAGCTCTGTCCGCTGTGCCACAATTTCTCGCGGCAGCGGAGTTAAGCCCCGGCGTTTCGCCTCCTCGCGCAACTTCCACATGTGCGCGAGGACTTTCGCCTCCAGATCCCATGGCGGTAGTTCAAGGAGGCTCGCCGCCTCACGGGAGACCGTGCGGTATCCTCGTACCAGCCTGATAGCCATGACCCTTTGGGACGCGTTCAATCGCTGGGCCGGTCGCAGCCTCAATGAACGCGCCCACACCGACGCCCCGTAAAGGGCCATGGACCGCACGATCCCCGCGTAGAGCCTCCGGCAGGAGGCGTTTGGCCCCCCTAGATTGGGCAGAAGCCGCTTCAAAGCAGCAACTTGAGAGCCCTGACACCCATAACACAAGTTTAATCTTAGCTTGGGTGTCAGAGGTGTATAACTGTGCAATAACCTACAATTTATATGTCAAATTAATCATGTTATACCAAGTGGCATATGTAAAATTGTAAACTGGAAATAAAGATTATATTATTATTATACGACTGACACGTTATAAAAAGAGCGTTCGAGCGTGTCTATTTTTCAGAGGGGATTTTAAGTGAACCCGAAAGAAGCTCCCATTTAAAAACATTAAGGCGGGGTTACCCGGAAACACGTCGTTTCGTATTGATTTTTATTCGTAGATAACACGGAATTAAAATTTTGATAAAACATAAATTACATATTTCACACTTCGATCTAGGTATTTCGGCCGTGCGATACACAATTACGTGCACTTTACTGCATCCAATTAAATCGCAAAGACACGTCTAAATTATGGTCTAATTATTGGCTTTGAATAATAAAACTTATACCATAATAAAGGTCGTAAAAAATGTTAAGTATATAAACCGGCCATCATAATGTGAAATATGAAAATATAAAATAATTAGGTATATGTACCACTAATTCCAAAATCAAGCGTTTTCATCTTTTCATGCGCTCGCCCCGTGTCATTTAATCCCGAGCACAGAGTACTTTATAACATAGGCTCAAAACTGAAAGTCCCGAGCGGAACGTATTGGAGGTCGGAGTCCGACGTATGCCAATTTATGCGAATCCGCCACCCCCGCTAAGTTCTGTTACCGGCTGAGTCAATTTTTAAGCTATTGCATAGCTTTTATCGGAGACTCTGAGCGCGGCGACCGAATGTAGAAATTCCGTAACGAAAAAAAAACCTGACGTGAAAGTTTGTGAGGATGGATGGATGGATGTTTGTTACTCTTTCACGCAAAAACTACCGGACGGATTTTAATGAAACTTTACAGTAATGTGGCTTATATATCAGAATAACACATAGGCTACAATTTATAAAGATTTTATGTGATTTAGCCATAATATAACGATAAGTATCCAGTAAGTCGGAAAAAATCCTGCCCTCTGAGATCTATCTTTGCGTGCGCTGCCTAAACCGCTGGAGTTACATGAAAAGAATGTATTGTGGGGTTGTTTGTCTTAAAGAGTTCTAAATAAAAGTCCGCGACAGCATATATCTACCTTTTATGTGGAAGCCATTATAGCCAAAATAGTGAGCTATAAATACATTTAAATTGAATACTTTTTTTAAGTTGCATATTTTAGAGTATTTAGTTAATTCGTATCAAAATAAATACCTTCATCGCTTTCGGTATTTAATGTAGATAAAATTTGTCTTTTACACTAAGTAATTTGGACTAATATTTTAAAAGTTAGAACGATAAGAATGACCTGCGATGAGCCGACGGCGGGCGCGCAGAACGAGGGTGGAGGGGCGGGATAGGCAATGACGCGCGATCGCCGAGTGCGCGACCCGAACGCGGGCAGACGCGTGAGGGCAGACGTCATTGACGGTTGTGTAAATTCTGCGATTTAGGGGGGGGGGGGTATAGGGGTATTTTTTTTTAAAAATATTTTAAATCAACAATATTATCTTCTTATTTTTGAATATATGCTATGCAATAGCTGTACCGCGGCAGTCCTCGAGTGCCACACGTATTTTTTTTTTGTAAATTTGTAAATAATAATAGGTACCTACCTGTATTTTTATAGTTAAATTTTTAAATAGTTAGTTTTTATTAGGTTTAGTTATTTTATAAAACAAAACGGGGAAATTTAAAAAAAAAAAGTTGTCATCTCTGGGTCTACGTAGGGTGAGTAAACAAAAAAGTAAGAATGCTTTGACAATATTATTATACCTACATTATATGTATTTCATTTACTCCTACATTATAATTATTTTATATTTCATTGTAGGTACATTATGATACGAGTGTGTGAATGATCAATGCACACGCGTTTCATACGACGTTTTTCAACGAACTCGCGAAGAAAAAAACAGATTTGTTGTAAAAACTTATGCTACAATAATGTAACTATAGAGATGGATTAGATTTATAAAGTTCAACTGACCTTTGTTGCCAGGTACTGAACCGGAGCTTCTTTTAAAAACTTTTCTACGTCAGTTGGTAACAATACTTTAAATTTCGTATTTTTGATATTATGTAACCACACAGCGAAAACGATAACAAAATATTATGGAAAATGGTGCGGTGGTTTTATTTTTTCCGCTAGCGATACGCGCGCAGGTGTAAATAAAGGCACATGCAAAACCGCTGAACAGCCTACGACAAGAGTTACAACGGCTATAAAAACTTAGGTTTATATTAGGTAACGGTTTGACTATGTACGGAAGTTGAATTAAAAATATAATAAACAAAATAATAATTTGAATATGCAAATTAAGATTTATATGTAGGTAGTGAAAAATATATATGTGGCGAACCAACTAATTATCTATGGTTCTCACTGTTAGATATAACCTGACAACACTAGTTTGTCTAGGGCAGTTAGTCTATGGTTCATATAAGACGAGAGGATTTTAATTTTTGAATCTGAATGTAGAAATATACTCGTATTAGCTCAATACTATTACGAGACTCTGTGTAACGTGTAATTAACAAGTTTATTAAGTGTTCGTATATACATGTAATCTTCCGCTGTCGCTTGGATACTGTGCTGTGTGGTATAAATACACATCTATTACAATACAACTGGATCGAGTTTCATTTAATGGGCGCCTTATCGCGCCTAAATTGGTCACCCCGACGATAGAAGAACATATTAACGCAAACAGAAGATCTAGAATCCAGTATTGCAGAACGCAACGAGCCAGCTCACATTCATCCCGGGCAGAAGTTTTCTTCGTAAACAAGTCCAAGCCGGTAACTACTCGTCGCCATTACGCGAGTTTACTTACGAAAATCATCTTTCTTCGAACATTCGTGCTATCAGTACATTGACTAAAGTCATAGTGTTCTGTTTTGCATACCTTTTGTGCCAAATTACACCTAAATTGAACTTTAATCGACCTGAAACAAGATAAATCATCGAACTCCGCGATTGCAGCGCCCTTTTTTTTTGTGCAGCTTTTTTATGAATTCTTCAAAGTTATCGCCCGAAGTTTGACACTTGACAGAGCCTGACAAATGTCGCCTGTCATCAAAGTCTGCAAACGTCAAACGGAAACCGGCTGCGTTCCAGATATATACAGGGTGGCAGGGACATCGACGCGAAGCCGGTTACCATGAATAAATTCAGTACATGATTCTGAGCCCACCCCTTTTTTTTTTTTGAGGGTGGGAAATTTTCAAATAACTTCTCCCGCTCTGAGCGGAGCGGGAGGACGTGTCAGACTTTTAATGACTAAAACCCACCCGTGTTCCTTCCGTTGGCTGTGTGCCGGGGTCGCGATATCCCTTTCGGACAAACTCGCAACCCTGGCAGGCATTGGCCCTTCCGGACCACTTTTACGTTTCGAATACAAGGTGTCAGGGACATCGACGCGAAGCCGGTTACCATGGGGTCAGTACATGATTCTGAACCCCCTGCGTTGAAATTTTTCATCGGTTATTTTAAAAAAAAACACATTTTGACCGCGTAGGTATAGTAGGCTGGTAGGCTTTTCTATGAAACAGCAGATTTTTTTTTTAACATATTAACGCAAACAGAGAAATTTCAACGCAGGGGGCGTTGAAATTTTTCTTCGGTTTCGTGTTCAGAATCATGTACTGACACCATGTTATACAAATTCCATGCTGCCATGATAGTACTTACTAATTCCATACTGCCATGTCGTGTTTCAAAATTTGTCAAACAACAATGGCCGCTAGAAATTGTCTATGGTTTTAGTGATGTAGTATGTTTCTAACTTTAAGTTTTGGTACTTTCGATGTTACGATTTTTTTTGTAGGTAGAGTTTCATTCGTATTTTTAAATTGAGAAAGTTACACATAAAAAACAAATCCATTGAAATATGTTCCTATGTTAAACCATGAAAACGAACAAGATAGCACGGGTACTTACGTACGTCAAAGGGGGGTTGGTAGGACAAAGATTTAAAAAAAATTGCTTATACTAACCAAATACGTACCTGACAAATAATACGAGATATACGAGACTAGCTTACATATGGTGTAGCTCAGGAGTCGCCAAATGGCGGACAGCGGTCCGGATCCGGACCGCCGACCTATTTTGTACGGACTTTAAGTAAACAGTTAAATTTATAACAAAAACCTAATAAAAAAATGTTGAGTAATTGAATTAAGCCCACGCTTTGTCGTCACGACAACGGACGACGCGAGACGCAAGCCGCATGAAGCTGCAAATGTTTTCGAGAGTAATAGAGCTAGCTGGGTGAGGTACCTACTATACAAATCGAAATGATCGATTTCCAAAAATACGCAAGGTCCTTGAACATCTTTTAATCTTGTTTGCTAGTAGGTAACGTCCAAACGAGCCGCGAGTCATATAATTTTTTTACATGGACTCTAAATAAAATTAATTGGTGATCCCTGGTGTAGCTCATATTCTCTGCTCGTACTTCCATCGGACATGTTGAATGTCAAAAACAAAAAAAATATAGCTATAATATTTCGAACAGTAAGCAACGATATAATATGGTACTAGCTTTTGCCCGCGGCTGCGCCCGCGTGGATGTCGGAAAATATTCTACAGGAATGTGTTACCGGGATTCAGAGTAGGTATCCCATATCCTAACCCAGGTCATGGCCTATCCGTATATGGCTTTCATCTAAATCCGTTCAGCCGTTAGAACTAGAAACCGCGCGTTTGGTCTATTTTAGCTACTTCCACAGTATTATGTCGTATGGCATTTTACTGTGGGGTCGGGCTGCTGACATTGAATCCATATTTTTTTTACAAAAGAGAGCTGTCAGAGCCATTTATAATCTACAGCGTCGCGAATCTCTCAGGGAACTATTTAAAAGGATTCATATTATGACAGTACCTTGCCAATTCATTTATGAAAATATTATGTATGTAAGAAAAAATCTACATATCTACATCTACATCTACACTAATTTTATAAAGAGGAAAGATTTGTATTTTTGTGTGTATGTTTGTAATGAATAAACTCAAAAACTACTTCGCCGATTTCAAAAATTGTTTCACCATTAGAAAGCTACATTCACCCTGAGCAACATAGGCTATTAAATTTATTGCTAGAAACGATTAGGGATCCTTACTAGAACTTTAGTAAATTAACCCAAGGTGTAAAAAAAATGCCATAAAGCATCTTTCGTCGCATGCGCTTGGAAAGTATTCATGATAGAACAAAAGTATGTTCTACAATATTAAAGAACATATCAATAACTACAAAAATCTTTGCGATACTATATGTCCAACTATTATCGTTATGTCACAATAACACTTTTTACATTTTAAAAGTTGATAGAAATACCGAACAAAATTAGACCATGTTATTCATAATCCTTATTCAAATAAATCATATTGATTTCAAGACTGTTTCAATTCATGTATATTACTTTTTGAATTGTTCAAATCGGCAATTCCATTCAATAGATATTACGAAATTAAAAAGTTAGGTAAAGAAAAGGCGCCGCCGCGCCGCGCCGTGGCGGACGTAATCGAGTATAAACTATGTATGTGATCGTATAGCTTTTGTACACGACGAAGCTTGCTTAACCCCGCGTCTTATTTAAAAGCGACCGACGCGCGAATACACGATCGGTCGAACTTTTGTGTTCGGTGAACCTGAACGCGTGGTCGCGCCGACAGAGGGCGCTTTCCAGTTTTCCGAACAAAAAGTGTCATAATATATACACGCGACCGATCGCGTATTCGAGCGGCAATCGCTTTTAAATAGTACGCGGCCTAACACAGATGCTCTACGAAATATGTCTCTTTGATGAGGAACAGTATAATCATCTTTTTTACATGTGGTAAGTGTCTTACCTGGTGTCAGAGTTTTAATACCGCCCATGGGCCTCTGACTTGGCTTCACATGCCGTCGAGAAATATCTCTCAGGCATGCCGGTTTCCTCACGATGTTTTCCTTCACCGTTTTTGAAGCAAGTGATAATTATACAATACGCACATGATTCTGAAAAGTCAGAGGCCTTGGGTTCGAACTTGAAACCTATGACTTGGCAGTCTGACGGTCACCACTAGGCTATCACTGCTAAACAACAGTAACAGTATAATAATATGTACGTACACGGACCGAGAGGGTTAAACATATAATAAATAATCTACATAAATAAAAAATTATCAATAAACGTGTTGCTAAGCGCAAAACTCGAGAACGGCTGGACCAATTTAGCTTTGTTTTTTAAATATTCCTTTATGTTCGAGAAAGGTTCTTATAAGTGAAAATTTGGAATAATTGCCCGGAAAAACGTAAAAACACCACTATTATTTTTCCAACACAAACTGTTTTAAAACCAAATCAAAGAAAAGACGTCTGTCGGGTCAGCTAGGTAGGTGTATATAGGTAGGGAGGTAGTTATGTAAGTAGGTAGGTATGTAGTTAGGGTGGGTAGGTAGGTATGTAGGTAGATAGGTAGGTATGTGGGTAGGTAGGTAGATTTAGGTAGGGTAGGTAGATGTAGGTAGGGTAGGTAGGTAGGTAGGTAGGTATGTAGGGTAAGGTCTGTAGGTATGTAGGTAGGGTAGGTAAGTAGGTGTAGGTAGGGTAGGTAGGTGTATGTAGGTGTAGGTAGGTAGATGTACGTAGGTAGGTGTAGGTAGGGTAGGTAGGAGTAGGTAAGGTAGTTAGGTGTAGGTAGGGTGGGTAGGTAGGTAGGTGTTGGTAGGTGTAGGTAGGGTAGGTAGGTATAGGTAGGGTAGGTAGTTGTAGGTAGGGTAGGTGTAGGTAGGGTAGGTACGTGTAGGTAGGGTAGGTAGGTGTAGGTAGGGTAGGTAGGGTAGGTAGGTGTAGGTAGGGTAGGTAAGTAGGTGTAGGTAGGGTAGGTAGGTGTAGGTAGGGTAGGTAGGGTAGGTAGTTGTGGGTAGGGTAGGTAGGTGTTAGTAGGGTAGGTAGGTAGGTGCGCCGTAGATAAGTACTTAGTGCTACCCGTGCGAAGCCGGGGCGGGCAGCTAGTTTTTAATAAAATAAGCGATAGACATAATTTTAATACTAGAAATAAAGATAAAATAGATCAACAATTTTTCAGATTATCAAAAGTATCTTCATCTTTTATGGGGTACTGTGTTAAATGTTACAACAAAATAACTACGAGTAGTAATATATTAAAATTAAATGAAAGGAAATTTAAAACTCATATTAAAAGTACACTTTGTAAACAAGCATATTACAAATTAGAGGATTATATCCAAGATAAAAATGCTTGGAAACATGCTGGTCCTGCTCCATAGGATAATCTGGAATCTAGACAAAATCAAACTGGTTGCTAATTTAAGTTGTATAAATTATTATTTTTATTATATGACATTGATTTTACATTCTGTGATTACTTCCTCACACACTAACTTATTAATTGTAAAATTTTAAGAAAATGGTCTATTTTTACAATGTTTGTAAATATGTGAGTCCTATGTATCTATCACATAAGTAATTAATTTATCTTTCGTTGCTTCATTTTTATTAATTCTTCTTTTTACCTATTGTGGTAACGTATTTTTTTTTTTTAGGTGCGTCGTCTTCACGTATAATTATGTAACTTATGTATATAGTATCTACATATACAAAATACTGTAACACTTCTTAAAAGAGTAACGGTGGAGTTTCTTGCCCATTCTTCTCCATACGAAAACTACCTTTTGGAAGGGGCGACTAGAATCAATTCAATTTTTTGTAAACTTTGACGTTCAAAAGTGCCTTACAAGGGCCTATTTGAAATAGATGATTTGACATTGACTTTGAATTTGATCTCTCTCTCACACTGGAACGATGATTGCTTTAACAAGTCATAGTACAGCCCCTGTAGCACGAAGATGTCGCATCAAAGTCGAAGTTCGAAAGTCGAATAGCTCGCGCGTACTTTTGAATGGTACCTGTATTCATGATCTTCGTGTCAGCCAGATAAAAATCGGTTAAGAATTATAAGTACCTATTTATACTTAATACTTAGTAATTTTAGTCTAGTTTAGAGGCATTTATGACAAGAGCATCGGCACCACTATCGACTTTAGCACCCTAAATTAGTTTTCACTTCAATAAAATGTTTTACTTCTTATAGTACTAAGATTTGGCGATCATACTATACTCGTGCAATATCGTCGTACGCGCGACAAAGGTCAACCGCGGTCAGGCAGAGCGCCGAATGATACATCCACTCTCTGGAAGGCCTCACGGCAGACTAATTTCTAATTTGAAATTGAAACGTTTTTTTATTTTTATAAACTTGGCATCTCGCAGTTGACTTCTGAGGAGGTTATAGCTGATTAACCGGACCGAATCGATCCCAGTACAATGTGATATTTCCATTTTCGAGAACTGGGTCGGGCACATACCTGTAGTACGGCACTTCAGATTCCACAAGACTGTATTTCAGAGCAAGTTGCTGATGGATAATCCTGGCTACAAGGTTGTGTCTATGCAAGTACTCTTCGTTAGCTAAACGAGAACACCCGGAGATAATGTGTCGGATTGATTCTCCTGGACGGTGGCATGCCCGACAGATGTCAACCGTCCCGTCCTTTACAATGAATCTCCGGTAATTGTTCGTCATCATAACTTCGTCCATAATTGCACAGACAAAACCTTCGGTTTCCCCAAAGAGGTCACCAAAACGCAGCCAGGCTACGGACGCTAGTAAATCTACATCGGGTCCATGTAGGGCCCGGAAGTAGCGTCCGTGAAGCTCCTTATTCTGCCATACCTCCTTGCGGTCGTTAGTGTCAAGCACTGCAGGCTTGCGCCAGTTCTCTTTAACCAAGGAGAGCGGGGTGAGACCCTTGTCCACCACGACCACATCTCGATGCATCCCCACGTCGGCTTCTAAGAAATATTCCCTGAGACTGCATATCTCGCGATTGTGGAGAGTCTTAGCATTTAAAAAACCTCGACCTCCACACTTTCGCGGGATATACAGTCTCATTACCGATGACCGTGGGTGATGCATTCGATATCCAGTCAGCAGCGTACGGACCCTCCTATCCAGAGCGTCGAGTTCGGTTTGAGTCCATTTGAGTACGCCGAAAGAGTACATCAAAACCGGCATGACCCAACCGTTGAAAGCGCGCACCTTGTTCCCGCCTGATAGAAAACTATTAAATAATTTCTTCAGGCGGCCAAAGAAGCGCTCCTTCAACGATTGCTTCATTTCAGTGACATTGATGTTCAAGGTTTCCGACATACCCAAATACTTATAGGTTTCGGATAAGGAGAGGGCTCTAAAGTTTGGAATCCGCGAGCTGTGTTCCCACGGATTCCACAATCTCCCCTCGCTTTACATGCATGACCGCACATTTGTCCACACCAAATTCCATCCTGATGGCTCTACTGAAAGTTGCAAATTGTTGGGGGCAAAGAGTTTTAGTTCATCCATGTAGAGGAGGTGAGATATAACTTGACCACCTCTCCTCAGCCGATAGCCTAGGTCTGAACCCTCCAGCAGTGTGCTTAGAGGATTCAGGGCTAGGCAGAACCAAAGCGGACTCAAACTATCGCCCTGAAATATGACTCGCTCTATCCTTATCGGTTCGCTATTCCTCTGGATATTTCGCCATCCTGGATAGCGAAGCACCGTCCTCCATTGCCCCATACACGACAACAGCAGTGCTATTCTGTAACCATCTCACCGTGAAAACTTAGGTGAAGTGAGCGTGGAGTGAGCTGTCATTCCACAGGGATTGATACTATTGACATGTTTGTGTTGGTGAGATGTTTACAGAATACGGCAAGCATGGCAGGAAGGTGCGCAGAGTTGCATCTACTTTATACAACTCCAGCACCCTCATGAGCCATGTATGTGGCGACGAGTCATAGGCCTTCTTATAATCTATCCAGCATGTCGACAGATCTTTTCGGGAACGGCGAACTTGTTGGCTAATGGCCATATCAATGAGGAGTAGCTCCTAAGTACCGCGGGACCCGTTCCTACATCCATTTTGAGAGGCAGACATGATGGAGTTGGTGTCTATATGTTTGTTAATTTTAGCTCTCAAAATGGATGTAAGGACTTTGACTGTCGGTAAGCGCGTGATCAGCCTATAATTTTTGGGGTCCGCGGTGCTCCCAGATTTATGGAGCAGGTGGGTAACTCCTGTTGTTAGGAACTGGGGTAGCGAACCAGACTCCAAAGCAGTCTGGTACTGAGCCGCCAAGCGAGCGTGCGACCTTTTGAACCATTTTATCCAGAAATTGTGCAGCCCGTCCGGCCGTGGAGACTTCCAGTTGGGCAACGGACGAACTACACGAGCTACATCTTGGGGGCAGATGGTAATAGCCCCCATTTCTGGTATTGGATCGCAGGCTCGCTCGACTTCCCGAGTCCAGTCACCTTCAGTGTGGCTGACACGCGCCGACCAGATACTCCGCCAGAAAGAACACATGGCATCATCATCCGGAAGGCGCGCGTCAGCCACACCTTGGTCCGGTTACTTCCATCCCGCCTTTCATCACTTTGGAAGGTGCGATTCTGAGTGTATCGCTCCACACGCCGCTTATACCTACGAATACGGTTCGCCCATGCATACACTTTCTGCTTCAGGAAGTCGATGCGCTCTGTGGCACGGGACACATAATCCTCAGGGCTAAGATCAGTTCCTGAGAACGCCCGCCTCACAAAGCGCATCACTCTAGGTCTAGTATTGCCCTCCCTGAAGCAGATAAGTTTGCCGATGAGCGCTCTGGCCCCACCAATACGGCGCTCAATTCTGCACTGCCAAGCTGGTACGGCTGGTTTCGGTCGTGTAGCTCTAGAGTCATTTTGCAAATTTGACGTGAGCTACACGACATGCCGCTACAGCCGCACAGTACAGAATCGAATGAGTATCGGTGAGGTCTTCGCAGTCATCAAAATAGTTTGATAGCTGCGAATCCAGAACAGCCACCAGCGCCCTATTTTTGTTATGCATGGGCAAACGAGGTAGGCGTGGTCTAAGTTCGGGCGACATGGAACGATATTCCCGAATCGCACGCTCCAAAGCACTCCTCAATTCCTCATTGCATTGGGTACTTTTATTTGTACAATTCTTTAAATAAACATTTGATATGAGGCCGCGAATCCGAATTATTTAGATCAACATAGAACATGATATTGACCTTTAAATTGCCAAAATCGTAAGAAAATTTGAATTTCGCGGGCCGCCTTGACGCTTTCGCCTTAAACCTTTTTAGTTGATTGAATTTTTTGTCGCAGATGTGTTTTAGTTTTTTATAACTTTGGTCGACCTAGACCCAGTACAAGGTGGGGTTATGACTCCCCTGGATCCGCCCTTGAATTTGTTTTTAGGTGTCGGTAAACTCTGAACATACAGGTACAGGTTTATGTGAGTGTAGTCTGTAGATATATTAAAACTGTATATATTACAGCAATATCTGTAGCTCAGAAGGTTGCCAGGGCAATAGCGCACTAGCTGCAGGCTGCAGTGGTCAGGTTGATTTTGTTGTCGATCCTACCTGGCCGCGTGCCAGATGCGCGTGCTCCACGGCGATTTCATACTAATGTATCTATCTCACTTCCACTGTGACCTGGCCGCTGCGACTTGCCCGCTGCAGCATGGCCGCTAGTGCGCTATTGCCCATAATCTCCCTTCATTGGGTAAAACCACGAACTCTTTCAATTTGGCCAAATCTCATTTGACAAAATGTAAATCGCTTGGTAATCGACTAATACTTTTCTATTCCCTTTTAGTTTGGTCATTGGACAACTCTGTTTCAGAATTTGAACAGCTGTTGTCTTGTCTTGTTTTGTGCAGTGTGCTGTCCTGTCATTCATTCATTAATCGTAGCTGTCAAAGTCAAAATCAAAATCATTTCAGGAAGGAGGAAATTCACTGAACATATCTTTCTAAGTTTATCTACGAATTTACTTTTGTACTTATTTATTTTATTAAGTTTCTAAGTGTGAGCCAAAGTCATTCAGGTCGATTTCCTACAGTGTTACTAGGGTTTAATAATGCAGAGAGTGATTTATAGAAAATGATGTAAGGAAGTAAACTTGTACGCAATATTGAAACTCTTGAATAAAATATACCGAACGGAAAACAAGTGCTGGACAAGTACCTTAAAAATACGGCATGGCGAGCAGCGCGAGGTTTGTAAATATTTTTGTTAACAAACGAATATCACCAGTGTTAGTGTGTGGTTTTGTATGCAAAGTCACAGAGTCCAGAAATGTATGTTCAGTACCCTTGATGTTTCTATACAAATTATTTTGTAAGAGCTTTTATTATTATTTTATAATAATCATTTAGAATGGCCTAAATTACACAATTTGCAGTTCCAAGTTCCCTAATGAATATATTAAGATATTTAAGAATTAATTAGGTAGTTAGTTATTGAAATAATTTTGGCTGTTCATTGAAAGCCATTATCATTAACTAAATAATTATTGTATTTACCTAATTCATTTCCTAGAATGTATGTTTCTTCAGCAGAATTACTTACTATTATTAAAACTACCATTAATGAGTTAGTACCTTCTGTGTTAGATCTTAGTAATTCTTATGTTGTGTAAGAAACTGCTGGTAGAGCCCTCCTAATTGTAGATCACTTCATAGTAGTGCTGAGTCGTGATGGAACTGAAGTGTTGTGGTTTCCAGGTGACAAGTCTTCAGAACTATCTCCCGTATACATGAGAGGATAATGCCAGCTTGCTTTGCACAGTATGTAGTTATTTTCATTACTCTAACTATTCAATAGCTTTTGCTAAATGTGGTGGGTTGATTTCAGTGAATGTTACTAATTATCCAGTTGAGATACTGTAGTATTGCTTACCAATTGGTTTCCATGTAATCTCAGTTTCTTTGATTGCACAGTACTCACCGTACTACTGATCATCGTTATTGTGCAACGAAGTCCTCTTGTGGAACATCTATACAAATGGTGAAAGTTACACATCCTTTTGTAATTTAAAGAGCTTTTCTCAAGACACCACTTACCTTTGTAATATTCTCATAGACTGGTCCTCGCATGTAACCATTTTCCTCAATGTTAAAACTTGTTGTGTTAAAGATATTGGCTAATTCTTAAATACCTGCTAAACTAACAGGCAAATATCTATTAACAGGATCTTCTTCCGGGTTATTTCTATAGACTAATTACCTATTAATTTTTAATCATACTAATGTATGCGGGGCCGGGGAGTCATCCTGTCCATTGCATTAACTACTAATAGGTATCATTTGACTGTTAACAGATTTTTATGTTTATGACAATCCTCATTTTTTTATTGCTAATAATTAAATGTGCTTTTCATCCTTCAAGGCTTATTGTTACAAAATATATCTCAAGACTTATCTCTTCCAATGCTATCAACAGATTGTGACATTGTTAATTACATTAAATATGAACATCAACTCAAAGCAGGCTGTCTCACTGTTTGTTTGTGCTAACTACATGCACTTGATAAGGCAAGAATGTACCCAGATGCTCCCAAATATGAGCTCTGTCAATATTGTGAGATATATTCTGTAGCAATGGCGTCGCTTCCAGACATCATGCGTGCCAGCATGCAGTAATCTGTGAACAACACAGAGACTGGAGGCGACCGCCTCGTGCGCGCCAGCCGATCTATCGACAAATACGTCCAGCCATGTCGCCACCGACGTTCAGGTCAATTTATCATCTGCGGTGTACCGACGTATCTGTGTATAGTTGGCGTGGTATTTGTTCTGCTTGACCCATTCCATGGCACATGTCACAGCTAAGGGCGCACGGCCAGTTTGCGGCGATCAGCATGCGCGCGCGCCGCGCTGCTCCGCCGCGCCTTCGACGCTATGGCTCAGCCCTGCCGGTAGGTATCTACTAATACCTGTGTACACACCTTATCAAACAAGTAGCACACCCTGAACAAATATTTCAGCGGCCGAGTGTTGAACAACAGCCTCCAGGCTCCTGCCACCAATCATGTCGTATTTACTTACGTAGATATACGAGCTCACAGTGCTGAGTGCTAGCACGTCGGACCGTGTGCTCTTTACTCAGACAAGTCTTGTTAATTAAGGTGGTTGTGTCGGAATTCATTAAAAAAGTTAACACTACGTGTTCGTCTCTAGTTCGGCTGTTACGTCATAATACACTGCATCGATAAATTGTCCAATTAATTATCAATCAAAGGGAGTGATAAGAACTAGTCTGCGGAGTCGTTCGTTTCTTAAGATGTAAGTGGTCGTTACACGTAAGTTAGTTGTCTGGGAGCAGGCAGAGCAGCCTGCATTACTTCGAGAAGCTGAACGTGGCCTCCTCGTGCTCCTTACTAACTATTACATTACTAATAACAATACGTTTTTCTTTTAAATGGATGACGGGTATGTTTAATTGTGTACCGTTTCCTTATCTCTGCTACAACTCGTTGCATTTACATAATCTAACCAAATTATTCACTTTAATTTTGTTGTGCTATTTTCCCATCTTATACATAGGTACCTACGTAGTTAGCGAACGAGCGGTCCTTCACTTGTGGAATGACGCTGGTTTATGTATTTGTTGATACGAGCCGACTGCTGGAACTACGATTTAATCCAGTATGATGCTATAGTATAGAGGTTGTCGTCCATCTCTTTACAACTGACATTGTATTAAGTACAACGGAGTTATTAACTACAAAATTACAATGTTTCAACTATCCACTTACGTCGTAATTAGTATAATATGATAAATTAATAATGATTTTAGTGACTGTTTTAATCGTGACAATGACCTCGACGATTTGTATTGCGTTAATTTACGTCTCGTACGAATTATCACAACTTCTCACAGTTACAGCTGACACACACAATAATAATTTATTAAAAGACAATCATGATATTGTTCTGATAAGTGTTTGCGGTTCACAAATAATGTAAATGACTTACCTACATAACTTACGGCCTTCGAGGAGCAGGACATGGGATCGTAATTAATGATGGTATTGTGCTCGAGCGACGTTCGCCAGCGTCGCACTGCGCAGGGCAGTCGCGGAGTCGTCTCCGCTAATAACACGTCTTCATTGGAACCTGCTCTAAATATCACTATAATCTGTCGTCGTGTCCAATCGGTGGCTATCGATAATTACTGCCTTCATATTTTCGTTATTTTATCGGTTTCCGTCCAGTTCATTATCAGTGGACGGCTCTGTTGCACTCAAGCTCGAACACGAACTCCCGTGCCTATACCTTTTGCATTTTATACTTACATGTGAAAAACAATACTGGTAGCAGTGGTGGTAGCATGTAGATGATTGATAGAAGGCTGTATAAGGTCAGTGTGCACTATCTGTTCAGCAGCTGCACTCGTCTCCGCGATTGCTTCATCAACCCACGCTCGTGAACATACGTCGCTAATCTTATCCGACCGTTATCCTAAACTCACTAAGTATATATAAAGCGAACATTTCACACGTTTATTTACAGTGAGAAGTTAGCTCACGATAATTCGTACAATAACGTAAACTAATATATTTTCTATCTATAAGTAGGTATAAATAAATACAAATCAGCATCGTTACAACACGGTTTGTTATCATTACCATTCGCCAGACTCAGCGCAGTGAGGCTACTGAGAGTGTAAGCGTAAGCGCCCGTCGTGCCGCAGGTTGAACGAGGACAAGGAGAGCTCGCCGTGCCTTGAGCGAGGAGACGGAGTTACCGCCAACATGTGGGGCGCGCAGCGACTGGTGGCGTTGGACGTGCTGATGGTGTTCTGGGGCATCGGCACGTGGCTCGGCGTCAACGGGCTGTACGTGCAGCTGCCGTTGCTGGTGGAACGCCTGCCCGAGGGCTGGGCGCTGCCCTCGTCCATGGTGATGGCCGTGCAGCTCGCCAACAGCGGCCTGCTCCTGTACGCGGTCATGCGCCGCCTGCTGCCCAGCGTCAAGGATGCCTTTTACATCTACGCGCTGCTGGTGATCGGTACGCTGGCGCTCGTACTCAACGCGTTCCTATACGAGCAGACGTCGGTGGTCGGCGGCGAGGAGCGTTCAGTGGCATACCTGGCGCTGACGTTCTTCGCGGCGCTGGTGGGCTGCACCAGTTCCGTGCTGTTCTACCCGTACCTGCGCCATTTCCGCGACGTGTACCTCGCCACGTACCTGGTGGGCGAGGGGCTCAGCGGGTTCGTGTCGAGTCTGCTGGCGCTGGTGCAGGGCGTAGGCGGCGAGCCCGAGTGCTTGCCGTCGGCCGACAACAGCACGCTGGTAGCGCACTACCCGCCCGCGCGCTTCGACACCATGGTGTTCCTGCTGCTGCTAGGCGGGCTGTCGGCGACCAGCCTGGCCGCCTTCGTCGTCATCAACAATTACAAGGGCTTCCAGTCGGAGCGCGTGGCGCCGGCGGCCGCGGCCAAGGACGACGAGGCCACGTCGGAGCGGCCGTCTCTGCTGGCGCCGCGCTGGGTGGGCGTGATGCTGCTGATGGTGCTGCTGAACGCGCTCAACAACGGCGTACTGCCGTCGGTGCAGTCGTACTCGTGCATGCCGTACGGCACGCGCGCGTACCACCTGTCGGTGACGCTGGGCGCCATGGCCAACCCGGCGGCGTGCCTGGCGGGCGTGTGGCTGCGGCCGCTGGCGGGGCGCGCGCTGGGCGGCCTGCTGGTGCTGTCGGCGGCGCCCTTCGCCTACATCCTGGCCACCGCGCTGCTCAGCCCTGCGCCGCCGCTGCAGCACACCGCGGGCGGGGAAACTTTAGTTGTGAGTATTACTTTCATTGGTTTTATCTCATTCCGAAGAAAGTGTCAATAAGTAAGAACCTAACCGTAGTCCAAGATTGCTGGCTGCTGGCTGGAGGCTACTAGTTACTGGAAGTATATTTCGATTCCATAAGCTGCTCTTCGGAAACTCTTTTCAGATAGAAGTCTTTGTGTTCGAGATGTTGTCGTGAACAATTTCTGTTTATCTCTACGTTGCACGAGGGTCACTCCGTGATGTTATCAAGCTACATTAAAATTGAGTCCGCGTATCACTGGTCAAGTTTCCCTCAGTCTGTTTTTTTTTTTCGAATGTTTTTTTTTTTTTTTGCATTATTTTATGGTCGCTATACTTTTGCGGGTTAACGAGAACGCCCTCTGTTAGTTAACATATTGTATAGTTAAATTAGCAGACGTGTGTGCAGTTTTCTACCGACCGTACTTTGACTAACGAATTGAATAAAACTGACGAATCGACGAAAACTGGCAAACAGTGGAAACTGTCGAGTTAACGAAACTGACGAATCGACAAAACTGACGAATTAACGAAACTAGCGAATTAATAAATCTGACGACTGAGGGAATCTGACCAGTGATACGCGGTACGCGGACTCTTAAAATTATCTAAATTATTCCAAACCACTATTACACACTCACACAGCTATAACTATGAAGCAACAACTTTATGATGCAGTATAACAATTGAGTTCTGTTTGATAACGTTTTCATCGCACATAATGTATTTGTATAGGCCTAGTTTAGTTATCTGATTTAATACTTAGGTAATTATTTCCGTCAGTTTGCACGTCAAGGTTCATTATCCGTGAATACTAGACAGTTGTGGTTTTGCTGTTCAAAATAGTGATGTTTAGAAGATTACCTTCGTCGCTATCAAAACTGCATCGTCCAAGTATCTACACTCGATTTGAATCAAGGTGCTAGTTGAGAGCTTGCTATCAATGACACGATCGTGTACTTGACAACAAGTATGTCTTGGATCCAAGACATGCTGAATTTTTCCTAACGCAGAGCACAACTTAAACAAGTTTACGCGAAACGGACCGCATTCTCGGTGCCCCGTGCTCATAGGTGCGATGACCTATTTTCTTCTGCCTCGCGTACCTAACCTACTTTTCAAAATGTTGCCCTCAATACTAAGTGGTACTTATGTCATTATTTTTCTTTCATCTGCTCCGGCTCTTTTATCAGGCCGGGAATTGTTCGATTGTTCTGAAATTCATCCAAAAATCTATGAATGATTGATTGACTGAACGTATGAGTTATCATTAGGTCATAATTGCGTTGATTAGGTATATTATCTGTCGTATTCGCTGGCTTCCATTATCTTGGAGATACCATGGAGTGATAACTATCATAATATGCCAGACGAACTGTCGATAATTCCGGCGTGAATCCGTGCGAATATAATCAGACTGGACATAATTTTCTATCATAGATCCAGTGCCTTGGCTGGGCGATATGATATCCTGCAAATAGGAGGAGCTATAGAACTAAGTTTTACAATAATTACCCACATAACTATCTGGACGGATATTCTCAATGAAATTATAGCTTTACTACTTACTTGGCATAACATAACAACGCCTGTGTGCCCGAAGGGTTGGGCAGAGGTGTACTTATAGCACTTGGCATAAAACGGATTCAGGATAGTAATAAACAACTCCCTTGTTATAAACCCCTTGCTTTACCAGCACTCGATTTTTCTGCTTTGGGTGTTGTGAATCAAAACAGAAAACACACAGCCAATCATTCCTATTTGCGAATCAGTGGGTACATAATATAGGATCAATATCACCTTTATAAACACTCGGGCGAAAACAGAACATAATAATTGGCTAAGCCGGGGACAAATTATATGCGGATTAAGCTATACCTATTGTAACTGTTAAAATCACTAAAACATTTCCCTAACGCGGACTCACCTGACCTTGACTCCAAATTCATTTACTCATATTACAATGACGACATACAAATCGTTCAAGGAAAGCTGAGGTTTTGTGTTCCAGACGATTACGTGAACGGTTTGGTTATGTTACTTTTTGTCCGCTACGCTTGGCGCTAATCTCTCTACGGTCCATTACAGAACGAAACTCAAGCATTGATCTCTGTTTAAAACTAGTTTTGAATCGAGTTTTAATTTAAGAAGGTTCCTCAAGCATAGATTTATTGATCATAGTTCAGCCGAATTTGGCTCTATTTTAGATCGTTACAGTTCACGAATAGAACCCAAGCAGTGATTGGATCTGTAATCACCCAAGTGTGGTCGAGACCGCGCTTGAGCATAGATTGTCATGTCAATTTTTGTTCTGTTCAAGCCTATCTGCGTTGGCGAGTTTGTAAATATTGTTTTTTTTAAATGATTACTATCAAAATGAATATGTTTGGAGAATTAGATCATTACAATAATTTATTCAACGATGATATATCAACAATATTCTTGAAATTCGTTAGAATTCTTAATAAGTACTTAAAAGGATTTTTTGAAAGTAACTTAAAATATTTGATCGTCCTGTCATTTTATATTAGCAAAGCTAAATATGTATTAAACGTAATAAAAAAACATACGACTATATCCGATGCATAGACAATAAGTCACACAGGACACATCTCTGCTTGCCGCTGGATCTGAGTCTCGATTTATCTGAGTACTTAATGAGATGAGTATAGTTTGATTACAGTTCTGGAATAAGACCGATGCTCAAGTAGATTCTATACTTAAACTGTGATGGACTGATTGAAGATCAAACTGAACTTGAGGAACGTTCTGTAATACGGACCTTAGAGTCGTCTGGCGTTTTTTAATTAGTTCGCTACCTAATCAACTTTGTCATATTTATGTTGAGGAAGGGTTATGGATTTTTGAAATGTCAGTAATAGCACAGCATAAGCACAAATTAAGACCCACCGTAGTAAAAAAAATCATAGCTGTATGTCATGCCGTTTGAGACTTACAGCAATTTGCTAAACGTTACCCCAGCGGCATCTTGAATAACTCTGAAACCTCAAGACGCAAAAATTTAATTTTTTGGGCACAATTAGGCACAAATGTGATCTATCTAAGTAGCTAGTTTGCACTCAGCTACGACCACCGGTTAAAAAACATGCCGCTGGGGTAACGTTACTCCAGCGGAATCTGTTTTTCGTGAATATCTTTGGATCGGCTGGACGCATAAATTCTAAATTTCGGGCACATTTACACGAGATGGGGTACTAATTTTCTGCCAAGCCGAAATCCTGAAAAACGACAACATTCCGCTGACGTAACGCACACTAAAGTAAGTGCTCTCATACACGAGCGGCACGTTGACAACGGCAGCGGCAACTGCAGCCGTCGACAACGTGCCGCTCTTGTATATTTGCACTAAAATAAATGATGAAGGAGCATTGCCCCTCTGTTAGCTAAAGTGCTCCGCACCTCCACGTTTCTGTTTCTGTTGGGTTCTCCATGCAAGCAGTCCCGTCGTTAAATCAGCATTTCCTATAGCTGCTAGACGCCAGCGCCACCCATCGGTTGGCTATGTTGTAGTGTGTACTGACGTGCTCTGTTGCCTGCAGGTGATAGCGTGGGTGCTGGTGTCGGGCGTGATCTCGTACGCGCGCATGTGGGTGTACGGATGGGCGCGCGCGGGCGGCGCGCGCGGCATGCGCCTGTGCGGCGGCGTGGGCCAGCTGGGCTCCGTGCTGGGCTCGGCCAGCACCTACTTCGTGGTCAACTACACGCCGCTGTTCGTGCAGCCGGACGCCTGCCCCGCCATCTCCGCGCTCTCGCTCACCAACCTATAGTGATCCAGAACTTAGATTAATATTATAGATTATTTATGTTGACGTTATTTCACTTGTTTTATTTTTTTCCTTAAGTGCAATTTAATGGCTGGACACGGATTTATACTTACAAATATTTGGAAATAACAAACAAAACCTATTAGTAATAAGTACCTAACAGGTTTTTATTGATGTAGACAATGGACAAGAAACCAAACAAAAACTCTTCGATCGACTTCTAGATTTTTGTAAGTTAAATATGTGATTCCATTCCATTAACGTAATACCTACTTAAGTGGGTCGCTGCAGCAAGTTTTATAGCTTTCTGTAACATGTTGCGCATCGGATAAGAAATGTACGCAGGTTACGTGAAACTATGCCTTTACTGTGCACTGATAACCGATACAATGTACGGTTTTGTTGTTCTCAATAAACCGTTAGTCGCGTGGTAAGCATTAATATTATCGCTACAGAAGATTGTCTACACTTAACCCTGTTGATCTTCAGCTAGGTATCAACGTAAAAGATACCCATTGATTGAAAATGAAAACAAGCACTATACCCTAGTCCAAGGTCTTTGATTTATTTTCTCAATAGGTAAGCGAAATACCTACAGTGATACAGCATCCATTTGTACTTCTTCGAATTCTTTGTTCTTCATGCTGCTTATGGCTGCTTCTTATTGCTAAGGTACAGTGCAGCATAGGTAGGTACTTACCTAAAGCTTCTCCGGGACAAATTCTGTCACAAAGAGCTGCGAGTGCAACTAACACCCTGAAATGATATGGACACTATAATATATTTACCAGATGAAAAGATCATTACAAACATACGACAAGACCAGCTCTATTCAGCGACCTCAAAGAAACAAGGGAAGGAAATTTACAAACACGCGGTACGTCTGTTTGCTGATTCTTTTAAACAATTGAAATCATGGAACTTGTGGGTAGGAAGTTAAAAGAATCGCACAGTTCATTATTGTTATGGCGTGCATGCTACGCTCTAACGCTCACTGTTGCTCTTAGAACAGATTTATGATCTACCTATTTTATGATTTGCCTAGTTAGTATGCTTCAAACCTCTTTTTTACGATGGTACCCCATGGTTACCATCGTAAAAAAGAGGTTTGAAGCATACTAACTACCATGCCATGTCTTACCTACCAAGTTCCCATATAGTCCCATAGCGGGTGAGAAGAGGTGTAAGTATAGTAAAAAGTCACGCGATTTTGTACCTTGAAATGGTGATATCTGCTTGTTAAGTATAATATAATCAATTAAGTAGGTTTGTTAAGCGGGCAATTTGTGCTCATTATGCGACATAATGCACCATTATCTAATGCTACGTAATAGTGCACAACGATTGCTCCACAAACACGCCGCGTTTTATAATGATAGTCAATCTAATGGGCGTTAAGGAGAAGTTATTTATTATATTAACAAATCGATGTTGATTAGAAGGATTATTGCCTGGAATACCAATCATCTCATAACTACATATCGATTTTTATCTGTAACAACACATAGATTTTGACATACCTCGGCAGCCTAATTACGTAATGCACGATCAATAATAAATTGAAACAAATTGCTAGTCCATTGATTTATAAGTTCGAAAAAAAAATTGAGCAGATTTTTTTTTGGAACTTATGAAGCAATGGACTAGCAATCTGTTTCAATTTATTATTGATCGTGCATTACGTAATTAGGCTGCAGTATATAATTATATGTTAACTAACTAAGGGCGTACCCGTAATGGTATAGCGTCCGATACGTACAAAAAGAAAAAAAAACTTTGAAATAAATCAAATCATTTTATTGCGGATAACACAAAAAGATCCATAAATTGTTATTAACGTGTTTGCACTTAAATCACTATTGTTAGTAACTTAAACTAAAGACTTTTTGCAAACACTACTTAAACTTAAGAATTTGTGAGAAGACCACCCAAAATCTAGACACAACTAGAAATGCTATTGGTCTAACTATGGTATAAGTCTTCGCACAAAGTTGCATTGTTGTGGCGAAGAAAGCATCTGCCGCCACAGCCTTCAGGATACTAGTGTGACTGCGTCTTATTCTGCTAGGAGTGAGGCCGTTTTTTTGTGGATGATGCCATGAAATCCATCGTTATGATGAAATAAAGACAACAAAAAACAGTGAACCCACAGTTTTTTTCTGTTTTCCATAACATTACCTACTTCGGTTTTGCGCAAAAAGTTCGGAAATCGGAATTGCTTAAATGGTCTAGCATAACGATAGATAGTATCTACTTAGGTACCAACTGATGAAAAAAACTGAGTGGAAAAATAGCATTTAAAAATAGCGCAAGTTGTAGACAAAATAAGTAGGTAGGTGAGGCATTCAATGGAACTTGTTTATAATAATAAATAGGTATAAGAAAAGAGAAACAAGGCTTAAGTAACTTCAATAACATTGGTTTCGAATTCTGATATACTTGAATAAGAATGACAGTTCAATGTTAATTGTTTTCACTGACTTAACTCCATAGTTCTGAGTGAGCGCTTACCAAAGAAAAGGGCCGTAGCTCACCGGGACGCAATGGTGACGTCGCCAGGTCGCGTCGCCAACAAAATGTATGGTTCGCTGCGTAACCAAGCGGAGGTCAGGTGAGCGTGCACATGACTGCACCGACCATATAACTGTATAGGTAGGTACCTACATTTAGTAAGGCGACCGTTTGTTTCTATACCTATTCGCTCCCATCGCTGCGAGAGAAACAAACATAGTAGGCACAGGCACCGATAGAATTCTAAGCGTTCAATAACACCGCGTTGAGCAAAGGACATGCCCTTAACTACCCGCCTAAGTCTCCGGTGAGGGGTTGCGGACAGTGCGCTACTACGCGCCCGTCTGCCTTCGAGTCAACATGGAGCTGAGCTTCGTACTGTCGTACTTCCTCACCAAGGACCTGTCCATGATGACCGCCTTCATTTGCTGGAAGCCTGGTAATGCAGATAGGTTCAGCTATTCTATTTCAAACCAAAGTACCTAAGTACCAATTACAAGATCACTAAAGTAGATAGATACCTATAAGTTAGCACAAAAAACTATTGGATGGGTGTTAAAACCTTTAAAAAAAGTCCTTAATCCGGGGTATCCCTCGAAGCGCACCAACTTTGAAACGCACCAAATGAAGCGCATCAAAATTATTCCTCGAAACGCACCATTCAGGTGCGCTAACAAAGCCAAATTATACCATGGCGTGTCTTTTCTCAAAATACTAAGCAGTGATTAGTAGGTAGGATTGCTGAGTTAAACAGGAGAAGGCGGAAAATGTCCTTCCTTTCTAAGTAGCAAAATCTTGCTTTATAAAGCTGAAATTATTACTGTGCCCGTGATAATACGATACATTGTTAGATGGAAGCAGGTGCCATTAGACACTTTTCACTAAGCAAACTGTTACCTGCTTGCTTGTTCTAAAAATTAAATCAACTTTCACCAAGGACATTACAAACAGTACCGTACCTACATTTGTAGAACAAGTGTCTGAGCTGTACCGCAGCAGCAACCGCGCCGGCGTGCGTCTGGTGCTGGTGTCAGACTTCCTGCGCGCTCCGCCCATGGCGCCGCGCGGCTGGTTCCCGGAGGCCATGCTGCTGGACCTCGCCTGTCCCGACGCCGACCTCATTCTGGACCAGGTAGGTAGGTACGTCCAGATGAATAGCATCAGTGGCGGATTCAAAATTGTCAATTAGGCACATACATAAAATTATACGGTATTCCTAACATTTTAACAAGTAATACTAATAAGTCAGTGTGTTAGTTCAAGTACCTAATCAAAGAATTAAAATGAGGAATGGCAAATACAATAAAATTAGCAACTAGTTTGATTTTGTCTTGACTCTAAATTGTCCTATGGAGCAGAACCAGCATGTTTCCAAGCATTCTTATCTACTTATACATATAAAATGCTTTGTCTTGAATGACTGACTGACGGATCAACGCACAGCCTAAACCGCTGAAACTTGAAGTGTGTTCTTTGTATGACGTAGATATCCGATAAGAAACGATTTTCCGAAATTCTACCCCTAAGGGGGAGAAAAAGGGGGCAAAGTTTGTATGGGACAACGTGATTCCTTGGTCCAATCTATAAACATTCTTTAACAGAATTGATGGAAGACTTGTTTCGTATTTTATTGAAATTCATCCCCTAACGGGGTTAAAAAGGGGTAGAAAGTTATTTTGGGGGTGATTTGCTTCGAAGTTGATATCAATACTCCTTAGTGCTTCTGATTTAAATTGCATTTCATTTTGACACATGTTTGAAAACTCAATCCGATTTTATTCAAAAAAGGTTGAACTCACATAAAAGCTTGGTGCAATGCAAATACTCTTTAAAATTGAAATGTCGTTAATATAGTTTTCTTTTTGTTTTATTATAGATATTTAAAGTAGGTAGAAGTTTGTCTTGGAAGTTTAATTTAGTGTGTATTGTTTTTCGCAATTTTCTTAAAAAAATCAATTTTCTTTATAAATTTGTCTGTGTCTATTTTTTTTAATGAAATTATCAAACCTTACTATTGTACCAATAGTGGGGGATGGTGCATGCCTTTTCCGTACGCTTTCTTATTTGTTGTACGGCACACAAGAACGCTCAATGGATATTCGTAAAGAAATTGTGCTTAAAATTCCTATTAGAACCATTTTCGACTTCTACGCGGACGAAGTCGTGGGCAAAAGCTAGTCTTGAATATAATCCTCCAATTTGTAATATGCTTGTTTACAAAGTGTACTTTTAATATTAATATTGAATTGAATTGTAATATATCACAAGGTATTTTGTTGTAACATTTAACACAGTAGCAGTACCCCATAAAAGATGTACATACATCTTTTATGGGGTACTGTGTTAAATGTTACAACAAAACAATAATGTTACTTCATATTCGAAAAACTGGTGAGCAACTGGGAAGCTATATTATATGCTGATCGCGCGGTAAAATCTGCTTACGCGATGCTGGATTTTGCGTGACGTCAGTATGACGCGTAGGTCGCATGTGGCGAACTGGTGATATAGATGCCGCCACAAAACTGTGTGTGTTGCGAGGTGTTTTCTTCCAAAAATGTAATAAAATAAAAAGTCAAAGTTGCATTCCCGAGCTTTTTACTCTAAAGCGACGATACTGTAACATCTAACAATATTGTTATTTAGGCAGGACTCATATAGGCCGTGTATAAATTGTAGAGTGTGGGACTGAGGACATAGCCTTGCGGGAGTCCCTTCCATGTCTGCCTTTCATCGAATTCCGCACCCTGGACTCTCAGAACCAACGAGCGGGACTACAGTAGTTCATTCAGATGATAGAGCTGTCAAGGAAGTTGGCAACAACGGATTCGTTTCTCGAAAAAGCTAAGCGGATATCCGCAATTAAAGTACCAACACTGTCCATTGTACTAAGCCCTTTTCTAAAACCAAATTGGTGATTCGGTAGTAAGTCTCGATTCGACTATCCACTCGAGATAGTTTTTAATAAGGTGCTCCAGTAATTTGGCTAGGACTGAAGATAAAGCAATAGGCCTAAGGCCATTCGGATCATCTGCAGGTTTCAACAGATGATTAATAATTAGTATTTTCCACTTGTCTGGGATCCAACCATGAATATAACAACAATGTAAAATATTTAAACAGTAGAGTTTTGCCTTTTCGCCAGAATGGGTATAAAGAATATGGCACACCATCAATACCTGGAGCTGAGTCCCGGATATGTTTGAGTACCATATTTAATTCCTCCAAAGTAAATGGCGCATTGAAAGGATGCTCTGCTACATTATGAAGGGGCGCGTTTTGACATTCAGATGAGAGTGGAACAGAAGGTGCTATATAATCCAAAAAATGTTAAGCTGTTTCTCTAGTGATTGGTGAAGAGATTGATGGGGAACATCCACGTTTAAAACTATTGATATTTTTCCGGGCAACTGAAACTGGAGTAGATACGGAGGTGCAAAAGTTAACCCAACCCGTACGTTTGTTTTTACGAAGAAAACGTTTGGTTCTTGCATTAAGCTTCTTTTTCTTTTCTGACTAACCTGGTTTCAGAGTTTTAAAGCCGCCCATGGGCCTCTGACTTGGCTTCACATGCTGTCCAGAAATATCTCTCAGGCTTGCCGGTTTCGTCACGATGATTTCCTTCACCATTTTTGAAGCAAGTGATAATTAAGTATATAATACGCATATCGATGCCTTACGGGCGAAAAAGGATAACCGCCACTTTTAAAATTTTACAGGGGAGTGATTTTTTATGTTTTTTTTCGTTTATTTTGAACTTTAAATCACTCCCCTGTAAAATTTGAAAAGAGGCGGTTATCCTTTTTCGCCCGTAAGGCATCGATATGAATCCGAAAAGTCCGAGGTGCGTGCATTAATCTGACAAGAGATTTTCAGTGCTCATATCTGTATTGTAACACACCTCGGCCTCGTCCCTATCCCTGATCGCCGAAGTGCATTCTGGATCCCACCACGGAGGTGAAGGGTTTTTGTTACAGGCACAATTTTTCAATGGAAAGCAGGCATCTGCACTGGAGGTAGTAGCTGTTACAAAACCCTCATAACAGCTCTTGGCATGGCAGTGACCAGAAGATCTGAAAAAGTTGAATTTAAATTTGGAAGAACATCGATTTTATCCTCCAGTAATAATACAAATTTTGTCCAATCTGGTTTGGGCAGGTTATATTTCAAAAGTGGAAGGGAAGTTTTCCCTAAATAAGATTTATTAAGCAAAGATATGATTACAGGGTAGTGTATCACTACCATGCGTCAAGGTTGTGCATTCCCAGTGAGTCGATGCTGCTAACTCAACCGAACAAAATGTAAGGTGTACCTACCTACACAAATCTTTTGCTCGTCGTGTTGAGTAACCATTGTTTAAAACGCGGAGATCCAAGTCATCCAAAACATCAACTAGAGCCACACCAAAGGTATAACAGCGTTCCGACTCCCATCTATAAGGGTGGCAGTTAAACTCGCCCATGACCAGTATTGGACAATGAACATTAGAAAAAATGTGGGTTCGCGTAAGTGTCTTTCACGGAAATGTCTTTCGCGCTAGTGTCCCAGATCCATATATGGATCCAATGCCAATTCCAATTCAATGCCAATTCTTTTGTCAGTTTCACGAATGCCTCTAAACTAGACTAAAAATCACCAATTTCGACCCCTTTTAGAAACGCATAAACCTCTAAAACTCATGTAGGTAAAAATTATTCATATTTTCCATACATAAAGTGAAAAAATCCATTTAAAACACGTCGAGGCCTGCTCCAAGTGCGCGCCTGCGGCTCTAAAAAAAATTCACGGGGTAGGGAAAAACAAGTACCACGTGGAGTCGCAATTGTCAAATTCGATTTTAGTTTTGTCAAAATCATAAATTATTCAGAATAGCTTTATTATTCTCATAGCCAAAAGTAATGAATTTTAGTGATAGTTTAGCTCGGTGTACAGAGAATCGGCACCACTACTCGTAATAATGTAAAACGCTTTGAATGTTCTTAAATGCATGTAACACCAAATTGCAACATTTTTATGTTGATTGTTATACTAAACGAATATACACAAACATTCCAGACTTATTTCTTTACCGTACGTAAACTTAAGAAAATATCATCTAGGTATATGATCAAAACTGCTTAAGCGATCACTACGCTCGATCTTTAGGCGTGTGTGTGTGAACGTTGCACACAAACATAGCATCGCAATGAATTTGCTAGTGGATTTTGTGCACGGACTCTTAATGATAGATGACTATTGTACATTAGGTAGTGTAATACTTGCTAAAAAGTTTAATTAAAATATAATAATATCAAGTTAACTTTAAGATTTGTCACGAAAGAATTCAAGTCGCTTTTGGGGGCTTGAGCCCCTTAGCCCTCCCCTTGGATCTACTGACTAGCATCTTCTTTTAGCATAATGTTTCAAACAATCGAGTGGTAACGTGAAAATTATTTATTAGGTAAAGAGGCATTTTGTTTTTCTATAAATGTATAGTTAGTTAGTTATTTAATTCAGTACCTAGTGTAAATAGTTAAAAAGAACAAAAGCGGACGGAGAAGCAAAAAGAGTATGTAGGGATCGTAACAGGTGGCGTCAGGTTCGAGTTAATTTATGTATATTATATAAGTGTAAAAAGAATTAATTTACCTAAGTACTACATTTTGTAAGACTGGAAGCCTGCTATACACTCGTTAACGCACAGAATACCACATTTATAACTTTACAAACAGTACTTAGAATAACTGCGAACGAAATTTGGGCGCCGCGCCGTTGTATCAGTGCGTCGTTAAAATTTAACTACGCACTGATACAGACGCGCCGCATTGACATTTTATATGTTAGTATTTACCTATCTTCTATGTAGCACCTAGTACATCTTTCAATATACATTTATGTTAGTCTCAAAAACTCAAAAAATTTCAAAGCATTTCAATTAAACCATTTACAGGCACTTTTGAATTGGGTCAGTCAAAAATATGAAGCTAGTTGCCCATTCCAAAGCGTAGTAGGTACCTATTGAGAAGAACGGGCAAGAAACTCCACGAACACTCATAAATTGTTACGAAGTATTGTTTGAAGTTACATCATTCATGTTGATATTATACATGTGAGAAGAATCTAGAAAGACGTGCACGTTAGAAGCGTCCGTAATAAAAAGATAAAACAAAGAACAATTCCAACATTAAAATCAGCCATGACCGCTAAGAGTTGACTAGTCCCAACTGACGGCGCCCGTTCACGAACATGACGCATGGATCAGCACCATTCAGCTCAACCATTTGAAGGGAGCTAAATGATCCAACACACGCGCCACCATCAGCGAGACATCTGAGTGAGCATGACATACTCACAGCCGCCAGGGCACATTCAAGTCAATATAAGACGTAGGTATTACCCGGTAAATGTAGCAATGTAGCTCTTTAGTACATAGTACTCACACCTGTGCTCTGCAATTATATAATACAAAGGAGATTGATTTTATACAATGCAAAGATGGTCTTAAAATCTTCAGCAGCTCCAACAGTTTGCAAATGTTAATCAATTAGTTGTGGTTGTGGAGCAGGACCAGCATTGAGCCAAGCATTTTTATCAGTGATGTAATCCCCCAACTTATAATATGCCTGTCTGCATAGTGTGAACTACTAGGAAGTATAAAGAATTTACCTAGCTTCTATGTACCACCTAAATCCTTCAATATACATAGCTACATATAATAGAACCATACTTATTATGAACTTTCAAAATGAAGTAAACAAAAGAGTTTCTCCAATGGCTCTATTAGATCTACCAGATGGTTGGAGGCATTAATTAATTATTTCAGGCATCCGCCTCTCGCGTGTTCAACTGCCGGCATTCGTGGCTGCTGCTCCACAACTCCTCGTCTGACCGGTCCGTCATCGAGGCCACTCTATCGGCCTGCAACATCCTGCCCGACGCAGACGTAGTGTGGTCCTCGCCGGAGAGCCTGGTGGACGTGTACAGAGTAAAACCGGGCATGCAGTACTTGCAGACCGTGCTGGGCCTAGCCAGAAACTGCTCGCGGCAGGAGTTGCAGGCGCTCTGGGGCGCGCTGCCCACCGCCGTGTCCAGGAGGAGGGACTTAAGGAACATGTCCATGAAGGGTATTTCCATAGTAAGTGTAGGTGGAAATAAAAGATCCCTTACTTTCCTAGAGAGTTTAATTGGCTCGGCTTGCAGCTAGGGATAAGTTGATGAACATGGTAATTATCAACAATACAATGTTGAAGTAACCTTTTACGAAGGTGAAATCGACGAAGTACAATAGCGGAGCATTGTAAGTTTTCTTAAGTACCTCTTGTGGCGAATTGGCGATCAGTCACGCGGCGTTATCATTTTCACGCATTGAGTGTGATTATAACTAACATCGATATTAATTATGGTCATTTTTCGAACAGCCTTTTAAGGTTTTCGAAATTAAATGCACACTTTTTTCTCAAACTCAAACTCAAAACTCAAACTCAAAGCATTTATTTCAAATAAACCAATTACAGGCACTTTTGAATTGTCAAGGGGGTCGGTCAGTCAGAAAGATGAAGCTAGATGCCCATTCCAAAGCGTAGTAGGTACCTATGGAGAAGAACGGGCAAGAAACTCCACGGACACTCTTTTAAATCATAATATGGTTACAAAATTATTGGTTACATCATTCATGTTGAAGTTATACATGTGAGAACGATGCAAAACGTGAAAAGCGTCCGTAACAGAAAGAAAAAAAATAAACAATCCAAAAAATTAAATTAAAATAAGCCGTGGTAGCTAAGAGATGACCAGTCCCTACTGACGGCGCCCGTTCACGAACATGACGCATGGATTAGCACCATTCAGCTCAACCATTTTGAAGGGAGCTAAATGATCCAACACACGCGCCACCGTCAGCGAGACATTAGAGTGAGCATGACATACTCTCAGCCGCCAGGACACATTCAAGTCAATGAAAGACATACCCTGCACCTAAATGGTAGCTTTATAGTCGGTACATAGTACTCACACATGTTCTATGCAATTATACAATGTTAAGAGATTGAATTTATACAATGCAAAGATAGTTTTTAAAATCTTCAGCAGCTCCAACTGTACTTTCAAATGCTAATCAATTAGTTTATGCGCCCTTGTGGAGCAGGACCAGCATTGGGCCAAGCATTTTTATCAGCAATATAATCTGCCAATTTATAATATGCTTGGCTGCATAGTTTGCGTTTAATATAAGATTTAAGTTTCGTTTCATTCTTTTGTTAGATGTAGCTAACAGAACTTAATGTAGGCTATTCTGTGAAATCGTGTATCCCAGGTGACGCAGCCGGACAACTTCAAGGGCTGGTCGGACCTGCGCAACCGGCAGATCGACACCTTCCCCAAGTTCACGTACCCGCTCATGATGCTGGCTGCGGAGGACCTGCACTTCCGGTTCGTATTCACGTCACAACCAACATTCAAATGTTGTGAAACTATTATAAAACTACAACTCTCTGCTCTTGTGCTGTTCCACGTTTTTATTGCTATGAATTTCAGACTTCATAACCATATTTTTTTTGTTTTTTTTAGATTTTGCTATTCATGAATAATGAGCTCAAAAATATATTTTGTTTACCACGGACCATAAGTAGGTAGGTCGTCATGGTACCTACTAAATATTTATTTTTCTCAAACATGCTTGGAAATATGAGCATTATTTTGACACTTATATATGTACATTAAATATTGAAAGTTAACATGTATGGGCTTTTATCGTGTACACATGTAATTGGTATACGCACCTTTAGAATTATAGAGACCTGCCATGCTATTCTGTAAACATCTCTCCGTGAAAACTTGGGTGAAGTGAGCTGTCAATAGTGTCAATCCCTGTGGAATGACAGCTCACTCCACGCTCACTTCACCTAAGTTTTCACGGTGAGATAGTTACAGAATAGCACTGCTGATTTGAAATTTTAAGATTTCAACTTTGACTCATAAAATTTCAAATTAGGGTTTCAACTTTGACTTATAAAATTTCAAATTAACTAGGTCTCTATTATTCTAAAGGTGCGATATGTCGCAGGCATATTGTATGATTCGTCATTTTACAAACGGTGCACGCGCCGTCCGTTTACAAACGCTGACGGTTTTGCAAAATGCCTAAGGTAAAATGTAAATTGCCTAGTCACTTATATTATGCCATAACATTTGATGGACAATTGAATCGCCGTTTACAAAATGCCGCGGCAATTTGAAGTTTTTAGTTACGTGAAAAACGTAAGGTGTCAGACCAAATAATAAATCAAGACATAGCGCTGTGAACAATACAGTGAAGCATGCCAAAACTACACCGCCGCTCTATACATACACGCTCACACGCACAAATTTACAACCTTTTACAATGACACTACAATCAAACTACACCACACAAATTGCACACATTTTTACGAAACGAGCTTCACTTCACTGTTGACAGCGTCTCTGTCTTGGTTTTTTATTTGGTCTGAGTCTGTTGTGTTTAGCAGCCAAATTAAATATTGTACCTACTATGAATTGAAAACTTATATCTGTCGTGTTATTTAAAAGGAACGAACTTTTTACTTCAACACATGGCAAGGAGATAACTTATCTAAGATTTTATTTAAATTTTGATTTGGCTTGCAAATAGTAAAGAAGGAACTAATCAATATAATGACGCGTGAAAAATTATCGTTGTTCGTCATTGGTTCTGGAATTCATTATTATTTACTAACATAGTTTGAATTTCTGCTCATTATTTGAGAAAAGTAAAGTACTATACAAGCCTAGGCCGCAACCAGGCATTGATGGACTCACGTACCTACATAAGTGTGCCTCGGTTTCGCCTCGGCCCACATTTTCATGATCATCAATGCCCCAGTTGCCGCGACTGCGAATCAGCAATGCCGCGACAGTAGTTTACTATTCTTAGCAACTCGTCGATATGAATAAAAAAACTCATCAAATTATAATGGAAAAAAGTTTGCTGATAAATGTACGAACTTTTCTGAAATTCTTACAAATGGTTCTGGAAAACATTATTGTCTTACAAGACAAGACAGAAAGAAAAAAGAAAAGAAAGTAGAAAAAGAAAGAAAGAGGAAAGAGAGTGAGAGAGGTAGACGAAGAAAGTTTATAAATAGTATGACTCTACCGAGTTATATTACTTATGAACTTTCTATATGTCGGGAAAGTATGTCACGTTCTGTTTGTGCAGCTTCGACCTGCGACAGGTGGACTTCTACGGCGTGTCGCACAACGGCTCGTTCGACGGGATGGTGGGGTGGCTGCAGCGCCAGGAGGCTGAGGTGGGGCTGGCGTCGCTCTTCATTAGACCTGACCGCATGCAGGTGGCCGACTTCTTCTCCGAGACCTGCGTGCTCGCGTCAGTACCTGGTCATCACAAGTAATCTTATAAAAGGATATAGCAGTGCCAATGGATCCATGATCCAACGATAGCTGGAAATCATTAAATCGTTTTCAAAACCTTCAGGGCGGTAGGACCTTATTTTTTAACCGACTTCAGAAAAGGTGGAGGTTACAATGTTCGTCTGTAATGTATGTTTTTTTTAATGTTTTGTCATCAATATTTTCATAAATTGTGGACTGGTTTTGAAAAATCTCTTTTTATTTGGCAGAAGAATCTTGCGCGGTGGTCCCATATGTATTTTATTTACGTTGTTTGGGTAGTTTTTGAGTTAGCCTCGATAATACGTAATTAATTCAATTTGTGTATCTTGATGATGTTTTCACAAAGGCCCAAAATACAGATCCAAAGACATCGGCCTCCGAAACTAAAGTTATGTTTCTCTTTGTGGTGTTTTTTTCCGTTGAAGTTCACAACAGCTAATTTATCGGAAATATGTTTGTTGGTTGTTTGTTTTCGCTTACCGTGGGAATGTTTGAGAGATTGCAGGGACGGTGCAGGTGTGCCATCAATCACACAGTCACACGCCACACGTTACTTCGCGGTATCGGTTTCGGGTTCTACGAGTATGAAGATATCGGAATAGTACCTACGCTAATATGTTGCAAAAAAGTAACCTCAATTGTAAAGTTTTACATTTATATCCACTTGAGGAACTTTGGCCATGAGAACCTAATACATTTACTTTTGTTCGCATTAAGTAAAATATTATTAGCTGCGAACCATTTCGAAAGAACAGCCAAACTATCGTTAAAATGAAAGACATCTGTATTTTTTCTATCTACATATTTAAAAAATAAGAGAAGTGTCGTCAGCAAATAGAATTATAACCGATAAATTATCCATCATGTAAGGAAGGTCATTTATATAAAAGAAAAGAAATAAGAAAGGGCCGTGAATTGAACCTCTAAGCTAGCCCATTTTAACAAGAGATCCGAAGGACGTCGTCCCATTAACGTTTACTTTTTGCTGCCTGTTTGATAGATAGGACAGAACAAGATCAGCAGCTTGTCCACGAAATCCGTAGTGGTGTCATTTACAGATCAGTGTATTCTGGTCATCGCAGTCAAACGCTTTTGAGAGGTCACAGAAAATGCCAATTGCATCCTGGGACTTCTCCCAGGATTCCAAAATGTGACTGATGAATGCTGGTAGCACAGATAGATGATCTATAATTAGAGGGATCACTCTTACTACCCGATTTGAAAATTGGTACTACTTGAATATGTTTCATCAGGAAACGTACCGCTATCTAAACATTGCCTGTTAGGGCAGGGGCAATTGTGTCAATGATATCTCCAAGAACCTTAACGGAAATCCCCCATAAGTCTTCAGTGTTTTTTATGTTAAAACTGTTGAATGCTTTTTAGGGTCCCGTAGTAAACAAGGAACCCTTATAGTTTCGCCATGTCCGTCTGTCAAACCGACCAAGTGCGTGTCGGACCACGCACAATGAAGGGTTCCGTAGTTGGGATGAATTTATCCCAAGAACAAACTTAACATTGTAGTTGAAAAACATGTTGTCACAAAACATCGATATACGTCACTCTCCATTCTCCAACAGGGAATCTAAGTTTGTAATAGCATTTTTTATAAGAGATAATTTTCGATATTCGGACTTTTTCTTTTACTTGTGCAGTAAGACCTTGGTTGTTGCCAAATTTCATGTTTCTAGGTCAACGGGAACTACCTACCCTATAAGTTTTGATTTATTTGCGAATAAATGGCTGTTAATTTTTTTATCTCGTAGACTTAAGAATCTGGATTTTTTTTAGAGCTCCAAGGGACCGTAGACCTTCGTATTAGATGTTAATTTCAACTTGATACCTCCACGCGTTCCTGAGAAAAAGTATCTTGAGTTGACAGACTTACAGACAGACGGACGGACTACGGACGGACGGACAAAGAACTGACCCGATAAGGGTTCCTACTTCGGAATAGTAATGATGCGATATATGTGAAAGTTTCCGGATAAGATCATTTCTATGAATAAATAAACAAAGTTCAATCTTATTATCATTCGTATTGATATTATGTAAATTAATACCTTTGGTATCAGTACGTGGTAGATACAGCTGATTATATTCAATTGATACTCTTTATGACTCAACGTCACATTGTGAACGAGGACCGCCGAGGTTTTGTGTTGCAAGTCCATGATTGACCGACAGCCATAAATAGATGCGTGAATATAGTTTAAAAACTTATTATCATGCTTTCATTCTGTGGTCACGTATGTTTCGAATAACTAATTAGCGCAATTTGCATGTAATTAACTTGTATTTATTATAAAACAAACACATCTGTGCAATAACGTCAGTTTGTTTACCTGTTGTATAATTGTGGTCGCGACATAAAGTTAGGAACTGTAGCGAGGTGCCGGCGGTAGTTGCACGTGTCTATTTCTGTCTAAGCATATTTTAATAACGACAACGAATGTTCGGAACACAAAACCTCAGCGCAGCGGCAGTTTGTGGCTATTATGTAGCGTAACTAATAGGTATGTGATGATTGAGCAGAAAGCTTTGGACACGTATGTCGGTCACTGAGTCTCTCCCGTGTATATAAAGATGAGTGTCTAAAGGTCCTCTATAATGCGTTTACTTATTTTATTGACATTTCAGCTAAAAGCTACGCTAATAAAACTTGAATCTGTATAAATGGCAGTTTACCTGAAGCGATTTTCTGTTGCAGACATGTTGATAAGGCTTCTAATTTATTATTAGAGACACCAATACTATCTTAACTGTGTACCTAGTACGTACTTAACGCATTTTCACCTTCCCCTTTAGCCCATTTCTCATAATGAATAAGGAACCTAACTAAATCGTATGACAGGAAAAATTGCCTATATTTATTTCAAACAACGCAAAACCATTGCGGGGAAAACCTAACGATACATAATGGGATTGAAATTCGCAACGGACAAACAGATCGAGTTCTGAGTACAGTAGGTATAGATAGGCACCTACTTCTTTAGAGGAGCACCGAGTGGGTGCCAACTTTAAAATATGGTTGTTTGATAATGTTCCTCAGTAGGCAACAGGGTACACGAATTTGAAGGTAAGGATATGGTGGGAACCACAGATATATGTCTATCTATATCTGTGGTGGGAACTCTATAAAAAGTACAGGCTGCAGATAGAGACAAGTGGAATGGGACAGGGAAGACTTTGCTCTGCAGTGCGACATTATTATGCTAAAATAGATAAATAAATCGTTTCCAGGAATGTGTTCATCTTCCGGCAGCCGTCCCGCTCGGCCGTGTCCAACGTTTTCCTGGCGCCGTTCAGCGGCGGCGTGTGGGCGGCCAGCGGCGGCGTGGCGGCGGCGGCCGCGCTGCTGCTGGTGGCCCTGAGGAGGGTGCGCGAGAGGACGCGGCCGGGCCTCGAGCTGGAGCAGTTCACGCTGTCTGAGACCGTCACCTTCGCGCTTGGCACGCTGTGTCAGCAAGGTACGCCGTTACTCTGGTACTTATCATTTAAGAAGTCAATCCTGCTCATAAATTCAAAAGGATGGCGTAACGGCTGTGAAGATGAAATGCATCAGTAAAGTTCCTAATTTAGAATGGCTTGATGGTTGTCTGAAAGAAACAGTTCTAAGCGATATGCGATAGGACAGCTATTTGTACCGTTGCAATCATAGGCGCACGAAGGGTTTTTTGCATCTGCAACTCAACGAAGCGAGCTCGATAATTTTTGCGGTTCATTTAACTAAAATACTTTGGCACACTATCAAAAAGAACTGCATTGTTTAATTTTGCCTGTTATTACGTAAAGTCACGTCTGTCGTAAAATCATCAAACAGTGCTAAGTACTTAGTACTATTTTGGTTGTTTTGAAGAATTCACATGCATGCCGCTGCGTGCAAAGTAGGAACCTACATAATTATAGTGTATTTAATATATTTTCCTAAGAGGTATTGAGCGTGCCGAGTCGTCCCTTTGGCGCGCGTGTGGCGTGAGTCAAATGAGCTAACGAGTCGGCGTCTGATCGACTGTCGACTGATGGCCGATTACTATAATTTACGGACCGTTATTTGATTAATATTAAGACTCTTGTATCTTTACTTATAATGAAGCAAAGAACTCATAGCTTTGCATAGTAGACCCACCCTCCCATATGGAGGTAGCTATCAAAGGTAATATTTGTAGACATGCGTCAAATATATCGAAACGTACCTATCTAAAATCCGATTTCAGTCACAAATCGATAATCCGAACTAGACAAACCGATGTCACAAAACCACGGCAAGAGTAGATTTGCGTAAGCAAGTATTTGTTTATGTTTGGATAGTTTTGATCGATGCACTTACAGCCGAATTATAATATTATTAGAGACGATCGAAACTGCGAGCCGGAGGCGCCAGAGCCGCTCCAGAAACATTTTGGAGCCCCTATTGGCTATGACACACTTACGCCTAGTTATTACTTTTCCGGGGCATTGTTTACGTAACCTCTTGTAAAATCCACACCCTTTTAGAGGCCAGTCGTGTCTTCAACAGTAGCTGCTAGTCATTTCATTTCCCGTTCAGGCTTCCACAGCACGCCCGCGGTGACGTCGGTCCGCGTGGTGATGTTCAGCACGCTGCTGGCGGCGCTGTTCGTGTTCACTGCCTACTCCGCCAAGATCGTGGCCATCCTGCAGACGCCCAGCGATGCGCTGCGCTCAATCGACGACCTGACGCGCTCGCCCATGGTCATCGGAGTGCAGGACACCACCTACAAGACAGTCTACTACCTCGTTAGTATGGGCTCGTGGAGGAGTCTGTAGGTTCTTCTGTAGTAGCATCCTTGATATCATAAAGATATCTGGGAGACGAGGCTGTACCCTAATTGCGTAATACACGATCAATCAGAACCTGAATCGTTTTGAAACAAATTGCTAATCCAATGCTTCATAAGTTCGAAAAAAAATCTACTCAACAACGTGAATAACGCAATGAATGTTGTTGAACTGTCAAAATGAAACAGATTAGGCGTAATCGTTTAAGAAAATGTGTTGCGTAATTAGATAGCTATTAAAGAAGTAAAAATATTCAATTCAACTGCCATTAGCATGTATAGAAATTTCGCACTACATCGTAACATTCAAATATTCATTCATTAATGAATAATACTACCCTGTTACTGTCCCACTGCAGGGCAAAGGCCTCTTCCCATACTCATACCATAGAAGGCACGAGCACTGTTCTCCACGCTTGCTCAAGACGGGTTGTTGATTTCAGACTTATATTAACCATAAGTCCAGGTTTCCTCACGATGTTTTCCTTCACCGATGTCAGTAATGTCCAAAATGCGGATCGATCACTTTGCAGAAATAAAAGCATTGGATGGGTATCTAGTTTGTAACTGATGACGACGAACTTTGTGTAATTTATGTATGTTTTAGTATTGTTCTCAAGTAAGTGGTATGTGTCTTTATTGAGAATAAAGTTTCTTTAAACCTAAAATAGACTCAGAAATTACATATGAATTGAAAAAGTCACATTGGTACTTGCCCAGATTTGAACCCATAACCTCGTGCATGACAGGCGAGGCCTTATTAACCACTGGGCCATCACGACACTAATAATTAAATACTACTAATACTATTAATTAATTAATGATTACGGTTTTGTTATTCTCCTAGAACTTTCGTGAACTGATCAAATACTTAAAAGTTGTTTTCATGTTTTTTGCTTGCCAAGAAGAACGCAAGATTATGACGGAACTTAAATAGTGCTGTTCACTAAAAACTGACAATCGATTGTTCTCGATTACTTTTGATATTGAATCAAGTGTAATCGAGAACCAAATAAAAAAATGACCAGAAGCTTCACGTGTTTAATCTATTCAAATAATCCAATAACCATCACAACATAAGTAACTATTTTATGGCGAAGAATGTTGACTGTATAATGATCGAAAACAATAATCATTGTAATTTCAATTATTTCATCGATTTTGTTTACATTTCAATCCAAGAAGTTCGATCCAGATTCAGTCAGGCAAGCCAGAGGTGTGTCAGACGTCGTTTGATCGCTCTGCCGTTATTATTGGCTTTTTGTGAGTGCATCAATCAATGGTGTGGTTATCTTCCTACTGACCTTCCGCTAAACGAGTGCCTTGCCTATCGATTCATCATGAGATGCATAAACTAGTGTTGTAGCCACGCAAAGACTGGAGTCAAATCACCTCTTCTTTACCTGGTCTTCTACTCACTATCTTAGCACGATGGTTAACAAACGATCGATGTAAGTCATCTACAGTTAGCTGAAATCATCCTACAACCAATACATATGAGAAGCAACTAAGTGCAAATGCGATTTGCAGGTTGTTTACCGCAGTTCCTAAAATCTAATATAAACTCTATGGCAATGGATCAGAAAGACTCATCTTCTTGTAATTTTTACAACGACAAACTAGTTACTTACCTTAGATGTCATTAATGATTAAAATGTGTAGGTATTTGATACATACTTAACTCATGTAAATAAGTTTATTGTAGGTTCTAATGGATGCCAACATTTGTCATGCATGTTTTGAACTTCTGAGTTCAGAAATAGCTAATGATGCTCGTTTATTTGAGCATACAATGGTGTGCATTACATGTGGCCGTACTGTAAGAAGTGCACAAGGCACAACACCATGCAGTGGAAAGGAACCATTCAATGTTTCAGAACTTACCGAGGTGACATCCAGCTTTCTATCAGGTAATTAAAATGATGTTTAACATAATGCGTTTTTTATATTTAAATGCCCATCCACTGCATGGATGGATCGTCTTCCGATTCAGTCAATCAATCAGTTCATCAGCCTGCAAATACCCGGTGCGGTCCCGGACCTCTCTATTATGTGTGCTTTCTTATATTGATTCAATGCATACTTCACTATATTAATACTTATAATAAATATTTGTGATATTTTACACAGCACCATCTAGTCCCAAACTAAGTAAAGCTTGTCTTATGGGTGCTAGACAATGGATATAATACTTCTTTTTTTTTTGTAAACTCCCAGACCATCTCTAACACGTATGTTCAAAGTTCATCACATAAATATTTGTTTCCTATAATGACTCCATAAATATCCGAAATTGTCTTTTTCTTTTATGTTATGAACTATGCGGGTCATTCCTGTTGGATGAGCGTCAACGGCAGTCAAATCAGGATCGAAATCGAGTAAATTTACCTGGACTTAATCAAGACCAGCAGTGCTATTCTGTAACCATCACATTTACAGAATCGCATGGCTGGACTTGAACCAATAGCTGAACCTGAAGCAGCACCTAGACCTGTACCAGAATTTGAAATAAATTATAAGCGGGCTGCAAACACCTCACCACACTGTTTAATAGTTGTGTCTTTGAACAACTGTTACATGTAATTCAAGGATTTATAAAAAAGATCCTTGTTGAAAAACACCTGTACCTAAGTACATAATAAATGAATAAATTACATTTTGTTATTTTATTTTAATAGCAGTCTGTTTATTGTACCGGCACAGATTCGTATAGATGGTTCACTCCGCAAAATCATTTAAATAAAAAGCGACTCTTGCTACGACACAATGAAGTGCAATTGAGGTAGCATAGCGCAACAGTTATATTAACCTAGAAGTTGCCTCTCTTACTAACGCGTAATTCTTTTAACTTCTGATTACGATTCGCCCACTGAATTGGCCCTCACGTACTTGTAGCTTCATACCTAAAATACAGAATGCGTCTGGCCATAACATGTTGCGTTGGGTGATTTTCCTAACAAAATCTTTTTTTAAACCTATTTGTTGAATGTTGTAAATAAACGCCTAGGTAAAGTTCATAGCAAAATCTTTTTCTTTTGCAAGTTTGTTTACCTTTTGACGTAGGAGTTTCTACGATTTTATTTTCAGGTTTGTATCGGTATAAAAAGTTTAAAACTTTTGAAGTGAAACTTCTTTATAGACGAGGGACGGATTAGGATTTTTTCTGTCACGAAAAGCGTTACGGCCGCGTGGAGGGGGTAGACGATATATCGCGTGGTGGGAGGCGGCAGCGGCGGAGGGAGAGAATGGATTGGAATTTCAAGATTTTATATCATATTTTAGTTACCATAATATTATGCCGATTGCATCTTTCATTGATTATAACGCAGATGAGCCGAATGAAGATTGATGACGAAAGATGTGCATTTGTTAATGTTTCTTTGTATGTGTATAATTTTAGAGTAGACAATGGATGTTTTTTTTGGTTCCGGATTGAATTCAGTTTTTTTGTTTGATAAAATAAAATATGTTTAAATAAAAAATGCATTTATTAAAATGTACCTAACCATAATTTGCAGTAAACCTGCGAAAAAAAATCTAAATGTGTGCTGGGACACATAGTAGAAGTGAAACTTCAACGGACAAGTGGAAAAACGAATCGCAACGGACAAGTGGAAAAACGAATGGCAACGGACAAGTGGAAAAACGAATGGCAACGGACAAGTGGAAAAACGAATCGCAACGGACAAGTGGAAAAACGAATGGCAACGGACAAGTGGAAAAACGAATGGCAACGGACAAGTGGAAAAACGAATCGCAACGGACAAGTGGAAAAACGAATGGCAACGGACAAGTGGAAAAACGAATCGCAACGGACAAGTGGCAAAACGAATCGCGTCCGTCAGTCCGTTGCGATTCGTTTTTCCGCTTGTCCGTTGAAGTTTCACTTCTACTATGTGTCCCAGCACACATTTCGATATTTTTTTCATACGAAATACTAATATTGAGATATTCAGCATTAAATATTACAAGGTACAATGTTCATACATTCCTAAGGGAGTTGCCCATACTTCTATTTAGCCATGTCCTTTAATTCTATTAATATTTCGGCTCACTTGCTCAGGGCCGGATTTAAAGGTGTGGACGCCCTGGGGCAACCAAGAAGTGGAGGCACCGATTTTGTGTTTGGACCAGACGAAAAAGAAAACTTAGTTTTTAATCATTACATAATAGTAGGTACCGTCAACTACCTTAACTTCGCCTGGCGTCCTATGTTTGCCTATAACGAAAAAGATGCAATATCTTTTTCATTTTATTTGTATGGCAATCCAAACTTGAAGCTCTTTATGAAAACTCAAAGTTTCGATAGCCATACAAGTAAAATCAAAAAGATATTGCATCTTTTTCATTATAGGCAAACATAGGACGCCTGGCGAAGTTAGGGCAGTTGACCGGTACTTACTAAAAATATACAAGAAAAAAAAAATACGTGTGGCACTCGAGGACTGCCGCGGTAAAGCTATTGCATAGCATATATTCAAAAATAAGAAGATAATATTGTTGATTTAAAATATTTTTTTAAAAAAATACCCCTATACCCCCCCCCTAAATCGCAGAATTTACACAACCGTCAATGACGTCTGCCCTCACGCGTCTGCCCGCGTTCGGGTCGCGCACTCGGCGATCGCGCGTCATTGCCTATCCCGCCCCTCCACCCTCGTTCTGCGCGCCCGCCGTCGACTCATCGCAGGTCATTCTTATCGTTCTAACTTTTAAAATATTAGTCCAAATTACTTAGTGTAAAAGACAAATTTTATCTACATTAAATACCGAAAGCGATGAAGGTATTTATTTTGATACGAATGAACTAAATACTCTAAAATATGCAACTTAAAAAAAGTATTCAATTTAAATGTATTTATAGCTCACTATTTTGGCTATAATGGCTTCCACATAAAAGGTAGATATATGCTGTCGCGGACTTTTATTTAGAACTCTTTAAGACAAACAACCCCACAATACATTCTTTTCATGTAACTCCAGCGGTTTAGGCAGCGCACGCAAAGATAGATCTCAGAGGGCAGGATTTTTTCCGACTTACTGGATACTTATCGTTATATTATGGCTAAATCACATAAAATCTTTATAAATTGTAGCCTATGTGTTATTCTGATATATAAGCCACATTACTGTAAAGTTTCATTAAAATCCGTTCGGTAGTTTTTGCGTGAAAGAGTAACAAACATCCATCCATCCATCCTCACAAACTTTCGCGTCAGGTTTTTTTTTCGTTACGGAATTTCTACATTCGGTCGCCGCGCTCAGAGTCTCCGATAAAAGCTATGCAATAGCTTAAAAGATAAATGTTAGGCGAATGGAACTTCGCGAGCTTATTTCGCCGAAAAATCATTGATAATTTCGGTGAAATCCAGTTCTTGGAGTAAATTACTTTCAATTACTAAGTAGGGATAACTTTCATAGGCACCCACACACACACCAGCGAGCCTGCCTGCCTGTGTGTGCCTGCGTTTCTGTCCTCAGCGAGCCTGTGGTTCAGATATACCCAAAGGGCTTACAATTCTCTGCGCATCCTGTTTAACAATGCCTACAGGGCGCTGTTACGGCTGCCACGCTTCTGCAGTGCGTCAACAATGTTTGCTGACTCGCGTACAGACGGCTTTGATACCACCTGGCGCAAAAAGACAGCCTCACTGCTAAGTAGATTGCGTGGGAGCAGTAACAACATCCTGAATGTAATAGCCAATAAGTTGGACAGCCCACTGGTGTGGAGCCTCACCCAGAGGACTAAGTCTCTCTTAGTTATTAGGTACTAACATAGTTTTTAAGTTCATACTAACAATATAAATGTAAATTTAATTTATCATTGGTTGTCTGAACAAATAAATAAATATAAATAGGCGGTTCTGTGTCATTGTAGTTCGAAGTCTATTTTTTATAATTTCATCTTCGAAAATGAGCATTCTCCAGTGCAGTTCGACGCCATCAACACCAAATACCTACATTCTCAACGTAATTTCAACATTCGTAAACGTAGCTCTGAATTTTCGAGTATTTGCTAATAGAAGATTTCCTTAGATTGATCTTTTTGGTAATTGTTTTTAAACAAAACAGTAAATTTAGCGTATTGTACCAACAAAACCTTTTATTTATCAAAAAAAAAATCAAATTGTGGAGGCCCGGGGCCATGGCCCCTGTTGCCCTGCCTTAAATCCGTACTTGCTCCACAAATCACTAAATATATTTAGCTAGTTACCTAGGTTAGATTTGTGATGAAAATGAGCCTTAAAGTACTTGAGCAAACAAAATTAAATAAATTCGCCACTTGTTTCTTTGGAACCCTGGTGAGTCTACCCCTTCTCCCTTCTCGCAGGAGAGTCCGGACGAGTCCACGGAGCAGTTGTACCGGCGCAAGATCCTGCCGCAGGGCGAGCGCGCCTACCACAGCGTGGTGGACGGTATCGCGCGCGTGCGCACCGGCTTCTTTGCTTTCCAGGTGCGTTTCTGTTAGTGTTGAATTGAAACTCCAGACTTTGGTCAACTCAACAACTAATTTAACACATCTACCTACTTTTTCTACGTGCTTCTGATGCTACGGCTACATTGTCACGATAAAGAGACGTCTCGCTGTACAGCAGAGAGCGCGGGAAGTGTAGTTCACTTTATCGCGACTATGTAGCCGTAGCATATGTGGACACGTCTACACCCCTTTTTTTTTTTTTTTTTTGATGGTGGGAAATTATCTAATAACTTCTCCCGCTCTGGGCGGAGCGGGAGGGCCTGTCAGACTCTTACTGACTAAAACCCACCCGTGTTCCTTCCGTTGCCTGTGTGCCGGGGTCGCGATATCCCTTTCGGACAAACCCGCAACCCCGGCAGGCATTGGCCCTTCCGGACCCAGTCAGTTGGTGCTGACACGTCTACACCCCTTTTTTTTTTTTTTTTTTTTTTGAGGATGGGAAATTATCAAATAACTTCTCCCGCTCTGGGTGGAGCGGGAGGGCGTGTCAGACTTTTACTGACTAAAACCCACCCGTGTTCCTTCCGTTGCCTGTGTGCCGAGGTCGCGATATCCCTTTACGTGGGTTCACTTTCTTCGTAATGTAAACATTGAGCTGAGGAAACAGATAGTCATACCCCCGTTTGATTTCTTTATAGCAAAATGCCATAAATCCGCGGTGACGAAAAAAAAAAAACATCAGTTTGAAATGGCATGAGAACTGAAATTAATCTAGAACTGCTTGTGATGGTGACACTGAATGTTTAATTGCAGGTGGAGAGGAGCTCAGGGTACGACATAATAAAGCAGACGTTCACGGAGCGCGAGAAATGCAGCCTCAAAGAGATCGAGGCGTTCAAGCTGCCCCTGGTGGCCGTGCCCTTGAGGAAGCACTCCGGCTACAAGGAGCTGTTTGCCAGCAGGTATGACGTACATCATCACTCGTATTGGTGGAACCGTTTAAGAGCGAATGTTTGAATTGTTTCGGCACAGTGTAGTTTCGGTTACAAATAAACACTTCTGTCTCTCCTTACTTATTATATAACAAAGTCCCCCGCCGCGTTTGACTGTCTGTCTGAACGCGATAAACTCAAAAACTACCGAACGGATTTTCAAACGGTTTTCACCAATGGATGGAGTGATTCATGCGGTTTTAGTATATAATTCATTAAGGTTTTGTGTAAATTGGCTGAAATATTACGATTATTGTTGAAGATGTCGGAAAAAATCATGCCGACTGGGAGCTTTATTGGCGTGCACCGCGTAAACCGTAAAAGATACATAAAAATTATGTTTTACAGAAAGGTTCAACAAAAAAGTCCGCGATGGCATATGTCTATCTTCTAAGGATGACCCACAGTAACCATTATCATATTTCAAAATTTGATAAAATTTTCATTGGTTTTTTCCGAAGCAATTTTGACCGGTAGGTATTATATTAATTCTTATCCAATAAAATATGTTATTTAAACTGGGCATTTAGTTTAGATTAAAATATGACTTTACATCATATCATTTAAATGAATAGTTCAAAATATACCACAGATTCAAACTTATTGTATTACTTATGTATTTACAGAATTATTATAATCATTAGAATAATCAATAAAACTTTCTAAGTTAGATTTGATTTGATTGGCCTTAAATTTCATGATTTCATGAAATAAGTAGGGTAATTTGAAGTTAGAGAGTTTTATCCATGATTTTAATAAGTAGGTAATGTTCTGTAAATACATACTTGGTAATTTAATCAAATCAATTAATCCGCCTAGCCTTTTCCCAAGTATGTTGGGGTCGGCTTCCAGTCTAACCGGATGCAGCTGGATACCAGTATTTTATATGGAGCGACTGCCTATCCGACCTCCACAACCCAGTAACTGGGTAATACGATAACCCTTGGTAAGACTGGTTGTCAGACTTTCGGGCTTTAATTTAAATACTGATCTGCAAATTGCAAAAAACGTAAGATAATTTGTATTTCGTGGGCTATATTCTATGCGACATTATCAATTCATACGTAAAGCCATTTTGTTTCTGCTCTTCGATAGCGAACTACAAAAAAATACTGTTATTCAGCTGTATCCGGTTAATCAGGAAGCCGACCGTAACATAGTTTTTAGGCAGATTTTCTTTGACAGCGAACATCATTTGATTTCCAATGAGTCAGTTTAGACTTTCGGCAAGCCGCACGTACATTTAGATCGCGGTTCACATCATTAATGTTTGTTTGCTTGCAGAATGCGCTGGCAGCGCGAGGTGGGTCTGATGGACCGCGCGCGTCGCGTGTGGCTGGTAGCGCGGCCGCGGTGCGAGGCCTCCGGCGGCGGCTTCGTCAGCATCGGCATCATCGACGTGTTGCCAGCACTGCAGGTACTCCACTATAGTACATGAGCATCTCTAAGGTACTGTGCTACATATCGATTCGCCCGCACAACTATGCACTCTGATATCAAAGCTCTTAAAGATACTAGTACCTATATACTCTCTAGGACCGACGTGATAAATAGTCTCGACCGAAAATACAGTGAAACAGGAATATAACATAATTAATTATGCTAAAACACGCCACATTAAACATGAGTGGATTGGAAACAAATAGTATAATTTTGCAGGTGTTGGCACTGGGAGCATTGATATCAGTCCTGCTGCTTGCGTCCGAACTGGGGGTCCAGGTCATCAATCGGAAGTCCCGGCAGTACCACGACATTCACCAGCTACGCCAAGAGAAGAGCGCAAGAGTCGCCACTATGCGCCGCAAGTAACACTTTATACCTTCACAGTAGGTAAGTATACGTAAACCAGCGGCACTGTATGATCCATCAGACAGTGCCTGCAAAACTGGTCTTATAAAAGTCACGAATGCGCTTTTGCCAAGATATATTGCGTTGGTAAATGAGTCTTGTTATGGTTTTGTAGTCTAAGTCCTGATTTGGGCACAAACAAGACTTCCCGTTCTGCTCGGGTTCTGTAAAAGCATTATAACGTGCTAAATTAGTCTTGATTTTATCTTTTATTCATTTATGTTTTAAATCACAGGCTTTGCCAATATGAGATAAAGTTGGAATCAAAAACATTTACTTTGCGAATCTGAGCACATTATGAAATTATTCTTTAAAAAAAATATTTAATGTTATTTACGTTCCGTTTCGGACAAGAGCAATTAGGAATGAGTTATACCTACGTATGGTGCGTTGTATGACGGTAAGTTAGTTATACCTATGTATAGTGCGTTGTATGACGGTAAGTTAGTTACACCTACGTATGGTGCGTTGTATGTCGGTAAGTTAGTTACACCTACGTATGGTGCGTTGTATGTCGGTAAGTTAGTTACACCTACGTATGGTGCGTTGTATGTCGGTAAGTTAGTTTACACCTACGTACGGTGCGTTGTATGTCGGTAGGTTAGTTTACACCTACGTATGGTGCGTTGTATGTCGGTAAGTTAGTTACACCTACGTATGGTGCATTGTATGTCTGTAAGTTAGTTATACCTACGTATGGTGCGTTGTATGTCTGTAAGTTAGTTATACCTACGTATGGTGCGTTGTATGTCGGTAAGTTAGTTATACCTACGTATGGAGCGTTGTAAGTCGGTAAGTTAGTTATACCTACGTATGGAGCGTTGTATGTCGGTAAGTTAGTTATACCTACGTATGGTGCGTTGTATGTCTGTAAGTTAGTTATACCTACGTATGGTACGTTATATGTCTGTAAGTTAGTTATACCTACGTATGGTACGTTATATGTCTGTAAGTTAGTTATACCTACGTATGGCCGCCGGCCACTACCGCCGGGCAAGCTGCAGCGCCCCCGGCCCTGCCGCACAAAAGATCGCAAAGGAAATGGAGGCGTAAAAACCGGTGGGACGTGCTGCTCGGCAAAAGCCGGCGGCAATGGCGCCGGCACTGTGTGTAGGAGCCATTATGTGGGTTTTCGGTAAATTTTCTATGGCCCGCGATATAATCGAGTTTTAAGTATTTTTGGAATACATTAAATTTGGACACCAACTTTATCAATAAAACCCAAAATAAATCTAAGGATGCGTGGCATATAATCAATAATAATAATAAAAATAAAAAACAAACCTATTTTGAAAATTATCAACCAAAATGTGACAGTTAAGAATCCTAAAGAATTAGCAACATCATTTATCGACTTTTTTATTGACCAAGTACAAAGTGTAACTAATAAAACATATGGTAGGAATATTGACATACGCAATAACTCGAATTCAATATTTATGTCACCGACCGTCCCAGACGACATAAGTAGAGTAATGTAAAGCCTTAAAAATACACAAAGTCATTGTTACGACGGTATAACTACCAGTGTAGTTAAATTTGTCAGCGATGTTATAGCTGGTCCTTTGAGTCACATTGTGAACGTTAGTATTGCCTCTGGTATAATCCCTAATAGCATGAAAACAGTGGTAATAAAACCCCTACATAAAAAGGACAACAAAGAAGATAAATATCCAACTTTAGACCAGTAGCATTGATTCCAATATTGTCCAAGGTATTTTAAAAGGTTATATACGAAGCACTGGATAAATATCCGACTAAATATAATATACCTACTGAGCAATGAACAAATGGGATTTAGAAAAAAACTAAAATATTAATATGGCAATATAAAATCTCTTAACTAATATTATGAAAAATGTTGACAAGAAAGTTCCTGTATGTGCTATATTTACGGATGTAACTAAGGCGTTCGACTACGTAAGTCACGAAGTCCTTTAAAAAAATCTTTTCTTCTACGGCGTAAGGGGAAATGTCCGGGTTATTCCCAGTTGTCGCCACTGGTGACGCCACCACTGGCGACAAATGGGAATATTTTTCAAAAAAAATCCCAGTTGTCACCAGTGGTGGCGCCACCAGTGGCGACAACTGGGAATGGCCATTCTTCTAGTTCCCAGTTGTCACCAGTGGCGACAGATGGGAAATATAAAGTGATACGCCTCCGGTGGGGGCGATGCTAGAGCTGAATTATAGTGATGGGGTTTCATTATTGTATCACTAACGAAGTTTTAAATAGGTATATTTTATATTTTCTTAAATAAAACTTTTACACGTTACTTGGGAAGATATATATTTTTATAAATCACAATATTTGTATTCATTGAGATTAAAACTGCACAAGTACAGTTTCCAGTACTACAACTATTACAGATCGTATAATTATTTTACTTAAAACTATATTATTAGGTTCTTATCACAGATTAATCAACGTATGGCATTATGTCTATTTATATTCTTAGGTTATTTTTATAAAACAGACTTGTATATATTAACCACAATAATTGACGTTTATAATTTTCTAAATCTACAGGTATTATGTTACTCATTAATTTACTGCGATGTCTATCACAGATTAATCAATGCATTATTTACAATAATTTATACTTCTACTTTTTTATCACAGATCAACATACTATTTACAATAATTGACTTTACTCTTTCGATTTAGCTAGATGTATTTAAATAGGAATTACTTAATATTATACTCTTATACAAATATATTACTGTGGTAAACAGTATTTTTTGATAAATAAAATCCGAGTAGTTTTTAAGAAAACGACTACCTACCCGTATATTAACATAATACTTAATATTCTTCAATCGCCGTCAGTTTTTATAAAACTACCGCCTCAAACATTCTAAACAATGACCCACTGTCATGTTTCCATGTACTAACTCCATTTGGATATCTTGTATGAACTCATCATTGAGTACATATTTCTTCTTTCTTATTTTCTTTTTATTTTTAATCATATTATTAGAAACTCTATAATATGCCGAATCCTTGACCAAGGTTTTAAAAAAATGTATAATGTTAGGATTTTTTTTTCCAATTGTATGGTTTAATTTATGATGCCATGATTCTAAAGCGTTTGTTGTTCAATGCTGTTCACCGTATACACACCATACTTTAATGAACTCGTCTATCATCCACTGCTTTTTCATATATGCTCTAAATTTTTTAATGTCATCTTCTTGTGTATTCTTGCGAGTAATATATTTCCAGCCATTTAAAATTTCATTCGGCGGCAATAGTGGCAATACGGCGCTTAATGCCACTTCTCTTATCTTGTTTTCATCATTAGATTTAGTTATCCCGAGCTTACGACCCTTCTCCCAAATGGAATGATTAAAATGATAATAGCATCCGGATATAATTACAGACGGAAACACAGTCGTTAAAGCTTTCATTGCAGCTCTTTCATAATCAGTTTTATATTTCTTTGGATCCCAGTCAGGTATTTGGGATTTAATCATGGAAAATAAAATGATGTATGATTCCATCTTCTTGTCACTCATAAGTGCGTAGACAAGCGGCACTATGTTCCTGTGGTTCACAGTACTTCCCAAATCTCCGTGAATGCTATAAAGTTGAATAAAGGGCGAGGGCCAGCTTTTAAAGGTTCCATCGCTATAAAAATCATGTACTTCATTCATAACCTTTTTTGCCTCTTTGGTGCAAAAAAACTATAATACGGTTGTCACCATCAGAATAATCAGCCAATACAAAATTATTAAATTCCAGAGGAAATTGAACATTGATTCCTTGTTTAGATTTAAGGTGTGTTACTCCGGCTGCTGCATTTCTGAATCTATATAGAGATGATTTAATACTTTCAAAGCTCGGTACTTTGCATACTAAGTCCAATCCTGAAGTTTGAAAGGACCCGACCATATCATTGTAACATTGTGGTACCGCTGGGTAATTTTCTTTTGTTAGTTGTTGTTTACAGCCGTAAAGTCGCTCATCTACTTCATTTTTTAAAAAGTCAGGTGTACATGAGTGTGCAGTTTCATGAAGGACATTGTTATCCTAAAATAATAAAAAATATAAGTAATCGTAGCGTACATTAAACAAATAAAATAAAGTGTATTAAAATAATTCATTACAAATTAACGTTCACAATAAGTGACAAACGTGCACAAAATGGCCGCCTGTTTCTCTTTTGTGTTGGCATGAGCGTGCACAAACGTGTTGGCATGAGCTTTATGTTAAAAGTTTTTTCATATAAATAATAATAATAAATGAAAGCCGAAAACTTACTTTTATCTTTATAATTCCTTTACACTTGTATTTTCGTTTGATGCATTCCCACACAGTTAACCCACTTTTATGTTTCCTTTTTATATGATATTGGAAACCTGCGCGAAGCAGAATAGTCCCGTGACGTGATTTTTATATAAACTAACGAAACTTCACCAGAACTGCACGACGCACTTGACCCTGACATTGTTGGGAATGCACTGGTAAGTGTTACGTCACTGGTCTACGAACCGACAACAGCATAGTGGAGGGGGTTGATCGACAGGATCGGAGCGCGGAAGTTATGGCTGATTGTAAATATATTGCAATTATGTACATATTCATTACTATTTAGTTTGTGATAAGAACCTAATAATATAGATTTAAGTAAAATAATTATACGATCTGTAATAGTTGTAGTACTGGAAACTGTACTTGTGCAGTTTTAATCTCAATGAATACAAATATTGTGATTTATAAAAATATATATCTTCCCAAGTAACGTGTAAAAGTTTTATTTAAGAAAATATAAAATATACCTATTTAAAACTTCGTTAGTGATACAATAATGAAACCCCATCACTATAATTCAGCTCTAGCATCGCCCCCACCGGAGGCGTATCACTTTATATTTCCCATCTGTCGCCACTGGTGACAACTGGGAACTAGAAGAATGGCCATTCCCAGTTGTCGCCACTGGTGGCGCCACCACTGGTGACAACTGGGATTTTTTTTGAAAAATATTCCCATTTGTCGCCAGTGGTGGCGTCACCAGTGGCGACAACTGGGAATAACCCAAATGTCCTGGAGCTTATAACCTCTTACCTTAGTGGCCGAAAGCAATACACAGAAATATATAGAATTTGTTCTAAGACCAAAAGCGAGATTAAATATACATCAGACAGTAGAGAAGTCAAATGTGGTCTACCACAGGGTAGCGTTCTGGGGCCACCATTGTTTCTGTTATATATTAACGATTTACCACGGCATATGCAACATCCCATGGTGTTATTTGCGGATGATAGTACGGTCATAATAAAATGTACTGATATTATTGATTATGAAGAAGAGATTAATGTAACATTAAAAGGTATTATTAACTGGCTTGACATTAATAACTTAGTTATTAATCTTAAAAAAACAAAAGTAATGCACTTTTACCAACGGACATCTGCGCCTAACGTAGTGGTTAGTTATAGTGGACAAAATATGGACTCAACAGATGTTGCAAAATTTCTAGGTATCTTAGTCGACATCGGTCTGACTTGGAAACCTCATGCTGAAGACGTTTTAATAAACTGAGCAAGTCAGCTTATTTGCTGTATAAACTATCCCATAAAGTAAACAATAATATACTCCTGACAGCTTACCACGGACTTGTTGCACCAATATTACGGTTCGGGGTATTATTTTGGGGCAACTGTAGTGACAGGGAACAGATTTTTAAGGCCCAAAAACGTTGTATTAGATCTATGTCGAATCTGAAAACTACAGATACATGTGAGCATAATTATGTTTAAGTCACTGAAAATACTGACCTTCCCATCGTTAAGTATTTTAGAATTTGCAATTTTTGTTTAAATTAATTTAAATTTATTTCCGTCACTAGCCGATATTAATACTCGTTCAGGTCTTATGATAACACATACAAAATTATTACATACAGGCAATTACAAAACAGCACTACTTAGGAACAATATTATGTCAATGGGGCCTATAATATACAATAAAATTCCGCACTATTTTAAAGAACATCCCATACGAATATTTAAATCTAAGCTGACTGCATTATTGTTAGAAAAATGTTATTATTGTATAAAAGTCTTTTTAAATGATAAAAATTAATTAACAATAAAAAAATATAAATGACATATATGAAAATTTAGACGATATCAGATTGACTTAATTATTAATTGTTAATTTGGACGAAAATTGTATCGTTAGTTTTTACAAATGCTTGATTTTTATGAAAATTGTATATTTTAGTTTTTACGACTTTGTATGCCGTAAGGTAGAATTTAGCAGAAACAGTTAGTGATACATGGTACATACCTGTACCTACATTGTTGGCAAATAAATAAATCTGAATCTGAATCTGACACTGACTTGACTGAGACTATTAGGCAAGAATTAAGTACTATTCGTATGCTTCTATGGGAGCTATTGCATTTAGACTTGTGTGATATGCCTGTCATACTTGATCGCCATTATATAAATTGGGGTTCCCTAGAAAGTACATGAAAACCTTTAAAATATATGAGAACCTACCTGACATTTGTACGGGCGGGCACTGTAAGATACGAAATTAGGGGGCTGTTGCTGGGATCGGATGATGTATTATACCAGAATAGGTATCCATACATATTTTCCGTTTCGGATCTACATACTTCATTGAAATGAAACACAGTGTGCTATCGTAAGTTTTATTAATGACTTGTACTGATATTTACAGGAAGGATGCACTAAGTAGACCTAGCATAGACATAGAAGAGTTCTAGTTGCACGACTGCTGCAAGACGCGAGCAACTCGGCAAGGAACGCTAGTAGAGACAAGCGGCCCTGAGCAACGCATATCGAGCAATTGCTGCTTCCGAGATACAGATGAGCAGATGAGAACACAAGACTTGAATCCAGAGTATTGCTGGCAGTACCGAGATGAGCATTAAGCCTTTAATTCCTCGGGGACAAATATCCTGCGACACGTGTCTCCACAGACATTGCACGAAGTTGAGCGACGTCACCGGCTTCGCTAGAACTCGACGTAAATGTCGTGAGGCAAGGTGTCTGTCTGCTGTTCTCAGGTGATGTCACGTAACTTCGTACGATGGATCCAAAGACATGGTGTCAAGGGACATTTGACCCGTAGTGACACAAGTCGTGCGCGACGAACAGAGCACGGGTGTTAGAACAGCTGCACGGCGATGAGCACGAGCAGCGTGAGCACGATGCACGCGGAGAGCACGCGGTCCAGCAACAGCGCCGCCGCCGCCCACGCGCCGCTCTCCGACGAGATGCACGACCCCTGCAACACGACCACCAGCCACCAGCCATGTTATTTACTGTAGTGTAGCAATAAACATTTGCACGAACTTTGTTTTCTTTTTTAATTTATTGGAATCATAGCACAATAGCTAATTGAACTTCTACATTATCTTTTTATACGAGGTACAATCATTTGTCTGCCTATACAATATCAAAACTGTCCGTGAAGCACTCTATCCGAGAGAACTGCCTCAACGGTTGCCATTCTGGTTGCCATGTGTGCAGCATTCTGTAGTAGCACAGTCACGAGCATGAATACATTAGTTACACTAAAACATTCTCGTGAAATAATAATGACAACTTTGGGAAAAGACCTATTTCATAATTTCGGTTTCGAAAATAGCTAATATATTCGTAATAAATAACACAAAATATCGATCAATACTTTAGCAGAAAATCGCTTTAGACTCTTGCGTAAGTGTAAGTTATGCTCGTGACTGTACCTACATTCTAGCAGCTCATAAATAGACTCGCAAAACTAGTAAAAGACCTCGTGATTCTTCCTTATTCCCACCGAAGTATGGCAACTGACTGTAGCAATGTTTCGCACGGCGAGATCTGAATGAATGAGTCTTTTAGTGACAACGCTCTTTTAGAGAAACTAAGGGCGAGGCGGGCGCCGTCGCACGGTGATTGAGTTTGTTTTTACCGCCTCGGGTGTCAGTTTGCACACGGTGGAGAGGCTGGACAGGAGCGTCCGCAGCGCCCTCGGCGGCGCCGCGGTGCAGCGCGCCAGGCGCAGCACCACCGCCGCGCACGCGCCGCTCAGCGCGCCGCACACGCACAGCGCGCACATCACCGACATGGCGCGCGGGCATGAGCTGGCGCCCGGCAGCCGGATCAGCGTCGAGATCAACCTGCAAATACAGCAACGATGCATTGAGCCGTTTTCTCAAGATACTTGTGTGCAATTACGATGCAGGAGCATAGACTGTTTATAGTGCTAGTGTTTGTTGTTCTCCATGGTTAAGGTACAACGAAGAAAGCAGCAGTACTTCAACGAAGAACCGATAGTCGTTGGAGTGGACCAGTCAGAGTAAAGATCTCGTGTCGGCAAGGGACCTCAAAAAGGCTGCTGTGATAGACTGGATGCGGAAGGCGGAGAACCGAAGTATTGTAAGTTGTAGTGCAACATGGGAGAGGCTTCATAGGTGACTTTGGTTGATTGAAGGTAAAGTTGAGTGCTCACCAAAGCGCGGCTGTGAAGGACGCGCAGGCCGCGAGCGCGGGTCGCTGCGCCGGCGGCAGCGCTGCAGCAGTCACCAGCAGCAGCACACCGGTCACCAGCACGGCGCCGGCGGCCAGAGCGTGCGCCGGCGCGCGTCGCTGCACCGACACCGTCCACGTCGCCGTGCTCACCTCCTCCTCGCCGCGTTGCCAGGACGACGTTTCGCCCGTCACCTTCTGGATCTCCCAGGATCCCGTCTCAAATACTACTGCATGCTGTAAGGATAGATTCATGCTTAAGAAATTGTTGAAACCATTTAAAAAATTTCACATTCAAAATGTTGGGCAGGTACACGTCATTATATTGCTCTACTTCGCAACACTACGCAATGTAGACCGAAGGCCTCTCCCTGATGATATATTATCTTCTTCATCACTATCACTACATATTATAAAACAAAGTCTCCCCCGCCGCGTCTGTCTGTCTGTCTGAACGCGATAAATTCAAAAACTTTCATACGGTTTTCACCAATGGACGGAGTGAGTAAGGTTTAGGTGTACGTAACTCATTACGGTTTTGTGTAAATTGGCTGAAATATGACGATGTAAAATACTCCAAGTAGGATGAACTTCAGTTTCATTTAGCCCACGTGCTCGACGCAACAGGGTGATACGACCCTAGGACAGATGTTTTTTTTAGACAAAACAGAAATGCTAGGACTTCAAAATTTTGTCGTTATAAACGGTTTTGACTGTATATGCTCTGCTACCCGTGTGAAGCCGGGCGGGTTGCTATTTTATACAGGTGAAATTTTTTACCGTCTCGAGAATAATATGGTGTGTTGTGTAAGTGGAACAGAAGCCATACCCGGGAATATTTCCTTAGTACCATTGAGATACAAAAGTTCCAAAAATCCTTAAAAAAACATGAAAACTATTCATCCTATGAGCCGTGCGTAAAAGTAATAATAGCCAAAGTTGGAGATAGTAAACCGCGTAGGCAAAAAAGTTGTACGTGCGAGCGAGACGCACGCACATTTCTCTCGCTAGGTAGGTACTATGCACTCGCATGGTACAGTCGTGTTTAAAACGTTTTCAAAATTAATTCAAAATCAACGCAATAACATTAATATCCTACTTACTAACAAAAACCAGATCCACAAATAAAATGCAACACAATACCCAAACTTACAATTTTCCCGGACAAATTCTTCGGGCTATGTCGGTTACTTTGGTTGGTTCTCCTACGGATTTCTTAATTTCTGATTCGATCATGTAGGGAAACTCCAGGCATAGCCCTCTCCATTCCCTTTGGGCGACTTTTAGCTTATAAAGCCACAGCGACCACTATTCCGTGTAATAGGCCACCACTGGCAACACGCACTAGTTAAAGACTTTCGTCTTGAGACACGCGGTATGTGGGACGAGAAGATATTGCGTAGCTTCCCGAACGCTGCCCAGCCGAGTCGGATTCGACGATTGACCTCTTTCTCGAAGTAGGACCTACCTAACTGGACAGTTTGTTCGAGGTAAACATACTCGTCACAACTTCGAGTGTAGCATCTCCGATCTTCATGAGAGTGGGTGTTACATGGGCATTTGACATGACCTTTGTCTTGTCCATGTTCATCTAGGTCTGGTCCTGGAGTCGGACTGTCATAGTGGCGTTTTCGTACAGACACTTTAGCACCGAGGTGCTAAAGTGTCTGTACGAATACGTACCGATAGTCGATCTGGCACCGTTGAAGAGACTGCAGCGGACAGCCCATGTCTCGATCGAATCGAAGGCTTTCTCGTAGTCCACAAACGTTAAGCAGAGAGCCAGGTTATATATACTATATACTCTTCGTGTGTATGGGAGACCTTGCTTTTGGCATAATTTCATGATTCTTGGTCAACGGGAAATACCCTAAGGTTTTGATCTATTTGCGCGTATCAAAATATGTCGCATAAATGGCCGTATTTTTTTATTGCGTTGACATCTTGACATCCTACGTATTTGATATTAATTTCAACTTGATAGCTGCACGCGCCCCGAGAAAAAGGGTCTTGATAGACTGACAGATGGACAACGAAGTGATCCTGTAAGGGTTCCGTTTTTTCAAATTTCAAAACAAAACTGACACCCGAGGCGGTAAAAACAATTTGGCAAATTCTTGATTTCAAATGTTCCTAACCGTCCGATTCAGGTAATAATGGAAAGAAAATTTGGAAAATTCGGGAAAACGGAAAGTTAATTTTCTATGTGAATTTTGTATGAATTATTGAAATTGACAGGACGTCTGTCGGGTCAGCTGGTATGTAATATATTATGTTATGGTATGTTTTGTCTTCTCATTCGTAGCTTTCTAAACATTTCATCTGATCGTCGGAGCAATGTACCAACACTCAATTTATTCACTTACGGAACGTACGTAAGACTTCCTTGTAGGTACCTACATTTAAAACAGCCGTACTCGCGCGTCATGCTAGTATACTGCAGAAGGCGCTCGGTGGCTTTATCTACACCATAGATATAAGAAACTATGCTTTACACTTTTCCAGCGCCAACACAGCGATGACGAACGAGGAAGCGAGACGCGGTTAATCTCACGTCTGTGCTTACAACTACACAGACCTTAAATATGCAACCAGGAGTTACTGCTTACTTTAAATTCACTGATCTCTATGACCAGCTCGGCATCGTTGTAGGCTCTCGAACCAAACTTAAAGGTGCAGGCTTGAGTGTCCGTGGGCCAGGCCTGCAGCGCCAGGTCGAGAGGCACGGTGACGTCGAGGCGCGTGACCCACGACACGGCGCCGGCGGCGTCCAGGCGCGCGCGCAGGCCGGCGTCGCCCGCGCTGGTGGCGGCTGCGTTCAGCAGCACCACGTCGGGCAGCCACAGCCGCTCCGCCGCCGTCAGCGCGCTGGCGCAGCCCCACTCCGACACGTTCCACCGCACGCGTGGCTCCTGCCACGACTGGAACCCAAATGATAAATCATTTGGATAGGAATCTCAGGCATAATAATGCTTCATTTGTTGAACAAAATCGGCGCATTCGTTCAACGCGGACTGATAAAAAAAGCGTAGGCGAATATAGACATATGTCCTTTACATGGTTTTTATGTATTATACTTTAAAAATAAAACGAGTAAGATATCTGAAATGTTTCGCACGTTATAATAATGCATGACGTGCAAGTTTTCAAACATGGTATTTACCTAGTTTTCGCTGTTTTACAAAAAAAGTAAAAACTATTTTCATGTAACTCTCACTCCTACTGCCTACTCAATTCACTTTCCGATAGCTTTGTACTACTCATGATCGACTCATTTTTTGCAGGAGTGCCCGTCATGCACTAAGTTCGTTTTAGGAAAGTATGTTGGGTTCAGTAACAGGGTATAGGGAGCAATCACCAGCCTCCTACTGGTTGTGGGCCACGCCGCACTCAAACCATTGCAGAAATCCGCTATCTTCACTTTTGTACACATTCTATGAACCAACGCACACTACAGGCGGATCGAACTGCAGTTTTTTGCATGTGCGTTGCGCTGCGGCCCGCGGCTGTGATGTGCGCTTGGCTTTCTGGCTCACCATCTTGAGGTCAGCGAGCAGGCGCATGACGGCGTGCGCCTCGTCCACGGTGGCGTGGCGCACGTCGAGCGCCAGCGTGACGCTCACGCGGCCGGCGGGCGGCGCATCGCGCTCGTACTCCGCCAGCAGCGTCTCCACCTGCACGGACAGCTGCGTCGCGTTACTGCACGCGCTCCGAACCACGGGGATTCCTGCACAAAAAAAATAGGTTCAATACCAGCGAGTGACCTGTGGCAGTGTGACCCCGCCGCTGAATATTTTGTCTGCGACAATGTTGCCAAAACAGCCATGCTATTCTGTAAACATCTCACCGTGAAAACTTGGGTGAAGTGAGCTGTGAATAGTGTCAATCTCTGTGGAATGACAGCTCACTCCACGCTCATTTCACCTAAGTTTTCACGGTGAGATGGTTACAGAATAGCACTGCTGTTCGCTTTTCTTTTCAATCGGTAAAAAAAAAACAGACTGTGGAAGAAAATATGTGATTAAACTTCCAGATAATAGGTTTAAAAACATGCTAAATAAGTTGGTAGATGCTAAAATAATAACTGTTGTAAGATTCCTGCAACTGCTGCAAAAAGCTCTGTGTTCTTTTGAAAAGCAGCTGAGACGTTCGCAGTGTTACTACAGCAAGCTGTATGAGGAAACTTGGAACTTAAGCTCGATGTCAGTGATGGAAGGAGAGTAATAAAAGTAAAAGATTACCGTATAAACAGAGCAGGAGCGTGGTGAGCAGGACAGCCGGCCGCGACGCCATCTTGTTACGACTCGTGTCAGCATCGCCCGCGCGTGTAGCCACTGCGGCGCCGCCGGGAGCGACAACATTCGGCGACAAGCTATGAGATATCTTAATGTCACACATTTATGACAATAATATTTTCGAAATAAGGTATTCAGGATTTATAAGGAGTCCCTAGATCTCTCTTTGCTAGTTTGGCGAACGATATAAAATATTTATACTTAAGTAGGTAATTAAAATAATAAGTAGGTACTATTTCCCCCGTCTAATTGGCATGAAGCATAAGCTGATCGTTTTATACTGTTAAGACTAACTACCACTACCTACTACTCTTAACTGAAGAGTCGACTACAATGTTTGGAGTCCAGGGTCGGTAATATCTTCTGAGCATTGAATGTGGCAGGTGCTGGTTGGTTGATACCGTAGCGTTCATTCTAAGAGGATGTTATTGTGGCTGATACAAACATGTCCAACAGTTGCTGTTCCCTGCGGGTGGCGCTGCGCGTGGGCAGGCTATCATCAACAGTATCCGCCCTCGCAAGGACAACCACACACATTGTATTTTGTACAGAATTATTATAAATGTTTAGGTACACGTTCCTTTATTTCAACGATTAGATATTTTTGATCAGCTTTGGTCAAACTTTAGTGTTTATTTATCAGATCTTATGTTTGACCACATAAAGCAGGTTTCATTTTATTATTGCTAGCTCTGTTATTAAACGTAGGTACCGTAAAACGCTGTAACATTGCCTCGCATACCCAACTTTGCCAATTATATGAATTTACCAATATCTTTTTAAATATTGGTTGTAGCAACTTCAAATTGTTGGTAGTTATTTAAATCATTACCTGGCAACACGAAAAACCCGCCGCCATGTTTGTTTCCTTTAAAACCACATGACAGCGAGTTGTCAAACGCAACGAGTGATAGCCGGCTTCGAAGCTACGCGACAAACTTTTTCGGTAAGTCCATAAATATTTACAATTTCGACAAAGTTTCGATATGTATATGTTACTTGTAAGTTATCCTATAATTCTGAATTAATTTTGAACGTTTATTGTGACAAATAAAAAAGTTATAAATATTTCGGCAAAGTTGTCACAATCATTTCGATCTTGTATACCCAACTTTGCCTGAGCTAGGGCTGTCGCTAGCACCGTTGATTACACAACTGCTCAAAAAAGGAGAGTAATGCTTTCAGCGTTCATATGTGGATGTGGTTATATGTATGTTTGTGGCTTTTTTAATTACCATAACTTCTAAACGGCTGAATTGATTTAGATTTTGTGATATCGTTAAACATCATCTCGAGTGAGTTAAAATCTTAATTTTGGTAATGGTTTTGCTGTTGGTATGAAATGCATGTTGCATAACATTATAAAACAAAGCTTATCATTTGTACCTACATTAAAAATGAACTTCATATGTGTTGTAACCACTCTGTTGAGACACATTTAGCAGCTACACTAACAGCTACTATAAACTGCATGATTCCTAATATTTTAGTCGTGGTTTCTTTCTTTTAGATTAAAAATGAGAAACAGAAGAAAGCCAGGGTCCAGGCGGTATAAAGATTATGAAGATAGTCTTCTTAATGTTGCTGTAGAGCTCGTAAAAAATAAAAATTTGTCAAGTTACCAGGCTGAAAAGCAATTTGGGATCCCCCGGCGAACTATTGCTAATAAAGTTAAATTAGTTCATTTGAAAAAAATTGGTTCTCAATTGGTTTTCAAAACAAAATACTGGATGTTATACAATTTAATTTCTTTCTTTATAATTGATGAGAATACAATTTCATTTTAAAATACAGTTTTATATAATAAACAGTATTAAACACATTTTAGGTCGTTTTACTCCATAGTGTATGCGACAACCCTAAGCAATATCAAATAAAGTATGAAACTAACAGCAAAGTCGAACACAACATTGCCTAGCATTGTCTCTAGTGGTATAAGCAAAAAGTGACTGTTTTGCAATTCTTATCCCTATGTCCCATTAATAAGGGTTAACTTCAAGTGCAGGAATGATGTACTTAAGTTGTTTAGAGTGTCAAAATTGAAGCAGGCAATGTTACAGTTTTGTGGCCCAACTTTGCCTAGTGATTAAGACTGTTATATTTCGAAAATGAAACAGAGTAATCATAGTTCTAAGTACACTGCCAATGACCATTAATATAAGCTTTATCCCCAACCTGACAAGGGTGAAAATTGATTGTAATTTTTCGAAATATGTCAATGTTTCTATAAAACTACGGCAAAGTTGCAGCAGTTTACGGGTAAAACGCTGTAACATTGCCTCGCATACCCAACTTTGCCAATTATATGAATTTACCAATATCTTTTTAAATATTGGTTGTAGCAACTTCAAATTGTTGGTAGTTATTTAAATCATTACCTGGCAACACGAAAAACCCGCCGCCATGTTTGTTTCCTTTAAAACCACATGACAGCGAGTTGTCAAACGCAACGAGTGATAGCCGGCTTCGAAGCTACGCGACAAACTTTTTCGGTAAGTCCATAAATATTTACAATTTCGACAAAGTTTCGATATGTATATGTTACTTGTAAGTTATCCTATAATTCTGAATTAATTTTGAACGTTTATTGTGACAAATAAAAAAGTTATAAATATTTCGGCAAAGTTGTCACAATCATTTCGATCTTGTATACCCAACTTTGCCTGAGCTAGGGCTGTCGCTAGCACCGTTGATTACACAACTGCTCAAAAAAGGAGAGTAATGCTTTCAGCGTTCATATGTGGATGTGGTTATATGTATGTTTGTGGCTTTTTTAATTACCATAACTTCTAAACGGCTGAATTGATTTAGATTTTGTGATATCGTTAAACATCATCTCGAGTGAGTTAAAATCTTAATTTTGGTAATGGTTTTGCTGTTGGTATGAAATGCATGTTGCATAACATTATAAAACAAAGCTTATCATTTGTACCTACATTAAAAATGAACTTCATATGTGTTGTAACCACTCTGTTGAGACACATTTAGCAGCTACACTAACAGCTACTATAAACTGCATGATTCCTAATATTTTAGTCGTGGTTTCTTTCTTTTAGATTAAAAATGAGAAACAGAAGAAAGCCAGGGTCCAGGCGGTATAAAGATTATGAAGATAGTCTTCTTAATGTTGCTGTAGAGCTCGTAAAAAATAAAAATTTGTCAAGTTACCAGGCTGAAAAGCAATTTGGGATCCCCCGGCGAACTATTGCTAATAAAGTTAAATTAGTTCATTTGAAAAAAATTGGTTCTCAATTGGTTTTCAAAACAAAATACTGGATGTTATACAATTTAATTTCTTTCTTTATAATTGATGAGAATACAATTTCATTTTAAAATACAGTTTTATATAATAAACAGTATTAAACACATTTTAGGTCGTTTTACTCCATAGTGTATGCGACAACCCTAAGCAATATCAAATAAAGTATGAAACTAACAGCAAAGTCGAACACAACATTGCCTAGCATTGTCTCTAGTGGTATAAGCAAAAAGTGACTGTTTTGCAATTCTTATCCCTATGTCCCATTAATAAGGGTTAACTTCAAGTGCAGGAATGATGTACTTAAGTTGTTTAGAGTGTCAAAATTGAAGCAGGCAATGTTACAGTTTTGTGGCCCAACTTTGCCTAGTGATTAAGACTGTTATATTTCGAAAATGAAACAGAGTAATCATAGTTCTAAGTACACTGCCAATGACCATTAATATAAGCTTTATCCCCAACCTGACAAGGGTGAAAATTGATTGTAATTTTTCGAAATATGTCAATGTTTCTATAAAACTACGGCAAAGTTGCAGCAGTTTACGTAAAACGCTGTAACATTGCCTCGCATACCCAACTTTGCCAATTATATGAATTTACCAATATCTTTTTAAATATTGGTTGTAGCAACTTCAAATTGTTGGTAGTTATTTAAATCATTACCTGGCAACACGAAAAACCCGCCGCCATGTTTGTTTCCTTTAAAACCACATGACAGCGAGTTGTCAAACGCAACGAGTGATAGCCGGCTTCGAAGCTACGCGACAAACTTTTTCGGTAAGTCCATAAATATTTACAATTTCGACAAAGTTTCGATATGTATATGTTACTTGTAAGTTATCCTATAATTCTGAATTAATTTTGAACGTTTATTGTGACAAATAAAAAAGTTATAAATATTTCGGCAAAGTTGTCACAATCATATCGATCTTGTATACCCAACTTTGCCTGAGCTAGGGCTGTCGCTAGCACCGTTGATTACACAACTGCTCAAAAAAGGAGAGTAATGCTTTCAGCGTTCATATGTGGATGTGGTTATATGTATGTTTGTGGCTTTTTTAATTACCATAACTTCTAAACGGCTGAATTGATTTAGATTTTGTGATATCGTTAAACATCATCTCGAGTGAGTTAAAATCTTAATTTTGGTAATGGTTTTGCTGTTGGTATGAAATGCATGTTGCATAACATTATAAAACAAAGCTTATCATTTGTACCTACATTAAAAATGAACTTCATATGTGTTGTAACCACTCTGTTGAGACACATTTAGCAGCTACACTAACAGCTACTATAAACTGCATGATTCCTAATATTTTAGTCGTGGTTTCTTTCTTTTAGATTAAAAATGAGAAACAGAAGAAAGCCAGGGTCCAGGCGGTATAAAGATTATGAAGATAGTCTTCTTAATGTTGCTGTAGAGCTCGTAAAAAATAAAAATTTGTCAAGTTACCAGGCTGAAAAGCAATTTGGGATCCCCCGGCGAACTATTGCTAATAAAGTTAAATTAGTTCATTTGAAAAAAATTGGTTCTCAATTGGTTTTCAAAACAAAATACTGGATGTTATACAATTTAATTTCTTTCTTTATAATTGATGAGAATACAATTTCATTTTAAAATACAGTTTTATATAATAAACAGTATTAAACACATTTTAGGTCGTTTTACTCCATAGTGTATGCGACAACCCTAAGCAATATCAAATAAAGTATGAAACTAACAGCAAAGTCGAACACAACATTGCCTAGCATTGTCTCTAGTGGTATAAGCAAAAAGTGACTGTTTTGCAATTCTTATCCCTATGTCCCATTAATAAGGGTTAACTTCAAGTGCAGGAATGATGTACTTAAGTTGTTTAGAGTGTCAAAATTGAAGCAGGCAATGTTACAGTTTTGTGGCCCAACTTTGCCTAGTGATTAAGACTGTTATATTTCGAAAATGAAACAGAGTAATCATAGTTCTAAGTACACTGCCAATGACCATTAATATAAGCTTTATCCCCAACCTGACAAGGGTGAAAATTGATTGTAATTTTTCGAAATATGTCAATGTTTCTATAAAACTACGGCAAAGTTGCAGCAGTTTACGGGTAAAACGCTGTAACATTGCCTCGCATACCCAACTTTGCCAATTATATGAATTTACCAATATCTTTTTAAATATTGGTTGTAGCAACTTCAAATTGTTGGTAGTTATTTAAATCATTACCTGGCAACACGAAAAACCCGCCGCCATGTTTGTTTCCTTTAAAACCACATGACAGCGAGTTGTCAAACGCAACGAGTGATAGCCGGCTTCGAAGCTACGCGACAAACTTTTTCGGTAAGTCCATAAATATTTACAATTTCGACAAAGTTTCGATATGTATATGTTACTTGTAAGTTATCCTATAATTCTGAATTAATTTTGAACGTTTATTGTGACAAATAAAAAAGTTATAAATATTTCGGCAAAGTTGTCACAATCATTTCGATCTTGTATACCCAACTTTGCCTGAGCTAGGGCTGTCGCTAGCACCGTTGATTACACAACTGCTCAAAAAAGGAGAGTAATGCTTTCAGCGTTCATATGTGGATGTGGTTATATGTATGTTTGTGGCTTTTTTAATTACCATAACTTCTAAACGGCTGAATTGATTTAGATTTTGTGATATCGTTAAACATCATCTCGAGTGAGTTAAAATCTTAATTTTGGTAATGGTTTTGCTGTTGGTATGAAATGCATGTTGCATAACATTATAAAACAAAGCTTATCATTTGTACCTACATTAAAAATGAACTTCATATGTGTTGTAACCACTCTGTTGAGACACATTTAGCAGCTACACTAACAGCTACTATAAACTGCATGATTCCTAATATTTTAGTCGTGGTTTCTTTCTTTTAGATTAAAAATGAGAAACAGAAGAAAGCCAGGGTCCAGGCGGTATAAAGATTATGAAGATAGTCTTCTTAATGTTGCTGTAGAGCTCGTAAAAAATAAAAATTTGTCAAGTTACCAGGCTGAAAAGCAATTTGGGATCCCCCGGCGAACTATTGCTAATAAAGTTAAATTAGTTCATTTGAAAAAAATTGGTTCTCAATTGGTTTTCAAAACAAAATACTGGATGTTATACAATTTAATTTCTTTCTTTATAATTGATGAGAATACAATTTCATTTTAAAATACAGTTTTATATAATAAACAGTATTAAACACATTTTAGGTCGTTTTACTCCATAGTGTATGCGACAACCCTAAGCAATATCAAATAAAGTATGAAACTAACAGCAAAGTCGAACACAACATTGCCTAGCATTGTCTCTAGTGGTATAAGCAAAAAGTGACTGTTTTGCAATTCTTATCCCTATGTCCCATTAATAAGGGTTAACTTCAAGTGCAGGAATGATGTACTTAAGTTGTTTAGAGTGTCAAAATTGAAGCAGGCAATGTTACAGTTTTGTGGCCCAACTTTGCCTAGTGATTAAGACTGTTATATTTCGAAAATGAAACAGAGTAATCATAGTTCTAAGTACACTGCCAATGACCATTAATATAAGCTTTATCCCCAACCTGACAAGGGTGAAAATTGATTGTAATTTTTCGAAATATGTCAATGTTTCTATAAAACTACGGCAAAGTTGCAGCAGTTTACGGTACTGTAAATCTTTCTCTTCTTTCCGTGCTTTCTTCGGCACACAATTATGTTCTGAAGAAGTAGGTAGGTAATTACAGTTTTTCATTAACAGATTAACTGTTCGTGTTATAATCAGAATGTTCAACAAACTGACAGATACGTGGACTTCATATCACAGATAACACGCTTCCTTCCACACGATGATCTGACTAGGAACAGGAACCAAGCGCTACAGGGATCAAAATAAAAAATAATACAATTAATTATTTATTTAGAGAATTTATTATTTATGTAAAGTATTCACAATTGACAAGGAACTGAGTTGTAATGATAGTTTTACAATGTTTCTATAATACACGCATAACAGCTGACAATTTTGTTACATGTTACCTAGTCGCCAAATAAGACTAAGTAAACATAAGAGCCAAATAAGACAACATTTCTTAGCACAAGATATGTGACATTGTGGGTAGACTTGCAGGTTTAGGTACCTACACCAACTAACAGTGTGACATTTATCTACTTACTTAAGTACGTAAATGCTTTGAAGTGCCAAAGATTAATTTAGGAGCCTTTAAAAACATATGGCGTTGAAAAGCACATACAAATATCAAACAAACAAACAATTAATTAGGTAGGTACACATAATACTTTGTAACAAACATTTTGTGGAGTTAAAAGAAGGTTATAAGTACTTAGGCACTTATAGCAGTTCATGTTGTACAAAATTAACATACGATTCACATAACAACCAGAATTATTAGCTTACATTCTTATGATTGATTTACTAACGAAAATAACAACAAAACATTGAACGACACATAACAACATAGACACATAACGTGGTCGGAGCCAGTGCGACACGCGAGCACTTGCAGGGTTAACATAACGTGCTCGGAGCCAGTGCGACACGCGAGCACTTGCAGGGTTAACACAACGTGGTCGGAGCCAGTGCAACACGCGAGCACTTGCAGGGTTAACATAACGTGGTCGGAGCCAGTGCGACACGCGAGCACTTGCAGGGTTATTAACTCCCGCAGCGGGGTAGTTACGTAACACACATAAAATGACAATTGATCGCAATGCTTTCATTTTGACAGTTCACCCACGTCCATTGCGTTATTTACGTTGTTGAGCAGGCGAATTTTTCTAACCTATGAAGCAAAGGATTAGCTCCTTCTAAACTCTCGGATTGCGATTGAAAGTAAGTATTTGATGAGTATGGTGTAGTCTCAAATATAAATATATAGTGACTTCGTATTGCAATACATTAATCAAAAATCAAACCAACGGGAAAAAAAAAAACACCGTTTCGAAAATTAGATATATTGATATATCCCTTCCGAATGAATATCAGTCAGACGATGCACTGACTTCCGACCATAACTACAAAAACTTAATAATTATATAAACATAAGAAGCATATTAGTTAGCCATTCACACATTTAACGCACTTAAGCCTAATAATTAGTATCTAATTGACGATATACCTACCTAATAGTTGTAATAATAAACAATAGGTTCATACTAAGACAAACAAGAGCAGTGCTGGCCCAGTGATAACGGCCGCTACTTACATGTTGTATGTCGTGGGTTCGATCCTAAGCAGGCACTTTGCTTTGTGTAAAAAATATTTTCATCACGGTCAAGGAAAACATCGTGGGGAAACCAATATTTCCTTGTGTGGTTGGGATGTCGCACAGTCATTGAATTTTTGGTTCTATGCGACATCCCACCCCGTACCCCCCCCTCTCACAGAGAGGAGGCCTGTGTCCCTGCAGTTGGAACATTATAGGCTGATTATGCAAAACAAACTATAAACTAAGTACTACAATTACAGTTTCAGTTTCAACATAGCTTTTTATTTTTGTTGAAAAACTAATTGTATTATTTTGTCGGTTCTTCTTCGTACTATTAACTTTTCGGGAACGTTTAAAAAAGCATAATAAGACCGTTCATAATTAATTCCGTGGTTTCTCAGTCAACAAAGTGCTAGCTATGTAAGAAAAGTGATTCGAAGAGATTCAGAATTAACGAATAAAAGAAACTATCACTAAAGCAACAAAGTATGTCGTCACTGAAGCCACAGGCAACAACAGCACAAGTGGCGGACATGTTTTATTTTCCAAGGGGCGGTCACCGCAGACTTATCAACTGCTTCATACAAATAACTTTATTATACATACTTATAATTACTTATGTACCAATAAAGACACAATAGTTAATTCACGTTAATAATAATCTTACTATATGACAGCTTTGCTTCTGATGAGGAATAATGATAAGTAAACCTGTTCCTGTAATATAAAAAATAATCCACCACACCACATAACCACCTTACCACCACTTAACCACCTTTATAGTACACAAAGTTTGTATTTGTATGAAATAACAATTAAGTAGCTGCTGAAACATATGAAGCAATTAAAAAAGAGGAAATGAAATAAAAACTTAACTTAATGTCACAGTAAACTTTAGCTAAACATAGTTGTTAACTTGTAAGAGGGGTATGTAAAAGAAAGGTAACATTAACACCGCCAAGGCTTCGCAGAAACTCAAAACCTAAAGTACTAGCACCTACGTAGAAGAGAATATAAACAAGATAAGTATGTACAAGTTGATATGGAAGGAAATATCACCAGATATACTAGGAAATGTCGCGACGGAAACGAATGTTTCATAGGTACATAACAATAATGCTGATAACTGGCAAGGCAGCATTTGTTAAGAGAGTAATTAAACTTAACCGGTTTTATGCTAATGCGCTATTTATGTTGATTCTTTCTTCATAAAACAGTAATAAAGCTCTTATCTAACACGAGAGGCAGCAGTGGGCTCTGTAGCGTAGGCATAGTAAGTAAACCGCGGAGTCGGCCGGCGCGCGGCGCCACATATTTATAATTATTCAGAACACTAAGCTCAAGCGCTTATCTACACAATATACGAGTACCTATTCTATCATTTGCATGTCAACCACATATCTATACAATTTTGTGATTTACGGCGAATGGCACCACTTACACCCGAATACTGAAACGCCACTCAAGACTTAATCAAATCAAATCAAATTTATTTATATACAGATCATACAATCCAATTTGTTAGTTAGTTACATACACATCTTAAACACTAGTGTTAGTACATAATAATAATATTGGGCAAATTTTGGTCATAATTACTAGCTTAAGCATTACTTAAAACTCGTTTAAAGCCCTTTGATTGGTTGACACTAGTTTTAAGTAATGCTTAAGTCTTGAGTGGCGTTTCAGTATTCGGGTGTTAATCTACTAATTGTAATGTGATACAACGAATTGTTAATATCTGGGTCATTCTCGGTGTTGTGAGTAATATTTGTGTAAAATATCTTCGACACCGATGTACAGGACTTCGTTACAATCCTCGTGCTTTGAGTGTGACACGAATGTATATAAATAGGTACAGGTACTACTTATTTTTCTTACTACGGGAACATTTCGCATTAATTATTTACAGTCACGGTTCAGTTCTCGCACGGAACTAATATTTGCATGACCTGTAGAATGTGTAACATAATTCCTTGTATGGGGCAATGTATTAAAAACTATATACCAACATATTCTTGACACTGACAAATAAAAGAAATTATATATTTAAGTATCAAGACTATCAAGTAATCACTTAGGGCAATATACCTACGCTTTAATTGTTTTTCAGCGAATGAAAAACAATTAAAGCGTAGGTATATTGAACATTTTGAATGAAATCTGTTATTGAATATGATCAAATGCGCATCTATTAACTTACTTCTTTCACATTCTAAAAACACTAGAGGAAACAAATCCGTTGCAAATGATTAGGTCTACCAGATTTCGTTATTTCTTACTACTAAGTTAAAAAAGTCCTCACGAAAATCCAATTTTCCAGATGATTTTACATAGACAGACAATACTGCGTTATGAATTGATGACTTCACACCGATACTTCACTGATTTACAATATCGTACTGTACTTGTTTATGCGTTCTTGAACTATCCGATTCAACAATGCACCTAAACGCGTCACTCAAGGAAGTGACGTAGCACAAGGGTGCTACGTGCTACGCCGTAGCACTTTCTCATATATCGTAGTCGTGCTAGACTACTGCGTGGTGGTGGAGGGTGCGGGCCCGCTGTGCGTGTGTGGCGGCGGGTGCGCATGCGCGGCGGGCAGGTAGTGCCAGTAGGGCGGCGCGTCGCCCGCCTGCGCCTGGCAGGCCGCCGCCAGCCCCGCCCAGCTGAACCGGTACGCGTAGCGCTTGCCGTGCACCTGGTGGAAACGACATAGCAATCATCAAACAAATCACTTTGATAACATGTCACGAACAAGAGAAATTATCTAATGCTTACCAACTATATCACATAGCTGTTTCTATAAGTTAACAGATTTACTATTTTAAACACGAATAACTCGGTTTTAATTTTTTTTATGTTAGAGTTTACCTATATCGGAAGTATTAGTAGTATTATTAGCACTATAAACTGTTGTGGCTATCTCCATGTGTAACCAAGCAACAGAAAACTTAGAGCTATATTATACGACCGCTAGGTATCTGAGTAGACAACTCTAAGATTATTGCATGAGCAAACAAATAAAACATGAGTTGACTATCGGTTAGCGTGTGAAATTGAGCAAAACTGACGCAAACAGAAGCGCACACGCTTCGCTTATCAGTTTTTTCTCGTAGCTTCATTGAATTACTGTATCTTAGCACCTGGCAGTACTTGAAGGACACCTTATTTTTTTTGGCAAAAATTTGTTAAAGTATTTTGACTATCCCAAATTCTGTTAAGTATTGCATTATTCAATTGAATTTATAAATAAATATACGGGTGTAGATCTGGCAAACGTTCAGTTTCTCTTTGGTCCTTTGGCATGATGAATACTCATAAAAGCTAGATTATCGAGTCTCACTTTTAAATTCTAAGGAAAGCAATAATTAAGGCTCGTGACTGACATGGCTGCAGCAATTCTCTGTATTGTCACCAATGTGGTTTGTGATCCCGGTACTTTCCTCTGCAGTTTATGATCAATTATTGTATTTTTGTAAGTTGGTTTGTACAAACACTTATACACGTCAGTCATTAATTTTTAAGCTATTGCATAGCTTTTATCGGAGACTCTGAGCGCGGCGACCGAATGTAGAAATTCCGTAACGAAAAAAAAACCTGACGCGAAAGTTTGTGAGGATGGATGGATGGATGTTTGTTACTCTTTCACGCAAAAACTACCGAACGGATTTTAATGAAACTTTACAGTAATGTGGCTTATATATCAGAATAACACATAGGCTACAATTTATAAAGATTTTATGTGATTTAGCCATAATATAACGATAAGTATCCAATAAGTCGGAAAAAATCCTGCCCTCTGAGATCTATCTTTGCGTGCGCTGCCTAAACCGCTGGAGTTACATGAAAAGAATGTATTGTGGGGTTGTTTGTCTTAAAGAGTTCTAAATAAAAGTCCGCGACAGCATATATCTACCTTTTATGTGGAAGCCATTATAGCCAAAATAGTGAGCTATAAATACATTTAATTTGAATACTTTTTTTAAGTTGCATATTTTAGAGTATTTAGTTAATTCGTATCAAAATAAATACCTTCATCGCCTTCGGTATTTAATGTAGATAAAATTTGTCTTTTACACTAAGTAATTTGGACTAATATTTTAAAAGTTAGAACGATAAGAATGACCTGCGATGAGTCGACGGCGGGCGCGCAGAACGAGGGTGGAGGGGCGGGATAGGCAATGACGCGCGATCGCCGAGTGCGCGACCCGAACGCGGGCAGACGCGTGAGGGCAGACGTCATTGACGGTTGTGTAAATTCTGCGATTTAGGGGGGGGGTATAGGGGTATTTTTTAAAAAAAATATTTTAAATCAACAATATTATCTTCTTATTTTTGAATATATGCTATGCAATAGCTTTACCGCGGCAGTCCTCGAGTGCCACACGTATTTTTTTTTAAACTAGATGAAGTTCCTGCAGACAGCAGTGTTTAGGAACCGCGATAGAGCCTTTAGTTGTGCGGTATTACAACATACCTTGCTCATGATATTCTTGTCGTAGTAGTAGCGCAGTGCCCGCGACAGCTTGTCGTAGTTCATGTTGGGCTTCTGCTTGCGCCGGCCCCAGCGCCGCGCCACCTCGTCCGGGTCCGACAGACGGAACTCGCCCTCGTTCGGGGGACCCTGGGTACACCGCACGTAACAGTCACGTTTAACTTTATATACGCTCGTTACAATATGTCCCCCCTTATGGTGGCAATAACTTCTCAAGGAAAAAAAAGGAAGAGCATCTACATATAAAAAATTTCGTCGGATCGCTTTCAAATAACTCTATACTATGACAACAATGATCGTTATTATTCAAGTTACGTTTTGCAATAACTTAACGGAGACATTTAAGAAAAAAAGCGGAGTAATATACAAAGGCTCACAAAGCCGTTGTTCGAAATGTTTTGCCGCGATAGTGAACTATTCCCACTAAATGCATTCCTCTATTGTTTTCCTTTAGTACAGCACACTACGTACCTCCCAGCAGATGCCGGGCGCTCCTGCTGCCAGCTCCTCCAGCAGGAACTGCCACAGCTGCACCTGTCCGCCAGAGGCGCGCGCGCACCCTGTCAGCGCGCCATATGGATCTGTGACAATAGCGACACATCATCGTCAGTGACAGGCAAAACAATAACAAGACCGTCGTCAAAGCAACAGCCAGAGATCATAAGACAAGCACAAACGGAGAATGTTTATGGAAATTCTGTGAATTATTCTATTCTCGGACAACGAGTCCAAATACTAAATCAAGAATACCAATAATTAAAACAGGTCTAAGCTAAATGTTAGTTAGTATTGGTTAGATATATTAGGAATTTAGGCTATCGAATATTAGGTATATTAGGATCAATTTGTGAGGAGTATTTTTCGACAAGTAGCGCTGTTGTCCCGACGTCGTCCTGGGTCAAAGAGCCGTACATTAGATCCTTGTAAGATAGTAAGCGCTGGATTCATACTAGGTAGGTGTATAGCCTACCAAGCCCACTACATTCATGTAAATTTGGAATGTATCCTGTAGTCAACACTACTTTACATAAAACTGAAAGTCGTAAAGACGTCATGCAGTCACTTACGAGTTACGCCATTACAATTCAACTGAGATAACTGGTAGTTCCAATTTGGAGTTTCATATCCTGTTATTGTTCCTTATAGCCTACTGAATATAAACCCAATTACAAGACAGACGACGTCCTTGATCCAAACATTGTTGATGCGACCAAAGTCTTTGATGCGGCAATGACATTCCCTAGTGGAGTACGATCTCAGTGCTTAATTGAGACTTTGAGAGGTATGATTGCAGGTAGCAGGCAGTTAGGTACTATGAGACATTGTGGTGATGTCCTGCATTACTTCAACCTTGCGACGATTAAACGCAGACATTTGCCAGACATGGGTCATTTACATAAGCTTGACTGCATTCAAACTATTTAAGCTGCAATGTTATTATATTGCATTTGTTTGGAGTAGGGACGTATGTCATTACTTAGTGTTGAATCACATGTAGATTAACGCTTTCTTATCTTATTTTGTAACACGGTTAGCCTAGCATAGAACAACCTACTTACTTCTCAGCTACATCTTCTTTGATCTTGGTTATAAACTGTCCGTCTGCAATTCTTAATGTAAGTAGATAGAAAACCTTTACATTCATTTTTGTTATAATTGCTGGGTTAGTACCCTTATTAGAAAATAATTAATTATTATGTTTTGTTAATTACGAACACTAGATTCGTAAATTATACAGTACTAATATTCTATGGATTTTAAATAGTCTGAAATAACGTTTTTTTTCTACAAAACATCTATAATATTTAATGCCATGGTTCGTGTCTTTAAAACATAGGGAAACGCCCTTACTTGCCCTTACCACTGTAAACGTCAGAACCCCTGGATCAATAGAGATATTTGATGTTTAGAAAATACAAAAATGCGCTACCTTTTTGCTACTATTTGATACCTAACTTCAAATATTTAGTACCTCAACTGATAGCGAAAAAACGGGTAAAGAAAGTGGTCAGACATTCTGACATCAGGATGTCTGGACCATTTTTTTTTCATAGTGTGGGTCAAGACAACTAATTTATCTTTTTGTAAATATTTACTACCTTTTTAGAACCTCAACATATACATATATATATTTTAACTTTACCACTTTACTAGTAATCCTTTACAATCAAGTGTTCATAAAAATCTTCTGAAACGGTGTCAAGTTTCAGTAACAGATAGTGTACATTTCCTCATGTACTAACTGTATTGACCGTGGAGTCTCCATGCTCACTTCACCTAAGTTTTCACGGTGAGATGGTTACAGAATAGTACTGCTGCACTCAACGAAATTATGATTTTTCTAAGTCAGTAAAAATCTGCTAGGACAGATACCAACGATATCTGCTTTATTTACTTTCTTTATACACAGTTATAAGTAAATGTGTAATGAGCCTAATGACGTGACGTAACAATACATTTGATTATATCTTCGTTCTTTTTTTTTTCGTGTTGTTAGTGACTAACCTGTGATTTTATTAAGAAGGAACCATCAATAAATAGAGTACTTATACTCGATTGTGTCAATACTGAAGTATGTGTATATTATGTTTTCCGGTGAATCAACAATATTGTATTGACATAAAACGTAACCCTACCACTTACTTATTGTCTTTACGCATTCGATGTAGTTTCGTTCAACTTGTCTGTTGTAGGTCTTCCTTGAATAACGTCCTAGAATAGCAAGTTGTAATAGTAAGTTGTTATGTTATTCACCGTGATACAGATGCTGGAAGCGCCGGTGCTCACTCGTACTTAGCCACAACATCACCGATTAATTGGTCACATATTATTTGTTACTTTGGAGAATACATGATACTTGTACATTGCACACAAAATATTTAATGGCCCATAGAATGCTTTCACTGAATTGTCTCATTTTACACACTTAACAATGTTTACAAGAAATAACGTTTAGAGTTTCACAGCGCGCAAGAAGTAATACATTCAGTAATGTTTCAATACTCATTATTTTAACTCCATTAAAATCATTTTAAAAATATCTAAGACGTGGTCGCGCAAGCCGGATATGCGGCCGGATACGGCACCGGAAGCGTTCGAGTGTGGCGGAAGAGACTCCGCCCGCGCCGCCCGCTCTGCGACACGAGGGCGGGCGGGGTGCTATGTGTCGCGCACCGGGGCAGACTTTGTATTGCAAAGATGCTCAGTCGGTTTTGTGCGAGTGCAAAGTAAAAGTGAGCGTAGAGTGAAATGCAACTTAATTTCTGTTTCGGTAGGTAGGTGTAGGTATGTAAAATGTGCTAAAACGAATAACTATCCAGTCAGTATGCTGAAAAAACAGACCTAGTATAGGAGGATAATTGCGGTTAAGTTAATATCTGACTAAAATTAAATTAAAAAGAAGTACGACTCCCATTAAAGTGGCTTTTCATACTCATAGCTCTATCCATATTTCATAATGAGAATATGATAATCCTGCACCCTTGCAGTTAATTCGGTGTAACTCATGTCTGTGGAGGGTGGCTTAGCGTGGCACAGGGTGACAGAGTAATGAAGACATGACGCTGAGACGGTGAGCTGTTGAGCTGTTGAGCCGTTGAGCCGTTGAGCTGTTGAGCTACCACCTCTAACGGAACATTCAATATTACAAGCGCGACCCAAGACGAAGGTCGTGATTGTCTTGGTTCAATGTCGATGATGTTACTAGAATGTCGGTGCAGGGACATAATCGAATAAAATGTTAAGAATGAAAGAGTAGGCGTAGATAATTGTACTTGTGATTGAACTTTATTCATTATAGAAAGTAGATTTTTAAATAAAAAGATATGCAAATCTCTGTATACTGTTGGAAATAGAACTTTCCAAGTTGTGTAATACTTCCACCAAGTTCTCAGCCGCCGGCATCGTGTACTGACTTCATATACTCTTCGCCACCACATCGGTATTAATCTTGTAGATCTATCTTTGAACTGCTGACGTACGCGCTACTCATTAATTTCTTAATCTGTATTTGTAAACCTACACAATTTCTATAAAACTCTTGAAATGTAAACGCTCCCACGTTTGTGTCAAAACATTTCAGTACTTATTTCATAGCACGTAGGTAGAACCACAAACAGTTTTGATGAATACAAAACAATCATCCAAAAATGCAGCGAGGTAGGTAAACATCCGTTTAGTTCACAAGATAGCTCATCTAATTCAGGATCTTGATATTTATAGTTTTCTCCGAGTCAAAATCGTTCATGAAAGAACAAAAGATATTATAAGCCATATAATGACTGTATCATGTCAAAACAAGGACCACACAAGGTAGAGTGAGAGGATATTGTTAATATCACCAGTGAGTACGCTTGTCGGCGCAGCGCGCGGCGGCGGCGGCACCGTCAGAAAGGCCCTAGTAACAAGCGCCCGATGCGCGCGTCTGGTACGTCTCGTACGCTGCGTTCTGGGAGCTATAGTAAAATTGTATGAATTTCTATAACTATAACGAAACAAGCGCTGTCGCCAAAGGGCGTGCCCTCGACACGTAGACGCAAGTTCCTTTTTTACTATTTTTCCTTGTCGTTTTCTCTGCATCAGTAATAAACTTAAAAGAAACACAGTTATACTGAGCATGTTGAGGGTTCAAAGTTACAACAAAATGTGAAAATCTTGTTGCGTTTGACGAGCGTCCAAAGCGCGCCCGGCAGGCGCTATGCACGCGCCTGAACCGAAGCGTAGTACTGTGCGCGCGCCTCGGGCGTTTTTTATAAGTAGTCCCTAAGTAATCTTGTTTATTTATTGGGTGAGCTCATACTTAACCGCAATGTTCGCGTGGCTATTTATTTTGTTTAGCAACTTCCTGCGAGAATTATCCTTATCCTTACATATTATAAAATTAAAGTCCTCCGCCGCGTCTGTCTGTCTGTCTGAACGCGATAAACTCAAAAATTACCGAACGGATTTTCAAACGATTTTCACTAATAGACGGAGTGATTCATGCGGAAGGTTTTGGTAAATTGGCTAAAATATGACGATTATTGTTAAAGATATCGGAAAAATCATGCCGACTGGGAGCTTTACTGGCTTGCGCCGCGTAAACCGTAAAAGATAGGTACATAAAAATTATGGTGTACCGAATGGTTCATCTTAAAAAGTTCAACAAAATTCCGCAATGGTATATGTCTATCTTCTAAGGATGACCCACATTAACAGTAACCATTATTATCTTTCAGAATTTGATAAAAATTTCATTGTTATTTCCGAAGGTATTTTGACAGGTATTATATTAATCCGTATCCAATAAAATAGGTTGTTTAAATCGGGCATTTAATTTAGATTAAAATATGCTTTGACATCATTATCATTTAATGAATAGTTTAAAAGATATCACAGATTCAAAATTACGCGTGACAAAATAATTTTGGTTGACGGCTACGCGGGCGCAGCGATAGGAGGGACCTTTTCCTCGGTTATTAGGTATGTAATTCCGGTAGTACATTCCTGTGGGATATTTTGCGACATCCACGCGAGCGAAGCCGCGGGCAAAAGCTGGTGATTATTATAATTTGTGAACACCCCGCAACAGAGATTATCTCGAAGCATGTGTCATGCTCATATATGAGGAATGAAATGGCATTATTTTGTGTATAAGACATCGTTAAAGTCGTTTTTAAAAGCCTTGTTATTAGTTATCAGATACGTCGATAAGTCGTGCGGCTATGACATTTCCCATCGGAAAAAATTACGACCTTCCACAAAGTTTCACCCTTAATTATGGAGGATGTATTTTCAGAAATACTTTTTTAGTGCTCACTTTCGTTGTTCATGGAACACTTGTGCAACAATTGTATGCGTCTGGAACCAGCGGCTTAGGCTACACATTGTTTGTCAGTGAATTATTTTTTTACATTGTAGCCGACCAGAGTATCGAACCCAATATCTCACGCTTCGCAGCCTTTACTGTGATCAGTAAACCCATGAAACAGTTCACCTCCAAACACATTACTTAAAAAAACAATTCGGTGACAATTTAATGAAAGCCAGATAAGTAGAGGGGTTGTTCCATAATGCATGCGCCACCGCGCCGGCCATGCATAATGTATGGGGGTCCCGCGGCGCGCGGCCAATATAGCGCGCCCCCGGCCTGGCGCGACCCTCAGGAGACAGGTCAAGTAATGATGGTGTCGGTGGAGATAGCGGTTTCTGATGGCAAGGTCGCAGGAGATCAGATTTATTGTCTGCTGTACTATTGTGACTGATAAGGATGCTTTTACGATGAAAATGTGAATTTCGGAGGCTGACCTTAGGGGATAGTAAAAGTAAGGTGTCAAAGCTACGATGCGACTAAATACCTTGATGTTTGTCCTGAAAAATAATAATACCAGCCTATAACTGTCCCACTGCAGGGCAAAGGCCTCTTCCCATACAGAGAAGGCACGAGCATAGATCACCACGCTTGCTCAAGGCGGGTTGGTGATTTCAGACTTATATTAACTATAAGGCCAGGTTTCCTCACGATGTTTTCCTTCACCGATGTCAGTAATGTCCAAGATAAACTCAGAAAGATAATAATTGACTTAAAAATATATTAATTGATTCTGTTCTAATAAGGTTATGTGCTCATATTGCACTATAGACATTTGCATTATGAATCCTAGATCGCTTTACAGCCCTCTAACCGGTTTCTGAATTGAAGTTGAGAACTTGTCAAACTCTACTAAAGTATTATTTAAGGTTAGAGGCCGCAGAATTCATAATTTCTTTGTAACGAGGTACATTGAAGTATGACCTTCAGACCTTCAGTAATGCTAAGGTAGAGTTTCACAAGTTCTCAATTTCAAAATCACAATTCAGAAACCGAGTATTATACAAGCAAATGAGCAAAATACAAAAATATATTGCGTGATCTTCACAACCAATAATTTTAAAACCTTACAAAGCTCTTTAAAAGTAAACTGAAAACCAATAAAATCCCTTATAACGCGCCGCATCCGGAGCCAATCATGACCGGCTACACTCGGCGCGCGGCGGGCAGTTGCAGAAATCACGGACCCAAATTTTATGAGTCGTTAATATAACAAGTGTCACTTATTAATTTAGGTCTCAATAGTAATAATAATGACTTAAGCAGGCCATTATATCGTAAATCTGTGGCCAAGTCGGGTGGTGCTAACTAATAGATGACTCAATGGTCGGACCCAAACTGTACTGTGGTCGGTGAAGTGATTTTTTCGTAACTTTATCGGCTAAGGGTGTTGGGTGTATTTACCAAATAAACTGTTTGTTTATATAGTATACATGTATTTGTGTTAGAAAGTGTCATAGCTTGCCCATTAGGTTTTGTCACCAACATCGTTTGAAACCGCTTGTAGTAATTGAATAGAATAAAATAGAATACTAGAATATTGTTTATAGTTGGTGCAGGTGGGTAACATATAAAGTTGCCCAACCTTAGTATCTCTACAACATAGCTCTAGGGTGTATGATAAGAAAATAACTAAACTGTGGATAAGAACTATTTCTAAATAATATAAGGAAAGATAGAAATGTATGTAAGATACAAAAAGGAACACGTAGATTTAGTATAGAAGAGAGTCGGTAAAAGTCTAGGGAGTCCATTCTAGGGAGACGAAACTTATAAAGCGTGGAGAAAACGTGAATTTATTAATAAACTGAAGTTGAAGTGTGAAGTTATAATACGAATTTGCAAAAAATTCATGGTTCACCACTTTGCGGTCCATTCATGAATAAGTTCCGTATACTGGTATACAATGTCACCAATGGGCATGTGCCCGCCCGTTATTAAATTAAATCCGTTAATAAATTAAAGATACACCTTTAGACCCTTTAGACCCTTTTAGAGTTAATTTTCGATAAGTTGTCATGAATATTCAGAAAAATACGGGCGGGCATAGGCCCACCCATGGGCGACATTGTATAATGGTTATTTATAAATTGTGAACAAGGAATTATGCATTTATACAATGACATAATACCTAGATTGTTTCCAACACACTCAGTTCTATAACAGGAGGTCGTGGGCGCTGCCGATGGGCGCCGGGGTCGTCTGCGGCTGCCGCGCTCGGGATCAATGATGGCGGACAATACGATTCCTTCTTAGAAATACGGACTGTAACGCAATGCACAAGCGAAAGCGATTTGTTTTAAAAGAAACTATCGTGAAATAAACACGAGGTCACCTATTTTTACAATTTGGTTAACTTCTAGGGTGCTACGGAAGCGTAGCGCTACGCCGTAGCAGCCAGCGTTTGGAATATTGTGCGCTATGGGCTCTATACTATGTCATTATTCTTTGATTGAAAAAAAAAACAAAGTTGACATGTTTTAGTTATTTATTACTTCCATCATTACCTACGTTTGTAAAGTGCAGCTTTTCCGCATCAAAGTGCACATAATGTAGTAAACGAAATTGACTATGATTAACGCAGCTTACAAATTGTTATGTTAAATTAGTTACACATCTACAAGACAGAAAAAATCCTATATAGCTTAGCTTTGCTTGTCCACGGCTGGACACAATTTAAGCAATTTCCAAAGTATCCAAGACGCGTGTGTTTCAGACTAAACTTCAATAATTTATTAATCGCTTTCGGTCGGAGGTGCTTACCGTATAACATACGACTCCCACACTCTACCTCTCGTAACTCAGGCAGTCTGGCATCTCAAGTCTTGAGAATGAGTGCGGAGGGCGGAGCCTCGGGCAGCCGGGCAGGTGTGGCCTGTGGCGCTCCGCCCCGCGACCACGGCGCCCCCGCGCGGCCTCTGGCAGAGACTTGTGACACGGATACAGGAAGATAGGTGCCTTCGTAATAATAGATACTGTAGATTTTACTAAGAGACGACCGCCCGGCAGCATCTCACTGTGACCACCATACGAATTTTGCGACAAAAGTTGGGCATGTTTTTCGCTGAAACTTGTAAGTTCAACTAAGTTTATAAACGAGAGCATAATTATGTGGCGGCACTTTTTATTTGTGAAATCGAACCGAAAGTTAGGTAATGAGGAGGAAAACGTACGTTTATAAATGCCAACCGTTCTCCGCTGCGCGGAACTTTTTAAACGCGTAGACTAAATTCAGGGACTGTATTATTTTTCTTTAAAGTAAACATTAGCATTGCCTTATTACACTTACTACATGAACCCAAAAACAACTGTGATCACTAAGAAAACAGCATAATTTCCCAAGTTCCGACGGGAGTTCAACTACATTTCAGTGCTTTGGTTCTACTTGTCACCAGTGCTAAGTAACAGATACCGTACTATCAATAGACGCTCTTCGTTAAATCATTACAAAGCTAAGAGGCCTAATTCATTTATTTACGTAGGTACCTATTATAAGGCCCAAAATACGTTCTTTTCGATGACATATCGTTAATAAACACTGGCTGACCGTCTACAACTCTAGACTGTCCAATACTAGGAACTACACCAGCCATGCTATTCTGTAAACATCTCACCGTGAAAACTTGGGTGAAGTGAGCTGTCAATAGTGTCAATCCCTGTGGAATGACAGCTCACTCCACGCTCACTTCACCTAAGTTTTCACGGTGAGATGGTTACAGAATAGCACTGCAGTTCTGCCATATAGTGTAGTAGTGTCTTGGGTCAAACGACCTACATCAGTGGGTATTTCCAAGGTTGTAGTCAAATTACATGTTTATCAAGGTCGTTGCCTTAAATTATTGTATTTTCCGTGAACACTCGTTGACGCTTTACATATTGTGTTGTCGATTGAAACAAAAATGTTTTTTTTTATAATTTTGTATGATCATCGTGTAGGTCTCATGGTGAGATTGGTTATTTCTTAATTTATAAAATTAACAAGTACCCTAACGGTGAGCAATCTCAGTGTTTTTGGGGAAGGAACACGTAGTACAGATGAGGCAATACGACAACCGTGTAAGATTTGAAATTCTTTTTCAACACGAAATTTATATATATATAGGTAAGAATATTTAGATCATGTACCCAGTAGATACCATGCGTGTCATGGTACAAAATAAAAGCCAACAATATGTTATGTAACACATTGCGCAAATTGAGCCAGACAGGATCCTTCATCTCGTGCGTAAGAGTAATCGATCATCAGGCATCAACTAATCATGTAGAATTTCTCGACGAATGGTTTTTGGAAGTGAAGTTAACTATCTCATGGCGCTAATATGAATCATCGTTATTAATGATCGCGTCCTCACAAAAATGCAGTATTACCGGTATCATGAACATGAATTATTTAATCTGGAATGCTACATATTTTAGTAGTGTATGGTCCGTTTAGAAATGTTCGAAAAGTGATAGGCACATGTTTCGCGACTTGCGCTAGGTGTATACCTACATAATTTTTTTCTTTTTCTGGTACTTTTCTGATAAACCGAAGATCAATCTATTGTGCGTGTACCATGTTCCCTATTAGACGATGGCGCCAACTTAAGAGTTGCGTATTATCACATGGTTGAGTAATTTAATAGTACGTACCCCTCTGCACTCGTATTAATATGTATGTATAAGTAGAGTTAGCAACAAAGTCAATGTCCTCGGTGTCTATCGGGTCCGCAATGCCTTAGGTAAGTTCACACGGGCCGCATTCCGCGCGATGATTCACAGCGGCCTGCGCCCGCGCCGCTGTCGCGCAGGTCGGTGCGGGAATGTGAAAGCAGAGGAATCCGGTCTGGAGCACACAACAGGTGATGTCCACTATTATATGACAAGGTAGCTGTGCTTGTGTGACCATATCGTTACTTTAACACAGGGGCCTAATGAACGCTGCTTGTTTATTGGTGAAATCCATATTAATAAGTAGCATGAGTGTTTATTATTAGTTAAATACTTTTGTTTTTTATTGCGACGACTAAAACATGGTAGTATTCATCAAGCCATAGCTTCGCAACCTTATGTTGTTTTTAGCACATTCTAATAATATAGATAGATGCAAATTTGTTCAGATCCAAACCGAATGCTAAATATCTGCAGTACAGGTATAGCTATATAAAAATACCTGTTTTCGCCCGCGGCATCGCCCGCGGCATCGCCCGCGTGGAGGTCGGAAATTGTCCCACGAGAACGTACTACCGGGATAAAAAGTATCCCATGTGTTAATCGAGGTTATAAATATCTGTGTGCTAAGTAACATCCAAATCCGTTCTGCCGTTTTTGCGTATTGATTAACAAACACTCAAACAATACTTTGTACCTACTGTAGTTTAACCTACGGTAATAATTACAGTGTGAACACAATGTCGTCTTCACATATAATTATGATTAATGTATCCCACCAACATAATTTTATGTAAACTAGGTTCCTAAGACTTACATGACGCTTTCACCAGATCTAATCTAGAGCCAAGCCTGTAACTCCACAAACCTTACATCTTGGTCAAAATGTACGGCTTGGGCGTTTCGCGGCCGTCGCACAGACACTCCTAAGGGCTTATGGTAAGAAATTAAGTCATCGGTCTTTAAAATGTTGAGTCATGCAATAATTCAATGAAACGGCCAAGTCATACATTTTGACCAAGATGCAAGCTTTGTAGAGTTCGGGGCTTGGCTTTACATTAGACCTGATAACTTTTGAACAGTGAAAGCGTTATGTAAGTCTTGGCTATACTTTACATGAAATGTTTTAGGATTTCATTTCTTTTTGTAGGGTGCTCTATTTATTTTTATTTTAGCGGTGATATTGTTCTGATAACACATACATGTTAAAATCAATCCCTTTCTTCTAGCATAGTCGAGTAAAAAACCTATTTTTTGCCGCCAGTTGTTACTTTCTCCATAGCCAACGAAATAGAGTTTCCTTCTTCGTAGTTTATGTACATACTAATCTAGCTTTCAAAACAAATGGAGGTATGTAATGTAGGTATACCTGTTGTCCGTAGGAAATACAGACTTGCACCTCTCTTTAAGAGGGTTGGAGGGTGAGAGTTACAATTTTTTTTTTTTTTTGTTTGTGTGGTAATCCTGGCCTGCATACCAAATTTCAGCTTTCTAGGACTTCGGGAAGTGCCCTAGAGGTGATATTGAGTGAGTGAGTCAGATAGTCAGTGACGGAATCGACGTAATTTAGGTATTACTCGTAACAAAATCCAAAGTATCAGAGCTAGACAAATTAAACTTAGTTTGTTTTATAAGTCTTGAGAATTTGAACTCTGTAGCATTATCCAGGCCGAAGTTTGAGGGTTTGAAAATACAATGGAACGCTTCGAGAAAAGGTAGGTACTGCCCCTGTTTTTTGTTTTCGGCTCGTATTGGCGGGGTTTAGATACAACATGATGTAATATATTTAAAAAGTGTAACTATACAGGGTGGTGAAAACTGATACCATGGATTCAGTACATGATTCTGAACCCCACTGAGTTGAAATTTTTCGACGGTTATTAAAAATCGAAACCGAATCCATGGTACTCCATCCATTATCAGCTTTCGCGTCGATGTCCCTGCCACTCTTTATATGGAGTTTGTTGGTCTTTCTCTATACAAAACTACCTTTTGGAAAGGGCACCTAGAATCAATTCAATTTTCTTGTTAAATTTGATGTTTAAAAGTACTGTTAAAAAAAAAAAAAAAAAAAAATCTTCAGCTTTGACTTGACTTTGCTACATTTAAATATTGGGCTTACCACGACCGACTATGGTAAGTGAAGCGCTCCCCGTCAAGGGTTGTTCATCATACAAATCCCGTGTTATGACAGGCTACAGTACAGGGCGCGACTCGTAACCCCTGACATTTATGTATGCTAATGTGCACCCCGTCGCGCCGTCCGCATCGTCGCGACCCCTGCAGGCTGCAGGGTAGGTAAGCCAGAGAAACTGTGATCCCTTGTAATTGTTTCAGTTGCAGTTACCTAAATGATGTTAAAAAAACTGGCCAAGTGCGTGTCGGACCACGCGCAATGTAGGGTTCCGTAGTTGGGATGAACTTATCCCAAGAACAAACTTAACATGATAGTTGAAAAACATTTTTTCCGATACGGAATGTATTGGAGATCATGTTTTTCAAACTGCAAATTTAAGTTGGTCGATTATTACTCGTTAACCTGTAAAGCCTACTTAGCTGTGATAGTTTTTCTTTTAACTGCTTTATATATACTACTGTTGTGAATTTTTTCACAAATCCAAGCACAACCATTTAGCTGGTATGGGGGGACACTTGACTCTAACAAAAATTTGCACTTTAAAGCTTAATATTTCGCAAACGGATCCCTGAATTGAAAAATGATTATCACACACCCGCAATATTTTTAAAAGACCTTTCCAGCAACACCCCACACCCTGGGATAGACGAGAAAAAAAACATCTCCACTTTACGTGTAGTCGAGGTACCCAATCTAAAGAAATATTTTTTTTTCTTGATTTTATTTTACAACTTTGTCGACGTGATTAATACGTATACCCATGCCGAATTACAGTTTTCTAGTACTAACCGTCTCCGAGCTAATCCGTGGACAGAAAACTAACAGAAACTAAAAAGGTTCCTTGTTTACTACGGAACCCTAAAAAACATTTAATTTGTTTTTAAAGCAGCGTAGGTAAAGTTAGGTATAGACTTACTATTTCATTTGCTGTCAATGCAATGTTTTTAAATTTTATTCGTATTATTGATTTCATTACCTACCAATTAACATTAACCACTAGATCATCTATGTCTAATGTCTAATATAATATAAATATTAGAATAAAAACAACAAAATCTTCTTCTAAAATAAAAGATTTCCTTTTTTTGGGTGTTTTGATTACTTTATATTCTCTATTCTCTTCAACTTCACAATGCTGAGTTGAGTTCCTATCCAGGTAAGGTATGAAGTGCCTGCCTTATCGGTGCCCTACCGCTCCTCTATTTCACGCTCATGTAAGTACTAAAGTCTAGGTTTAATGCATAATAATTATAATAGGTACTATTTGAATAACCTTCAACTGAAGTGATCTTTAGCTGCACGCTCGCTGTGGGTATCCCCAGCCGCAGAGTTTCGACACCACTACCTACATTATAACATTATCGGCAGGTTACATTGCGGTTTACCACACTCTACGCACTTCCTACGTATGCTATGCGTTGTGCATATAAATATTTTCTTTGACATAATAAAAATTGATCATAGAGGTTTAGTAAATCAACTACCGCATTTATTACGTACTTTGGAGATGATCTGAGTAGGTAGGTGGCACTAAGAGGTTGTTGACTTGAGCCAAAATTCAGGTAAATACTCAATTTTTTTTAAATATACAGAAAGACATACGTAGGTATGTTTAACTCCAAAAGTACTGAACAAATTAAAATAAAAAATACTGCAAAAACTAAACGACAAATAAAATTAAAACACTACGTAATGCTTCTACGTAACATTTTGTTGTTCAGACGGATGCGGCGGGTTGGTTTACGTGTAATCCTCGTCCTCCCATTGGCTGGGCTCGCTTCTAATAATTTCGTCTAGTCCCTCGTTAACCTATGGCCTACAGTTGGTAAACCTGGCGTCCCAAACGCTTGTTACTTATAATGATGTAATTTCGCAGCGAGGCGCCGCACGGACGCGCCGCTGCCGAATCACTCGTGTTTCCTAGAACACTACGCCGAATGTGCGGTCTGCTGCCATTAGTTGAACGGTTTAAATTTAGAATAACCGCCATGCTGCGCGTTCAACTTATCGGTTATTTCGTGATAGAGATCTAAGTTGTAGCGCCTATGCTACGATATCGCCAAGTTCCTTGATGTGACCAGACTGAAATGGGATCCATAATGCTCGTATGCTACCGAGGCACCTACTGCTAAAGTGAACAAGGCAACTGTTTCCCTTTGCCATCGTTCATTAGTTGCCTAATATATTTTTTCATGACTCTACATATAAACGTTAGGGCCCAATCATTCCTTGAAAACACTTCGATTTTACTCCCAAGAGTTAAATTTCTACTGCTTTTTAATATCTCTTGAGTCGCGACAATTTTGAAGACAAATATTTTATATAAATTATTATTTCTGTTACATTTGCATAATCCATTACAAACTGCGGTTTTACAGAAATTGATACATTAAATCATTCTGGCACTATTAATTGAAGCACCTTTATACTAAGGTCACTCCTGCAACCTTCCAGTTTGTATACCAAAAGAATTAATAACATTAAATTGTTAATATTACAAGACCACAAAAAATCTAATTTACTGTGGTTTACAAAACGATGCCTCGTGTGTGGTGTGGGTGTGTTCTTCGTTTGAAAGCGACCAATGAGGAGCCGGCGCAAAATCATCTGACGTCGTTGATATTGATGTCATTTCTGCCAATTTACGCGATAAATAACATAAAAAGGTCGAATTAAACGTATCAAGACATTTGGGACGTGCAGTTGACACTGTTTTATTTTGTTTTCATTTGCTAACAACATTAAAATAATATGTGCAATGCGGCAAGCGTTGTTTAAAATAAGCTTGTGAATTATGAGCCTGACTCCTGAGAATCAAAAGCTGTAAGCGAGATGTCATTTAAAAAATAATGACAAAGTAGGTACACGCTTCAGTGTCGTCACCTAAATTAAGAGCAAAAGTAGTTAGTTCATTTTTTCTTGAGTGGGAAATGGTCGAGGGTAGATATCCTAGACGATCCCGAGACACCCATTTATTTGATTGGAAATAAATTTTATGGAAACCAGTTTGGGCAGTTGGTGCCAAGCGGCTATTGAGCGGCTTTGTCTACCTACCTAATAAGACTTTTATCGGTCTATGAAGCAAGTAGCATGGTTGGCCGTTCTCTGACTTTGGGGCTGGACAGGACTTTTCCTATAATTTCCTGTATCATCACGAAGGTTTGATCTATTAGGTTAGGTACCTATATGTTTTTTTTTTTACTTTTTAAAATATAAGTAGTTGAAACATATATCAACATTCAATACAGTGCGTTCGAGTGATGAAGCTATCGAAAAACCCCAATCAATCTATTCTGTTCGGGGAATTCCAGACCAGACCATTACAAATTCCATACAAAAACCACCATTCAAAAAGGTCTTCTGTACTATCTGCTATTTTATCGATAACTGACTATCGATGCAAACGACAATATCTGTACAGATGAAAGGCAGAAATTGTGTAAAGTGACACATAACACTCGTAACAGTCAACTCTCCCACGGCGACGACGCATGCGCGAAAACACCGGCGGCGGCGCCTGCGCATTATTCATACAAACAACGATCTAACCACGTGCGGCACGCGCAAGCCAAAATAAACACTAGCACTCACGACATTAGAATTTAATTCATAAATTTTTTTGAGATCATAGTGATTCAATCCGGAACTGTGAATCACGATCATTTCCGAGTAAATATTGATTCACTTCCGCTATAGTACTCTAGTATTTGAACCATCTTGTGTAAGATTTAACGAGTTAGTCACCGGTACGTGAACCTCATCAGTCTGTTGAGACATAGTAACTAGTAGGTACTAGTAATAAAACATTGAGTAAATATAATGACGCAGGTAGATCCGGCTTCCAAACATTTATGTCTCAACCACTGTGGAGAAAGTTAGTTTTAAGAATTATTGCCTTAAAATTTAGTCATCGCATTTAACACCTGGTGTAATATGTCCAAATTAATAATTTTTTTTATTTGAACTATCTGCAACTTTAAATTTATTTACCTACGGGCATCTTTTCCTCTTATTTCATGCTGATTGTTAAGATGAATCATATAAATGTCATTATCGCTCTTAATTTTTTATTCATTCGACACTGAGGCTGTCTAAACCATAAATATACTATTTTTACTTGAGTTTTTATTATCTTAAAAAGTTGACAGGTTATCACAAGTTGTAATTTAAACTCTTTGCTCTTACGTGACATTCACTTTACCTACCTAGCCTATAAAAAGTTATCAATATAGTCTTCATGGCGGACGCTGTTTTCCTGTAACTGTTTTGTGTTTCCACCTTCCACCTAAGTTCACATGGAATGGAATGTAATAAATATATTGAGTATTGAGTTTCTTGATTAATCTATCAGCAATCTTAGCGTGACTGACACACATTAATATATCGAGTTAATATAAAGGTGTATCATTATATAGTACTACCTATATCGAGTCCAGCAGCCGCAGGCGCGTGTGGCGGTAATGGGTGTAGTGTGAAAAGCGCCGTGAGTCAGTAGCGCGTGAGTAACGGAACGTCGTAGAGAGCGCGCCAAAATGTGCTCGCAATCTTGGAGAGCGCGGGAATCTCCAGCTTGATTCCAAATTCAAAACAAAATGACCAGTTAAACGAGCTGACCGAATCTTCGTGGAAGCGAATGTTTTTTTGGCCTTGGAGAAAAAGGTGGAAAAGGTGATTTGCCTATACTCACATTGTCCACATAATTGACTTCCTCTATAATAACCATTACGCAGTAAGCTTGCCAGCTTGCCAGTTACATATTATTTCAATGTTTCTTTAAATTTATTCTGTATGTTTAATTGCATGAGATATTAATAAGATATTAATTTGCACACCTCATTAGGTTATAATACAATGTACCTTTTATACCTGTAACACCTTTTTAACATGTATTATGCAACAAAATTATTTGATTTGATTTGAAAAATCTCTGCCAGAAATATACCAACAGGAAAGCCACTCTTTCATTTAGAGGCAGGAACTCTTGTTTGTACGGAAGTAAATGACGATGATAATAAGAATGACAAACATTCAGATGCCACATCACCAAAGAATGGCTGACGATGTAATATTGGCAACATCTCAAACACGTCTAAAATTCAGCGCGAGCTTTTAACATGATCAACACATTAGTAAAATTTATAAAAAAAGGAACATTTCAAATTCTTTACACATGATTATTCTTCGAAAGAATTAAGTAGGTAGCAGGGGCGCAGCTAACCAATAACCCGATTCCTGTCGGCTTCCCTTAGGAAATTATGACAGTCAGTAGTTCTCAGCAGTGTTTAATAATAACACTGAATGTATTATTTAATACTTACACCATAAAATTAAAGTATTACAAAACCCTAACCTACATTAAAAAAATTGTCTTTATATTCCAACGAAAACAAAACATTTAAAGTGCGCGCCAATTTTGCTCTAGTGCCTCCAGTATAACTCGTTGTCCGCCCGGGTTATGAAAACTTAAATTTCTATACAAAATAATCTCGTCATGACGTCACTTCAGGTCACGTGACACGCTGTTTTTTGAGGCAATAGTAAGCCGTAAAAAGTCGAGTTATGATAGGTACAGTGTAGGAATCCATTCGCTGAATTTCGTAAGCGTTCGGTTTGGTTCGGGACGGGGCCGGGGGGAGGGACAAGCTCCACGCTCCACGCACGCAATAATTTTAAACGTTTGTCGACTGTATTGACGTAAATAGTTAATAGAATTTATAACCTTTAATTTTGTTGATACTTGTAGTTAATTAGCATTTTGTTCGTTGTATTCATATAAGTTATTAGTGTAGTATTAGTGTAACAATTAGAATTGGATAATCGTGAGTTTGTTGTGAAATTGTGCGTTCGCCGTCGTTGTAATTAGGACTTTGTGGTAAGTCGATAGATTAGCAAGTTGAAATTACTTTTTTAGAGTAGATTTGAAAAGTTATTAGTAGGGTGGCGGCATTAATAGTTTTAGATTGTTGTGTGACAGATTATTTGCTTCGTGAGGAAACATGCTTTTCAAGGTTAAATTTTGAAAATAAGAAACACATAATTAGGCTAGGTCGTGCTCGACCAGATATGACTATAAACTACAAACGACGTGATGGGTTGGAATGTTTCCCTTTACGATAAATATCAATCTGGTAGTTGGACTGGTAGTTGTAAATTAAATAAGATGTTTTGTTTTCCATGTTTACTTTTCTCAAATTCTAGTAGTTTATGGAATAAAGGGGGTTTTACAGATATTAATAATCTGACGAATTCATCAAAAAAACATGTGCAGACTGAAAAGCATATTCGTAGCTGTTTAGATTTACATGACTTCGGGAATAGTAGGATAGAACCATTTTTCACTAATTCGCTTGAAACTCATAATAGGAAAGTAGCTCGAAATAATAATAAAACAAATAATAATAATTTAATAATAATAATTTAATGAAACGGTTTATCGACACCGTTATTTTGTTAGGTAAACAAGAAGTAGCTTTTCGCGGCCACGATGAACGTCCGAATTCTGATAACCGCGGTAACTATATTGAAACCTTGTTATATCTGAGCAAGTATGACACCGTATTGGACTCTCATTTGAAACTATGTTCTTCAGTTCAGAACCCCGTGTTTTCTGGTCTTTCAAGTGATATTCAAAATGATTTAATACATAGGTAGTATTGCATCCGTTTTACGAGACCACATTAGAATCGAGATAGATAAAGCTCCATTTCTGTCTGTAATGATTGACGAAACTCCCGATGTTAGTCATAGGGAGCAATTGACTGTAATTTTTCGATATTTATCTGAAACTGGAATCGAAGAACGGTTCCTAGGTTTTTACGATGTTAGCGGAAGTCGAACTGCTGAAGTTTTATATAAACAGTTGTTATAAATACTTGACCAGTATCGTTGTAGGAATAAGTTAGTTGGTCAGTCTTACGACGGCGCGGCAGATTTTTTTCATTTTTGTTTTTTTTGTTTTTGCTCCGGCTTACCTTTCTCATAAACTCACCCTTCGCCACTGGTAGGTAGGTACCTACAATATGACTTAGAACTATACAATATAACGCAAGTTAACGTCTAAACCCTATTGCCCTGGCGGGTCCTGTAAGTCCCTCGTCATGAAGATAGCAGCGGTAATGACCGGCGGTGGTCATTACGCAAGCGATCTATTAAGATATGGCGTCGTTTTGGGGCAGATTGCAGACTTCCCGCGCTCCCAGGGGATGAGGGTCATGGGAGAGAATGAGTTCCAATTGAGTTGGAACGTGAAACATTTGGGGGATTGATAAGCAATCATCAGTTTTGCCTAAAAAGCGTTTCCCAATTTTCTCGCTCATAATTTGAAAGGGGTTACCAACAACGGCATTTTCAATGTCAATCTTGGGGAGATTTTGTAAGCACGCAATTAAGTAGATACTGATGATACAAGTGGCTACTGCTAATCCTTTTCACGATTTTACCACAGGTGTTACCGAGAAATCATTTACATAAAGCACCTTCGGCCAAATTCAATTAAAATAAAACGATCTCTGACGGGATTCGACAAAAAAAGTAGTAATGTAACTATAGGCAGAATGCATTCCTTGCAGTCGCATAGTTTAACGTACGGTGACCCTGAAACAGGTGGCCCACATAACGAAATATTTATAAAAATTACTAAAATATGCGAAAAATAATTTGTAATTCACTATAAAGTGATTAATTTTCTATGGAACTAAATAAATTGACCAGCAATTACAGTTCAAAGTTTAATTTCGGAGAAACAATGTGAGTCACCGTGCGAGATGAATGGAACGCGCCCGGCTGTGTGACTCATTCATTGCGCATCCATTCATAAGTTTTTTGGCGCGCTTTCTAGTTTTGACTTTACTACGCGCCCATAGATGGCGCTGATGTAAATCAGAGAATTACGATGATGCAATATTGCTTTTTTTTGTTTCTAAATAATCACTAAGAATAATCGAACGCAGCCGCTAAATATTCATTAATGAGCTAAAGAAATACACCATAGACAAGTAAAAATAGGGTACAGAACTCCCATTAATTCTACATCTTTGTTCTGTTTTAACTTCTGTTCATCATAATTAACTTTGCATTAATTTAAAACAGCGATTTTTTAATTTAACGTATTCGGTATGGACAAAAGAGTATGTTAAAATTTATACCGCGAAAAGTTCACCCTCGCGTGTACGTTTTTTTAAAGAAAACATCTAATTTAAATTTTACGTGGTTGAAAAAATTATTAACAGACATGTTTGTATGGAGTGTTTATCGAAGAGATTAGGACACACACAAGACCCCCCAAGGCCAAGGTCCAAGGTCCTATTACAAGTAGGTTAAAACGAAATACATTTTGGTACACAGAAATTTCGATAAAAATAAAATTACGATTTTTTTTTATGTACTTCAATCATAAATGTTTACAGCAGTTTTTTGAATTACTTAATTAAATATTATAATACGCTATCCAACAAAATTAAACATATAGTACTAGCGCAAGATATTAATCAAAGATTTTTTGCAATGGCGGTTCAGGCAAAAATGTAACAGAGTTAAATTTTGTTTATCTTTTATTTATAGGGTCTATCTCACTACAAGGAAGTATTCCAGTATTGTGCTCGTAGGGATCTTGACTATTTAAATAAATCAAAAAATAAAAAGTTTTTATTACTTACTGGAAGAATGGGTACAGTAAGAAAGAAAGAAAAATAAGTTTATTTGTCACAGAAACACGTGCATAAAAAAAAAAGATGATAAACTCGAGTAAATAATAAGGAAAATGAAACAGAATAGATTTAAATACAATAACGAGCACAAAACAGAAATAGTCGGCAGCTGCTGGCACGTCATGACTGTGACAAGAAGGCTTCCACTCAGCATGATGTAAATCTCATTAAAGCAAAGGTCTTATACAATGTGCACTTAATAGGTGTCAAAGGAGTGCTTTGGCACTCGTACTAGGATTACCCTGTATCACGAATGCCATCACCTTCCTCCGGACCAACTCAGATAGTTGTTGATTTTCCGGGCTCTGGAATTGTTCTGAAAGCCGTGGAATACCTCTCCACTCCTCAAGCAACTTAGGACATGTTGCCCCCTTGTCGCTACGTCACTATGGGCTGGTGACAGTTTCCAGGAGCCCATTTATAAGTATGCAAGTCGCCCCCTGCCTTTTTATCCGTGTACATTATAAAACATTGATCAGGCAGGGGCCATAGTCCTTCCATAGTTCCAGGTCACCAGTCAACTTAAGCCACCCAAATCCATAGTTCAATATCTTTGTTTCCATATCCTGCAATAGTCCTACACCAACCGGGGGTTGTCCTTGGGTGCACTTGCATAGTACATACAAGGATAATCGTCGGCTGGTGCGTCATTTCGCTCTGCGAATTGGCTTTGGCCCCTCGTACGCCTTCTAAAGGTCCGGGACCTCAGGATCCCGACAAATGTCAAGAAACGTAAAAATTATAATACTAATAATAAAAACGTTTAATTTTCTCCACCACCTAATGAACAATCAGTACAATACATAAATGTGTAAACAAAAATACATTGATGTATTGGAGCCTGTACCAGAAATACCTGATGTAGCCTACAAATACAAGTTAAGCTAAATTTAACTCTGTTACATTTTTGCCTGAACCGCTATGGCAAAAAAAAACTTTTAACAATATCTTGCGCTAGTACAATATGTTTAATATTGGAGGATAGCGTATTTCAATATTTAACTAGGTAATTTAATGAAAAAAACCGACTGGTAACATTTTTGCTTGAAGTACAATTAAAAAATTTCGTGATTTTATTTTTATTTAAATTTCCGTGGAGGTAAATATTTGATTCTGAAATAATAATTAGTTTTACCAATTTTTTACATAATGTAACAAAATTTTCCGGTTACCTAACTATTTTGCCTGAATTTTTATTCACAAAATCGCGTTCTTGTTTTTTTTTAACCTTGATGCGGTCCTGGAACGTGTTTAATTTTTTATATTATTTTAAGATGTAGTGCATGGTTCAAACCTAATTTCCACGGCATATATACCCAAGAGACCCAAAGAGGTCCTTGAGACGCGCGTTGATGTCTAACATTCTTAGGCCCGTATTACAGAACCTCACTCCACACTCAAGCATTACTTAAAACTAGTTTCAACCAATCAAAACGCTTTGAACTAGATTTAAATAATGCTTGAGTCTTGAGTGTGGTTGTGTAATACATTTCACAATCAGAAATATAAAGCGAGTTGCCCACTCTTAAAGCGTAGTGGTAGTACCTATGAAAAGAACGGGCAAGAAATTCCACGGACACTCTTTTAAATCGTAAAAATGTTACTTAATATTCTTTACATCATTCATGTTGAAATTATACATGGGATAACAATGTAGGAAGACGTGCACGTTAAAAACTTTCGTAAAAAAATAAAAATAAAAATAAAAAATACGTGTGGCACTCGAGGACTGCCGCGGTAAAGCTATTGCATAGCATATATTCAAAAATAAGAAGATAATATTGTTGATTTAAAAAAAAAAATACCCCTATACCCCCCCCCCTAAATCGCAGAATTTACACAACCGTCAATGACGTCTGCCCTCACGCGTCTGCCCGCGTTCGGGTCGCGCACTCGGCGATCGCGCGTCATTGCCTATCCCGCCCCTCCACCCTCGTTCTGCGCGCCCGCCGTCGACTCATCGCAGGTCATTCTTATCGTTCTAACTTTTAAAATATTAGTCCAAATTACTTAGTGTAAAAGACAAATTTTATCTACATTAAATACCGAAAGCGATGAAGATATTTATTTTGATACGAATTAACTAAATACTCTAAAATATGCAACTTAAAAAAAGTATTCAATTTAAATGTATTTATAGCTCACTATTTTGGCTATAATGGCTTCCACATAAAAGGTAGATATATGCTGTCGCGGACTTTTATTTAGAACTCTTTAAGACAAACAACCCCACAATACATTCTTTTCATGTAACTCCAGCGGTTTAGGCAGCGCACGCAAAGATAGATCTCAGAGGGCAGGATTTTTTCCGACTTACTGGATACTTATCGTTATATTATGGCTAAATCACATAAAATCTTTATAAATTGTAGCCTATGTGTTATTCTGATATATAAGCCACATTACTGTAAAGTTTCATTAAAATCCGTTCGGTAGTTTTTGCGTGAAAGAGTAACAAACATCCATCCATCCATCCTCACAAACTTTCGCGTCAGGTTTTTTTTTCGTTACGGAATTTCTACATTCGGTCGCCGCGCTCAGAGTCTCCGATAAAAGCTATGCAATAGCTTAAAAACAAAAAAAATAAGCTTTTGCAGCTAAGAGATGACCAACTCCAACTGACGGCGCCCGTTCATCACCATTCAGCTCAATGAAACCATTTTGAAGGGAGCTAATATTAAATTAACCTAGTACTCACTGTAGTCAGCAGCGGCTGCGCTGGTGGTGGCCTGGTGTTCCGGCAGCGGCTCCGGCGGGGCCTGACCCGTTGCGCCGGCGTGAGCGTGACGTAGGTATGCGTGGTAGATACGTGCCGACTGCTCGCTGCCGTCGCATACCTGAACAAGGACAATACAGTTAAAATGGTCAAACTTTTATGCTATAAAGGCTTGGCAGGTTCGGCTTACACCAAAACAGAGAGGAACACGTTGAAACTAAATGGAGAGATATAAAAATAACGAAAACGTGTGTTTGAGACATCTCTCATCTCCTCTTTTGTGGATTGAAGAGTAGCCTGTGATTTTTGAGGGAGTCATTTCTTCCAAGCCTCCTTAATTGGAAGAAAAGCAGGGCTGACTTTAAAGGAGATCATTCATTTTGGGCTAAATTATGAAAGTGCCAGCCAAACAAAAAAAACGTTATATTCCGTTGGAACATGTTATTCTCTTCACTTTTTACTATGGGACCATATCTGTAGGGTCATTCGCATCGCTGTTATGCGAGTTTGAAAAATACTGTTTTCAGTAATAATAGTAGTACGATAGTAGTAGTTTAGTACTGGACTATGTTCTAGTAGATGGAGATATGCAGGCTGCTGTAGGCTAATTGTGTAACACATTTTCTTTTAGAATACGAGCCCAAAATGTAGTACTCGGAATCGTTTGCCATATTTGGAATCGCATAACAAACATTAGGAACCTTATATTGAAGGTAAAAGTTTCAACTTTTATTTATATTTTTTCACGAAAATAAGTTTTAAATGTTGTAACTTAAGAGGCTTACAACAGCTAAAGCGCGGTCACTGTCGGACTGCATAGAAATGAAAGAGAAGCGCGATGACGCGACGCAGGTAATTTATTGCAAAATATGAACCAGTTAGCGATTTACAAAAAATCTATTGATTGGACTGGAAAATTAAAACACTATTATGCTAATATGTAGCTTGTAGAATAATCTGACAAAAAATCAGAATTATTGCATGTAAATTAATATGATTTTTATTCGTTAAAAGAAATTTTTAGAGGTATCTTCATGATTTTTTTCTATCGTATCAAATTAGTTGTATTATGTTTTCAACACACTATCATACTAGCATATATCCTGAAGAATATCATATATTTTTCTGATTTTGTTTACTGCAGTGGATCATATTCTTTTAGGCATTATAAAACTTGCGTTTAGGCACGTTTAGGTCCAGTAGTCCCCTTAAATACTCCCACAACTCCTGTACCGTTGCATGCACCCATAGGCACAATGGCCAACGTGCGTTTTATTGCTCCTGCCGTTAACAGTGATTTTTAAGTAATAAAATTTAATTAAGCTAAAACTATTGCTAGTTACTATTGTTGTTAGTTAGATGTACAGAATGCGTAGATAACGGATATGTGATGGGTCTTTTAACACCCAAAATGAATAAACTCCAAGTTGTCATATGTTTCAAAGCGGTACGGAAGAGAAAGGACGACGAATAATAAATAATAACCGTATTATTCCAATAATTCGGCTATTTCAATGTACTACTTAGCTATTGCAAAGCGTGTATAGCAATAGCTATCCTAAATAAAAATCAATTAATTTCATTACATTACTTTAAGCCCGTATCAAATACCTAAGTATGAAAATGTGATTTTCCGAACTCATGTAACTTGACGGAGTATGACCCAACAGTTTGTTACCTTAGTAAAAAAATTAGAGACAAATGTATTCTTTCGGATTATAGCTTTTTTAATTTAGCCCAAAAATGTATGGACGGTGAATGATCTCCTTTGTCAATCACTTGACTATTGTAAAACAGCGTCAAAGATCAGCTATGAAAAAAAATCTGATGTTTGTTCAAGTCGGAAGTGAGTTCGGTCGTTACCCAGTCAATTTGCTACGCTGAACTTACAGTTAGTTCAATATCATCAGAATTTCATTACCGTCTCTGTGAGCCTGCACTGGGGGAAATACGCTGGTTTCACTTACAGTTTAGGTTTTGTTCATGCTCTATGCACACGACGTCTAAAGCGACCGCCGCAAACACTGGCACACAAACAAAGAATAGTTACAATGTGCAGGGAAAACGAAGTTCAGCCGATTCAGACATAGCATAAAAGATGAAAATTCAAAATAAAATAAGTTGTTTTTTTAACATATATAGTCATTTAAAACTAACATCTCACAGGTATCGGCATGTGTACTTATATATGCCATTGTCCAAGGTGAATTGATCCCCCAACCATCGCCACAACAACCCCCATTCCTGCATTCAGAGGAATGGGGGTTGTTGTGGCGATGGTTGGGGGATGCCTATATTCGGCAGTAGACGAATCTCGACTGTACGATGATGATAATAACGTATTTAGTACGGTAACTTATTCTAGTTAGTTACTAGCTTTTGCCTGCAGCTTCGCCCGCGTGGATGTCGGAAAATATCCCACGGTAAGGTACGTACTACCGGGATTACAACCTAATAGCCGAGAAAAAGGTCATTAATTCCTAGCGCTGCGCCCGCGTTGTCGTCAACAATAATTATTTTGTTACGCGTAATTTTGAATTTGTGTTATCTTCACAAAGTATTCATTGTAATGATACTACGATGTCAAAGGCATTTAAATGCCCAATTTAAATAATATATTTAATGTATTTAATAATATATTTATAATACCGGTCGAAATAGGTTGGGAAATAAAATACTTTATATACATAATCAAATTATTAAAGATAAAAATGGTTACTGTGGGTCATCGTTGGCTCACGGACTTTTTTGTTGAACTTTTTAAGTCATATAATCTTGGGGAACATAATTTTAATTTATCTCTCGTGTTTTACGCGGCGCACGCGTAGAGCATGATTTTTTCCGACATCTTCAACAATAATCGTCATATTTCAGCCAATTTACACAAAACCTTAATAGGTTTGGTATATAGTTCACACCAAAACCTTCATCATGATTGGTGAAAACCGTTTGAAAATCCGTTCGGTAGTTTTTGAGTTTATCGCGTTCAGGCAGTCAGACGGACAGACAGAAGGCCGCCCGACTTTGTTTTATAATATGTAAGGATAAGGATACTTATTTAGGATACTAACTTATTTTCATCATCATCATTTCAGCCGAAAGACGTCCATCGCTGGACATAAGCCTCCCCGAAGCGTCGCCATATTAACCGGTTCTGTACTTCTCACATCCACCGGATTCCTTGCAGCTTTCACGTATTTCACTTATTTTAGTTTCGTATAACTTGTTTAAAGTAGATAGTCCGTAGTTCCGTACCTGCAGCCAGTTGTCCTCCGTGAGCTGCAACAGCGCGCGACCACTGGCGGGCAGCAGATGGCGGCGCGGCGCGCACACGCCGAACGTGCGCGCCACCCAGCGCACGCAGCGCAGCACGTCTCCACGCTCCCATTTTTCCGGATCTGGAACGTACGCAAGGAAATCAGTATGGTCATTTAAGGATCCGCAGTACAGCAGTGGTGGCCCGGTGGTAGTCCCGATTTAGGAGAGGCCGTGAAGGTTGGAACCCAGCTAGACATGCATTTCTTTGCAATTTATTTTATAACCACTGCTCAAAATGGTAAAGAAAAACATCATATTCGTGCGGAAACCGGCGTGTGCCCCGTGGGTGGAGGGCTCCGGTCCGTTACCACTCTCCTAACCTCTGAACATGCTTACAATGTTATTATGATCACTCAAACCATCTGCCGAATTTGAACTCGTCTCATTACCTACCAGAAGTTTATGAAATTAAACATAAGCAGTACCTTTGTTGTTTTTTTATCTTTATGTATTTTCTCTTTTATGTGTTTCGTATCACGTACATCAATAAATAAATATATAACAATTTGACAACGACGATACAAACTACTCGTACTTAATAATGACAATTTTTATTCAAAATATGGTTTCTGTGGCGTCTCTAGATTGGATAAAAAAATCTAACTGGTCGTCAGCAATGTGTTGAAGTTACTAAATTAAATGAAAATCTTGAATCCTCTGTCAACAGATCCAGATCTAAACTAAATTATTATGGCCCAAAACGCTCTGTTTTGGGCCCCTTGTTATTCTTACTACATGTTTATGAATGATTTACCCGATTCAATCAACTACGATAGGCCCTATTCGCTGATGATATTTCTGTATAACAGAAATGTCATCAGTGTGCCCAATAAAAGTAAAGGTTCACATGAAAATAATATAAACGAAGCTGTACAGTCTGTAATAAAATGGCTTGAATCTAATAACCTACGTGTAAATATAAATAAACCAAATTAATTAAATTCCGTACATACAAAAGCAAACACTCGATAAATGTAGAACAGGGTGGCACAGTCAGTGGTAACTGCCGCGACTTACGACTTGTAGACCGTAGTTTCGAACCCAGGCGGGCGCTTTACTTTATGTAAATTATTTTATCATCACTACTCTCAAAACAGTGAAGAAAAACATCGTGAGTAAATCGGCATGTCCTAGAACCAAAAATTCGAAGACATGTGACATTCACCAACCCGCACTGCGGGTCCGCGTGGTGGATTACAGCCCACAGAGAGGAGGCCTGTGTCCCAGCAGTGGGGGACCTTGAAGTCTGACTATGCTCGGATAGTATTACCATTAAAATAAGAGATTTAAACAAATGTTGTAATTGAAAACAACACATTAACAAGGTACGCAGTAAACTTTTATAGATTTGTTTGTATTGTGTCAGACGAAAAAACAGCCCGCATAGCATATTATTATAGTGGATATCAAGGGCGTCGCCAGCCGATGGCCCAGGGGGGGGGGGGGGGGGGACATGATATATGGAGGATGGCAAAAGTATGATTTGTAGGTACAGTCAAGAGTCAAGAGCACATGAAGCTTTACACTTGTAGTGCGAGTCTTACCCCTACGGCGCACAATGGGGGCCAAAATCGACGCTGGGGTACATGTTTTTTGACAAATCAGTTTCAACTCGGTAGTCCCGATAGGAACTGAGAAAATTACCATTTTTAATGTATGGATTGGAATCGGACCGTCCGGGTCGTTTTTCCCAAAACTATTCAGAACTGTAGAGTAGAGCTGAAACCTAACAGGTATTATGACTGGGCCTACCACCAACACATACGAATTACGTCCCCAGACTCTGGATTAGACACCGTTTGGGAGAAAAAACAAATAAAAGTCGTCCAAATTCTCCAATTAAAAAAAAATTAGCTTTATAAATTTGTAGTTTCTTTACATTAAAAAGCCTTGTATTTGTCGATTTTTTTTTGGATCTCTACGAAGGGGGCAGCGGGCCCCTTTGCCCCCCCCCTTGGCGACGTCCTTGGTTAATATGTTGAATCAATTTTAAGATACGGACTTATAATATGGAGCAATTCAACAGATAATGATATCAATAACAAAATGATATACAGTAATATGACTGTTGCGGCTTGATCGTGAAAATGTGGACCGAGGCGAAGACGAGCCACACATACGTGAGTCCATCAATGCCAGGCTGCGGCCAAGGCTTGTATAGTACTTTTCTCAAATAATGTAAATTCTGCGATCGTGACCGCTTAACACGACAGATATGAATTTTCATACAAACATTGCCGGCCGGGCGCTCGCATGTATTTGGAATTTATCTCGAAGAAGGTAGTCAAAATAATGTTCAAATTTTGAAGCATGTTTGAGAAAAGACATTTTGTCGTACTCTTACAAAAAAAAACTTGAGAGGTGTCAAGGGACACCCGGATGGAACGAAGTTCTCACGGCACAGATAAACAAGTGATTTCAACCACTGCTACAATATTTATTGTGCCTCTAACAACATAACGTCATCTTACGAAAATGTCACGAATTTATATGGCTTTCTGTCAGTACAAGAACGAAAGCTGTAGGTCGGTTGAAAAAATTCAAAAAAATAAAAACAGAGTGCGCTGTCATTCAATTTCGCGTTACAGCAAAAAGTGTCGTGACAACTTTTCGTAAGATTTTTTTCCGTCTAGCCCCCTTTCACAACGCGCGATAAGGAACTTCGTTCCAAAAAAATGTGTAAGAGCTATAAGCAGTGTGTCGTCGGTCCAAAATTAATTCAAACTAGGCTGATCAACACGTTTCGATCGTCAAAACTACTTATACCCCAAAAACGCCCGCCCTTCATTTCGTACTGCTTTAGGTGGGAAGAAGAAGTGGCGCAACAAACTCCCCAGCAGCACAGCTGTCTGTTCAGTTAGAAAAACTTGATTCTATACAGTAAGTCCACGTGCATCTTGTAGGCCTGTATTCAAAAAACTTAAGCTATTGACTTTGACCGGCTTGTATTTGTTTGAGGTATTGGTTTTTTTAATGCCGGGTACAGATTGGTAAAACATAACATGAAATGTACAAAAATGAGCTAAATCAGCATGTCTAAATTTATGTAATGCAACATGAAATGTCAGATAACTAGGCGAATTTCTTTCAACGTGTGTTACATTTCATGTTACGTTTCACCAATCTGTACCCTAACGAACGGAAACCCTAAGGAAAAAACTATAAAATCTAACTTTTTAGTTGTAGTACCTACCCCACACTTTGTTCTCATCTTTGGTAAAATATGCACACGTTACAGCTTACAATATATACTTTGGTAAAATGGGTTCAATATTTTATCACGTGAAAGTAGTGTTCAGTATATTCAGATAGAACTTTATCTATTAGTTGAGAATATCGTCAAACATTAATTTATCATCCACGGCGTAGCACCGCCCGCCATAGCACCGTAGCCGTAGGACCAATCTATCATGCCTGTTATAGTTTACCATCTATGCATGCTAGTGTAGGGCTGTAGTGATGATTTAAGTGAAAGAGATCACATAAATAGGTGTCGCAGACAGAATTGTTATAATTAATTATGCCAAATAATTGCCTATCCGCTTACATATCCGGTGCTAATATTTTCATTAAGAATGACACCCACTGATGAACCAATATTATAAATGCGGAAATGAGTTTGTTTTTTTTTTGTTACACTTTCACGTTAAAACGGCTGAACAGATTTGGATGAAATTTGGTACATGGGTAGACCGTGACCTGGAGAAGGACATAGGCTACTTTTCATCCTGGATCGAAGAAGAAGTCGCGGGTAACAGCTAGTTATTATATAAAGGTCCAGTGGAGGATATACTATGCGCCTATTGTCCCACTCGAAAGTTTAGTGTTAGTTGTAGGCACATGATCGTCAGAGGACATCAGGGGAATGGTGGAAAGAGTGACAGGTGACTCTTTTGTTTGTTTATAAAGGCCCGGCTTCATGCTCATTCTTTGTAGCTCAAATAGCCAGTTATTTGTCTTGATATAGAATATGGTCGGCGAGGACTGCTGATCCTTCAAGCAGTAACGCCGTAACCACGTAAAGAACGTATCCTTATGTAATTACTATCTGGCTTATAGCTAGCTAGGGTATATCTTATTTAAAAACGATTATCCGCTACTTACATTAGTTAAAGAAAATTAGAAAAGCCAGATTAGATCGAGTTCGATGACGTCTTTCAGCTGAGATTATGACGTTGATGACAAGCTAGCATGCATCAAGTTAGAACAGTGCCTGCATTGCAGTAGATTGTCTTAGAATGATATACTTGAATCTGAAGAGACCTTTCTCTAGAAGCAGGATGTGTATAAAAATGATGAAATAGGTACCTATGTATATAAATTCTCTCACGGCGTGATACTGAACCCTAACAGATGTGTGTTTTAAATGTCATTTGTTTTTGTAGTGATTCCTAGAAATGTGTGTGTCAGCCATCTCGTAGTCGATAATGTGTCGAAGGTTAATCGGAATATCTTGTTTTTGTGCGCTCGGAATTAATTTGGCATCACCATCACCACATACAGTGGCAGGGACATCAACGCAAAAACTGTTACCATAGATTCAGTACATGATTCTGAACGAAAAATATCAACGCCGGAGTTGATATATTTCGTCGGTTATTAAAAAAAAAAACTGCTGTTCCATACATTTTGACTACGTAGTTTTCTATGAAACAGCAGATTTTTTTTATTAACCGACTAAAAATTTCAAGGCTGGGGCGTTCAGAATCATGTACTGAATCCATGGTAACAGTTTTCGCGCCGATGTCCCTGCCACCCTGTATATGGACATTAATTAAAAATCAATGAGTACTAATTGGTAGTTTGTGCCTCATTTTAAATTAATTCAATTCGGGCAGCAGAGTCGCGGAGATCATCGTCTCCACAAAGAATTCCGAACGTATTAAAACAAAATTGTTATAAGTGTTATTATCACAATAACAAAAGTGATTGCATGTCCCTACTGATGACACCAAGAGTTGCAGGTATACAAGATATAAGTATAGGTATAACCGGAAGGGTATCCGCCTATGTAATTAAGAAATGGAAACAACACCAACCCTTTTTTGATAACATCATTAAGATATTATTCGTTTAAGTTCAATATAACCTAACACTTGCCTATAATTTTCTATTTTAATTAGTCAATGTTTAATGATAGTACATAATTATATTTAGCACGTAAATGTATCCTCCCTAAATGGGGTAAGTAGTGAGGGGTTATTTCCAAACTTCTTTGAGTTTTTTTTTTATTTCAGTGTGCGTGAATAAAACGAGATTAAGTAACTAATGTTTTAGAAAAAATATTTGATTATTATACTTTCTTAAATAAATTACTTACTTCTTGATTTCGACAAATATAAGTGAATGTACTATAAAATACTGAAAACATAGTAAGATTAAAATGTTTGCTCAGCTTGGAATTGCAGTTTGATGAGATTGTGAGCTACAGACTAGTTAGAGGATGGTCGTAGGCCTAAACGCTGACCTGCCGACCATAAACTAATGCGGATATTATTGTAATTACCTATTGTTGATTGTTTAAATATGGCCTGACGTAAAATGGAAGTTCTATTTATAAAACCTATCCCTTAGTAAATTATTAATTTAACTAAGTATTCAAAGAAGAAAATCCACTAGATAGGTACTAAACAGACTAATTAAAAGTATAAGTTTTATTGTTTTATCAACCGATGCTTTTATTAGGATTTATTATTTACATTAGTTATTTCGTTATTTAAATATCCATCTGCTAGAGGAATGTTAGCACAGTCAGCGTATTTGTTTATATAACTTTAGTTAATTTCAAAATTTAATAGTGTCAGCTTGATTGCAAATTCTTTAGTTTCCACGAACTTAACCACAGTAGATGAAAATACTTTAATAATTTTAGAGGTAAAAACCTTCGACTGTCAAAAGTTTGAATAAGGTTATTATTAATATCGGAATGATGCTCAAATGTTAGCTAACTCTTGGAGCAGAACACAGTTTCAGTACATATTATTTGCGTAAACCAAATGTAAAATAAATGTCACAAAGAAATATTGTTTTTGTTTTCCTTTCGATATACATACGCTGTTGCCACACATGGGTAACATAATGTAACACTAGCTAGAGAGTGGAGACCTGTTCGGATCCGTGCATCCTTCGAGCGAGGTTAAAGAACACCGCAACCGAACCGTAACACCTTCGGCTTAGGGAGATTCACATATGGGTCACTTGCACTACACAACACTTAGCACTACAGGTGGGACTTTACCGGCGGGCACGGTGTCATCCCCCGACTCATCCACGTCGGAGTCCATGCATTCATTGCGGGGCGCCAGGGTGTCCTCACTCGCAGCGCGGCACACTAGGAGACGCGGCGCGCTAACACGCACGTTTTTATACTAAGATTCGCGACAGCGCGTCACCGACGTGACGTAGCGATTCGTCAGCGCTCTGCCTTGCGTCGAGGAAAACGCTTTCTGGGAAGCTGCGCATGCGACTCGTGCACTGCACACTCGCGTCAAGATCACACCCCGCACTGTTATGCTTTCAATTGATGAGCACCATTTATAAATATCAACGAAAGTGATAATAATATCTTAATAACCTATAATTAGATAAGGAAATATCATTTACATAATACAGTATCGTCACGCTGTTTATAATTTATAGAGAAGGCAGGGACAAGATATTTACAAAAAATGTATAGTTCGTAATTGAGGCGGCAGATGGCGCTAGTGCTACATCTCGATGCATTTTCAGGGAAGAAAAGTTTACACGGAGATCGTAATAAGTACCTGAACTTATAACAAAAGACGAGAGATACCAGGAGCTCCCAATTCTAAATGGTAACAGTAGGGACATAGGTTGTTTAACTGATAATAATTCTGCTTATATAACGACCGATTGATGTATCAGAATGATTCACCATGAACGCCAAAAGCAATATATTCGTAGGTAACACGAAGTAATTATTATCAAGATAATTCAGCACTTAACTGTATATTTACACGATAAGTCCAGCGGAGCAGATGCAACACTAGCTGGACCGCAAACGATCTACTAAACGATTATCTTGTCGTTCACACTGAACTACGAGCATTATTGGAGTTACGACCTGAATCATTGTAGATACATTGCACATCTAAAATATCTAGCAAGGTTTAAGGGTTTTCTAAGTACATAATATAGGTATGTACCTATCTAGAGATTTAACTACGTAGCCATAGGTTATGCATAAGTATTGGTTAAATATGGATGCCGGGAAAACCATAGCCAGCCTGCCAGCCGCTTGCCAGCCGCCTGCCAGCCGCCTGCCAGCCGCCTGCCAGCCGCCTGCCAGCCGCCTGCCAGCCGCCTGCCAGCCGCCTGCCAGCCGCCTGTCAGTCGCCTCGCATCCTCGGACTCGTTGCTTTGTTTATAGGGTTCCGTAAAAAAAACGGAACCCTATTAATATGCCCCTGCTACCGTCCGTCCGTCTGTCAACGGGCTGTATCTCATTAACGGGACTACAGGACCTAAATGTGCCTAAACGCAAGTTTTATAATGCCTAAAAGAATATGATCCACTGCAGTAAACAAAATCAGAAAAATATATGATATTCTTCAGGATATATGCTAGTATGATAGTGTGTTGAAAACATAATACAACTAATTTGATACGATAGAAAAAAATCATGAAGATACCTCTAAAAATTTCTTTTAACGATTAAAAATCATATTAATTTACATGTAATCATTCTGATTTTTTGTCAGATTATTCTACAAGCTACATATTAGCATAATAGTGTTTTAATTTTCCAGTCCAATCAATAGATTTTCTGTAAATCGCTAACTGCTTCATATTTTGCAATAAATTACCTGCGTCGTGTCATCGCGCTTCTCTTTCATTTCTATGCAGTCCGACAGTGACCGCGCTTTAGCTGTTGTAAGCCTCTTAACCGCATTATGTATTTCTATTGGCGACTTAACAACGAATAATAAAAATAAAATTATTTAGGTATATTAAACATTAAAGGGGGTTCCCATACATAAAACATTAGAAAGAAAAAAAAAAACTTCGTTACCCTGGCATGTGGGGTATGATTGTCTAGAACTCATCGAGTAGAGTATATATATACGTATATATATATATATATTTATCTTAAAAAATTTAGAAATAAGGGTCTATAAAAGTTGTCAGTTTAAACCATTTTTGTACGAGCTCTATCGCAACAATTAAACAAGTTAGGGATTTGAAACTTCTGTATACTATGAACTATATACTGTATATAATGAACAAATACTAAAAACGCCGATTCATAAGGACATTATTTAAATATGGGCGATTTTCTGCAACTGCAAAAAAATACTTTTTAATTCAAAGTATCATTATGAAATACGATTTTTAAATTTGAGATGAAAAATACACTTCGTTTAGTATTTTCATTTAACTGAACTAAAAACCAGCCAAGTTTGTGTCGGACCACGCACACCGTAGGGTTCCGTAGTTGGGATGAATTTATCCCAAAAACAAAGTTCTGTGCCCCGAAAAAACTACAACTGTGCTTCACCCAAAGCAACCAGCGAGTAGGTACCAAAGAGGACATTTTGGCTGAGAACCGTGAAATGTGTTTAAATTTTCATCGGCGAGGATAATATTCGTCAGAGAATTTTAACACTGCGGTGAAGAATTGTAGTTCTATGTCAGCGCCATCTCTTGACCGATAGTGGAATTAATGTAATTTTTGTTAATGATCTCAAAAAGTGAGCTTCTATCACATAGAATAATATTAGATTTTTCTCTATGCAAACTTCGGAGATAGCTTTAGTTGTTGATGGCTTTTGCTGCTTCACTAAACAATGAGTAAATACAGGAACCTTCTACTATGGGTTCTCAATAATAATCGAAGAATATACCTACTAATATAATCAAAGTTAACGTAAGTTCATCCTTAAGATTGTTCTAAACTTTATGATTTAGAATAGATTGACTAAATGAGCAGTAAGGACCTGTCCTGGAGTCTGGATTTTTGCCTGATTGATGGCAATAGGCTCGCCTATTACGTGGGACTTAAACATAACTGGCGAAATGTGGGTGTACTATATAGGAACCTACGCCTCTGCATAAGCCTTTGGGGAAATACAAGCGTGATGTTATTGTATGTGACCAGTCATTTACTAAAGGCTCAGGTAAATTCTTGGAACACCACAAGTATTTTTTTTAAATTCATCGTCAAAAGTCGAAAACTATGCAGCATAAAAAATAAAAGAAAAATGTTTGAGAATGTGCAAATAGCGCTTTTTCATATGATACGCCACCATGTCCTAGTAGCCCCACTTTGAATTTTTAAGACGTGTGTGTATTTCATTCAGCAAATTCTTGTACCAGTTGTTCATCTGTTAAGGCCTCTCCGGCGTTTAAAATCTTTTGGCTACTTCTGTTACCTCTTTACTGTAACTCTAGTACTAGAAGTTACTCTTAACGTTAGCCCAAAAAGATTTAGGGTCACTTGACATTTGGCTTTGTACACGTTGGCGATATTGATCCAGTGCTAGTCAAATCTTCCCTTTAACTGTAGCCCTACACTGAGCAAACGTTTCGTAATCATTCACTAAACCACTACTTTTATATTTTTATGAAGAGTAGCTTTTAGTTAGAATCTGATATCGTATAGCAGTCAGAAATTGTGTAACTTTAATTGAGATTACAAGACGATGTGCTAATACAGTAATTATTTATTTTTAACCTGTGTTGTCCCACTGCAGCGCAACCGCAACGGCGTCCCTTTTTCCTTCCCGCTCCTGTCTGTTTGAGCTAGTATGCACCAAACCTAACTGTAGTCGTCAAGCTCGCCCCGCCAACTTCTCCTGCACGCGTAGCATGACCACCGGCACCGTAGAAACGAGTTTTGTCGACGGAAGAATAGACAAAATGACAGGTTGTGATTGTTTAACTGAAAACCCGATTCTATGGTGGTCATGCTACGCGTGCTATGTCTGCCTCGATGTCGCCGGACGTTCTGGGACTTACATGGTGGCAGATTTGGCCCATGGCTTGTTGAATACAGTAATGTATGTAGTAGGTATTACTGTCAGTCGCCACAATCGCCTTGAAATAAAGCCGCGAAGTTCCACCTTGTTTCAGGAAATCTTTAACACTGACGCATGTAGTAACCAAGAGAGTTGTCCACCCAAAACCTCAACAGTTAGAAGTCTATCAGATTACTAAGATTAATAAAATGTTCGTATACATTATCCAGCTGTCTATCTATCACGTACGAGATACGAAAGCTATTAAATGTGTACTATTTAGATACTAGTAGGATCGCGTGGGAAACTAGCGTCGAGACAGTTCCAGGCCCGCCCGTTGACATTCTTTGGGGACGAAACCCTAAAAAATATAAGGCTTGTACTAGTTGTTGACATTACTACGGTACTACCGCTTAAGGCACTGGCAGACTAAAGTCCCCACCGCGGGCCCGGGGCGGACCGCAACTGCCCCCAGTTGCGGTCCGCCCCGATCCCGCGGTCTTGGGGGGCTCACTTCACTCGTTCTTGCATCCTACGTCCTCAAACTATTCTGAATATGTCGACAAAGTAAACCCAAAAAATTTCGAGCTCGCTACGCTCATTCTAGCAGCCTGTATTCGTTTAGTGCTCCAACTTTTCCGTATAAGTGGACAAAGTATCTCCTATTTATAGAATCGTCAAAAGAAAACTTAACCTGTTCTTCTCGCTTCGCTCTCTAGATTATATTCTATGTTCTTTTAGTTCTTAAAATTTCCGCATACCAGCGCGGGGGGGGCCCCAATTCGTTTGCCACCCCGAGCCCCCAACAGGCTTAGTCCGCAACTGGTTTAAGATATGGAAGCTGGTGTAATTGAGAATTTGAATTGGTGGCACATGATGACGTGACATACTTCAGTTCTGTCTCTGAGATGACAACTGTAATGCATCTGAGTATTGCAGATGTCTATAAGTCTATAATCGGTGACCATTCACCACGTAGGCTTTTTATGCCTAAGAAGCTTTTTATCCGACTGCGTAACAGCAAAGACAGGGTTATATTTTTATACTTAGATAGCTGTTTGAAACACAAAACCTTTACAATAGCGCCAAGTGTCTACTGTTTCTGATATAATAATTAATATAATCTAGCACGTATACAGATACTAAAGCTGATTGACGTCAAACGGTCACCGATCCGCATCTGTGGGTTTCCCTTGAAATCTAAGAAGAAGAAGAACTTTCTAAAGTCATCTTGGTAAAGACTTACCTAAGATGACTTTAGTCAGTTCTGGAACAGGCGGTGGGTGGACACCCACCACCTGTTCCATTATAAACTGGTACGAGGTTAGGGTAACTCCCCATCGTTCCTATTACCTATTTTGATAAATTCATGATATTAAGACGTGACGGTCGAATATATCATAATTATCTATGTTACCCAATCTACGGACCCTGCTCAGCCGCCACACATCAGGACAACAAAATGTAAAAATTGATCCCAAGTAAGTAAATCGCCAGCTTAATAAATACACATGCCTAACTATAACGGTATTACAATAAAAACAGTACAACGGTATATAGGTACTACGATTAACGACAACATCCACGGCGATAATAGGTAAGTAGGTAGGTACCTATCTAACGATTTTTATCAGTTATCGAAAAATATCGATGAGAAAAACAATAAAATCTGTTATCACAAAACACTCGTGAACCTAAAAGTGTGAATCATTTTGTGAATCATATAAATAATAGATACATATTTATCATAATCAGTTAGATAGGTAATAGTTTGCTGTATATAATTCTCATATCTCATATAATAATTCACTAATCAATCAAAAACCATTTAATTCGAGCCAAGACTCATGACGGGTTAGTAACAATGGCCTTATAAAACTACGTGTTAGTAAACAACACAATACAGTGATACATGTAACTAATAGTAGTGAATTAAGTATATATGGATGAATGATAGCGGACAGAGTGGCAGTCCAATCTGTCCGCTATCTTTTGCAGAACCCTGTTGGGGCTGGCTATGACTCGTGCCACCATTGATGCTGCGCGCTTGCGTATTATGCTATAAAAACAGTCTACACGCGCCGCCGCAAACATCCCTGACGGACTGCAACACCATGGCAATCCCATCAGTTTTCTGAACGCGTTATGAAGGCTAAGCGTATGCTGTGACGCAGGTCCACGCAGCGCAGGGCAGAGCAGTTTTTGTAATGCATGAATGTACTGACAGTTGCGTACGCTGCGGCGTAGGCATGTGCGACGCAGACATGTGTCTGTTCTGCTCTGCGCCTCGTTGTAGAGCCGGCCACGAAGGGCTCCATACGATGCTCGCGAATACCTCTCCCACAGGCTGCATGTGTAGAAGGTGGTACAGATTGCTCTAAAGACCGTCACCTTTGCGTTTGCAGTACAACGTGCAAACCTGCGGGCCAACATATTCGCACGCACGGACAGAGCCCTCCGTTCCCTTTCAATATCAGCATTGTCTCTAAGCTCAGTGGTGACCAAGTGACCTAGGTAGGTACTTAAATTGTTCCACTCGCTCAAGAAGCCGTTCAGCCGTATGGGAAGCACATCAAGATCGTACTTTGTTTCCCGCCTCAAAAACAATGTACTGACTTTTCAGAACGTTATACAATGCTCTGTTGCGTAGCGTTCACATGTGGCCTAATAGCGCCGACTGATGCGCTTTGCAGCACCTTATCGTCCGCGTAACTTAAATCATTGACACAGACGCCGTCAATGTGACAACCGACATGATGACGGCTAAGCGTCTCAATCAGGGCATTCATATACAAATTGAAGAGGGCGTGAGTAGTACCTCACGGCCTGATTGAGACACATAACTGCACTTTCTGTAGAACGTCCTGGCCGAAACCTGAACTGATTCTCGTGCAGCACAAGACGTTCGTTTAGTTGTGAATGATGCAGGCCACCAAGCACCTTAGCGACTGTGGTTGCTAGAGAAATAGGTCTATAGTTCCCCTTATCTGAAAGATCACCTGTTTTCTATTAACAATAGCAACCACGATTGTCCTCATTAGGTCGGTAGGCCAGTATGAATGACAGTGGTGGATTTGCCATAAGGCCCAGTAGGCCCGGGCCTAGGGCGGCCAGATATTAGAGGCAGCTAATCGAGACAAAAAATTCACTGATTGAACAAGAAATAACTCTAAGTACAACTAACTAACTCTTGTACTTTAGGTCTCAGTCTCATATATTCTAAACGATCGCGCACATTATGGCGGACCGCACTGCACCGTATCGTATAACTAAAAATATGTCAGTAATTGAAACGCGTCATAGAATTTCGCGGCGCCAACCCGACTCATAGTTAACTGAAACAATTTCGAAAAAATTTGGCAATAAAGTATATTCATTATGTAGATATGACGGGTGCTGAGGAAGGGGCGGCTGATACTTACTACATGGCCTGGGGCCTAGGGCGGCCAAGACTGCAAAGCCGCCACTGATGAATGTCCAATACACAAATTGTACAGCAGCGCCAAAACCCTTGGTAAGTGAGAACCGGCGTATTGTAAATGCTCGATACTGAGCCCGTCATAGCCGGCCCCCCTAAATGGGTTCAGGGACGGTGGACACGGGGACGTCCGCTGCCCTCTATCATGTAAGACCCGAGGTGGTGGCGCGTAGTGTTTCAGGCGAGCCCCCCTTAGATGTCGCGGGAGGAGTCAAACACTTCACTCCCCCCGCTCAACCAGACGGAGACCGCAGATGCGGGCTGGCACCAATCAACATTTAAATGTAAATGATTTAATTATCTTTTAAGCAAATGTTATTACTCGACTGAAGATTTTATGAATGAAAAATTTACTTAAATATTTGACATTATTGCCTATACCTAAATCATATTTTATCTCCTTGACCTGTAATGAATTTTGACTTATATAATTAATTTATTTTACAACTATTGTTATTTTTTTATTATTTGTAGAATAATTCTAATGATTAATAATTAAATCTTAATGTAGGTAATGATGACCCATAATTTTACAAACCATATTTGTACGCCGGAAACGGCTGAATATTATGATCGTAATACACAATGCACATATTAACTTTGTACAATATTCTGACAAATAAATGCATTCTATTCTATTCTATTGAAATATATATTAATTTGGGCGTTGGTCCTTTCCCCCCATACAATTATGTTGTGAACAATCACATTATCAGTGTTAACAAATCAAACTTGCTTATAGCCGTGAGCTTCACTCATAAAAGTGTAGGTATCACTTACTAACCCCAGTCTGTCTATCAACATTCGTGATCCTAACACAAGGTTGACAGCTCACTCATAAACAAAGTATTAGAATGCACATTAAAATCCCCCAAAACAAATACACACTCTACACTACAATCGTCTACTATATACCACTCATCATACAGAGGCAGTCCGTGAAATCCGGTAAGTTATCACTCATATCAGTAGCAGTTCCGGATTAAGCAAGCGCGGGGCCCGTAGCAAATTTTATCGAAGGGCCCTTGATCTGCTGAGTATTTAATAAAGTGGTTAAAAAAAAAAACAATACTTACTCAATATGTATATTTGCCATCAACTTTTAAAAATATGTTAACAATTGTATTATCGATTGTCTGACGTGGATTGACTTAGTCGGAAAAAAAATTACATATCACGTTTTTGTGACATCAAGTAAATTCAATATTAATAAGATTCACTCAAAAAATTACGCTCATGCGGAAGTGGGCCCGTTTGGATACGCGGGGCCCCCCTTTTACGCGGGGCCAGTAGCATTTGCTACTCTTGCTACGTGGTTAATCCTGCACTGATCAGTAGGCATATAGATGCTCATCACAATAATATCAGTACCTAGGCATAAAAAAAAGACGATAGCTACCGCGATTGCTCCATTCACTATAATTCGAATAAAGCTTCGTGCAGACCAGCGCGACGCGACGCCGCGACGCGACTCGAACAATACAATTTCTAAGAAAACTTGACGGTATAACAATAAAAGTTGCGCTGGTCTGCACAAAGCTTAAGGCATACGCAAATTCTAGTAGAGCAACGTGCCCCTGGGTGGTGCCTACCTACCTACCTAACCTACCTGCAATATACGGATATTTTGTAGGCACTCTTACTAGGAATGAAAAAACTTGTTACGCCACCCCAAGTAACATAGGACGGTAACAGGGTAGGGAAAGAAGAGGACTCTTACCCGGAGACCCGACTCGTACTAATTTTAACTCATAACCAACCAGCTATAGAGGAACACGATAGAGATAGCATTTCCATAAATTACCTGCTCCTCTGGCTAACACCACTACACCAGTGTCCAATAGTGCAAAATACGTCATTGAGCAATTCGGGAATCGAACCTGACAGGTTCGATTCCCGAACTGCTCAATGTAGGAACAGAGTGTGTTCCTACGTTCTAGTCACAGAGATTCCAGTGTAAATTATTTATTACCACGTAAATAAATAGTTTTATATTTTTTCAGTATATAACACCAAATAAATAACATGTCAAAATATATCCACAGATAAAAAATAATTAAATGTCACACTGAGCTACATTCGAATATTCTTTTGTAACAATTTCAAAGTGATATGTTATTTTCGGTTTTATAAAATAATGCATAAAATTCCCCCAAAACGAAACTTTTTACCACTAAAATATACCGAGAAAAACCATGTTTTTGCAATATCTTTCATGCATCTTGAATCTTGAAATCTTTTGAGATAAAATTGAGACTACGGATAAATTTGATGATGGTTTGACTTGAGTTTCGAACAGTTGCAGTGGGTGTTGAATGTTGATTTGTTATTGATCATATAAAATAAAATTGTATTGCAAATTAAGTAACTAATAATGGTTTTATACGGAGTTTACATCGTCAGCAAGTCTGGCGGTCTCATATTTAACTATGACCATAATATTCCCCGTGTTGAGGCAGAGAAAACCTTCGGGTTTCCACTCGACATCAAGTTGCAGTATGAAAATAAGAAAGTTATCGTTGCTTTCGGACAACGAGACGGAATAAATGGTGTGTAGTTATATATTTTGTATTTAGTCTAGTCACTTTATCTTTCCAATAATGTTATTCTTTATGAAAGTTCTAAATTCCCTATTAAAATAGTAACTTCGTTAAATGAAGTCCCGGGACTTCATTTAACATCTCCATTACTTCTAGTCTTCTACAAATTTAGTAAATAATATTCCAGTTGGGCACGTCCTGCTGTCTGTGAACGGCACGCCTGTGGCGGGTCGCACTACCGAAGATGGCAGAGATGTATTTGAAGTTATAGAAACTAAGGTAATTTGTAGACTAATTGTTTAGCATGACTTGGTTAGAGGGTTGTCCTCGGGGCTGTGAGTGTTGTGACTCTCTTTGTTCTCCTTCTACTAATATATTTTATATAGTAATCCACAGTATCCTCTTCCTACTTTATTAACATCAGTGGCAGAATAAATACTAAAACAAATGAGATTGCTAAGACAAACAAACTATAAAATAAAAGACAAACCTTTTTAATCCAGATTAAAAAATATCTTTATGATTTCAGGAAAACTACCCTCTGAGTCTGAAGTTCGGGCGAGCTCGAGCCACCACCAATGAGAAGATAGTGTTAGCTAGTATGTTTTACCCACTGTTTGCCCTTGCCAGCCAGCTGAGCCCCATGCCCAAATGTTCTGGCATCGAGTCACTGACTGCAGACACCTTCAAACTATCCTGTTTTCAAACATTGACAGGTATTTATCGTTTGATGGTCACTTCTCTGAACTGAGGAAAAGCTTCTATACTTATCCTATAGAGTAGATTAATAGTTTAATTTTAACCAGCAGTGATAAAATATTTCATAGAACTATATTCAACATTCTATAAATGATATCACGTTGGTGCGACCGCACTAGGCACAGTAATCGGGGAGGTACTAAAATCATCCAAAACACTACCACCGGGCACTGGTCACCGATTTATTATTGATCGACTATCGATCAGACTATAAGTAGATTTTTTCCAACAAGATGGACATTTCTTTAATGTGAATGAGCAGAAGAACTGCTATGTCAAATGCAACAGACACCACTGTGCGTGTCCCGCAGATACAACTGTAGATATTTGGCAGTTCTTATACTATTAAAATTTATAATTAAGCAACTGCATAGCATAGCAACAATAAGGTTTTGTATTTAGAGAGGAGCGCCACTTTGAGCTCTCGCATCACCTAAAGTTTTTGTTAATGTCGCCTCTGCTTCTCTGTATATGAAGAAGCCTTTGCCATGCAGTGGGACAGTAATAGGCTGGTATTTTTTATTTTGTTTGTTCTCCTTTATAGCTAACTAAAAAAATTAGCCATAGATATTCTTGTATTTGTGTTTTCTTTTGTTTGGTCTGCAATAGAATATTTTATGTGTCAGGAGTTTTAAAGGAGGACCTTACAAAATGGTCCCCACGACCAATAACAACCACACTTGTGTCATTAGATAGGCATTTTAATATAGAACAACAAGTACTATGGCGGCTCATTTCAAATCACTGTGTGAAAAAAGTTGTGGCGATGTTTCGGAGGACTGACCTGGACGGTAGTTAACGGAACACTTGAATATTAATATCACTTCTAGTGGTCTAGTTTGAATATTTTCAAATGTCTGCATTGCGAAGATAACGGAACTCTTGAACAGCTACTAGTAAACCCATCAAGTGTGGGCTCATTGGATGTGTCTCAACGAGTTCTTTTCATTTTACCAGATGACGAGGACCTGATGATTGACCTGGACGCTAAATAACGGCACCCTTGAATGGGTACTAGTAAACACATTGAGTGTGGACTTTTAGAGGTATGAGGAACAGAGAGTAAAGTTCACTCATCCTCTATAGAAAAGGGAGGATCCTCTGACCATACGGATGTCGTGTGTGGCGGCCAACTGCCCAACAATTGATGTCGGGGAAGTTAAATATATGCTGTTCGCGCGGTAAACTATGTTTGCGCGATGCAGGATTTTGTATGACGTTAGGATTTTGTGTGACGTTGGGTCTTTGATGACTAGTTCGGATGTGGCTATGTAGATGGCGGCATCTAAGATCGAGTCCAAACAAAAGCCTAAAAAAATAAGGCTTTTGTTTGGACACATCTTATGAGTCTGTGGCGGCGGCGCCACAGACTCATAAGATGTGTCTTAACGATTGTCTTAGAGTACATAGGAGCGCCACTGCGGCGTCAACGTAGAGATAAGGTGGACTCTTATTATGAGCCTGTTATATCCTACTGCAGGTGCAAAGGCCTCCAATCCTATACGTCTTTCCATTTTCATTCTCTTTTTCAATTAGAGCCCAATCCTTTAAGTAGAAGTCACCGATTTCTGTTGTTCGGAACTCAATCTGTAGCTACTTTTGCCCAATTGTGATGGGACAAGCGGCAGATGTGGCCTGCCCAGTTCCATTTTAATTCGCCGGCTGTTACCTACGCTTTGATTTGTGTTTCGGAACTAAGTATAGGTACTGCTTCTTATACGGTCAGTAAGTCTGACTCCCAGAATACCTACTTCGTCCCATTACTTGCTCGCTGACCCCAAGTGCGGTCTTTTGAGGCTTCGTTAATGACCACGTTTGTGCTTCATATGTGAGGGTAGGGTAGGAAGGATGCACATGTCCATGAGTTTCCTTTTGAGAGAAAGTGGAAGTGGTCCTTTCATTAGGTGTTTCCTTAGGTGTTCTCGATGCGTCGAGCGACATCTTGATCTTGTGTCACCTGAAGGGCCATTTGGCCGAGGTATACGTACTCATAGGGCGGTATTACATTATCAGTTATCTCGGATCCTAGATCTCTGAGTCATATTTAAATGATAATGTAATACAAACATATGACTCAAATCGTCTTTGATCAAAGATTTTTGACATTTGTTGTTACAACCCGGGCGCAACAACTAGGGCGAGGCCCCGCTCTCGTACTGAAGGACGAGAGCGGGGCCTCGCGCGGGGTAGCGGGAGGGGAGTCGAGTTTCGAGCCAGGTGTCTAGTTGTTGCGCCCGGGTTGTAGATAGGATCACAGAAACAGGTCTTGCCATATTGAATATTATATACTGAATTTTCACATTTATTTTCATAATTTCCTGATACAAAATCCGTCCATAAAATTATGTGATTTTGCCTTTTCAGTTTTGCTACTGCCACATTCTAAGTTGACGGTTTTATTAACGGATAAAAAGTAAGCACAACGAAATTTTGACCTAAGTTCACAATACGCTTAGGAATTCTAAAATTATTTGTTGGCAACACTGCTGTACTAAAAAAAAATCAAACTGCTGCCGGGCAGCCAGGAATTCATTGTTTTGTGGCTTCATTAGTATTCTAAGTTCTATTTGTTATATTGTTTGCCGAAAGGCTTCAGTATTTTGTTTTAATCGACGATTGCAACCACATATGTCAAAAAAATAGGATCCTAGATAATTGATAATGTAATACGCAGATATGATCCTAGACGTCAAATATGTAGGATCAAAGATAGGATCCTATATAGGATCCGAGATAATTGATAATGTAATACCCCTCATAGACAAATTCAACCTCCACACCCTTATGTCTACTTTGCGCTTCGTGGTGTTAGTCATTAACATAGTCTAACAAAAAACAAGTGGAAATAGTTAACAGTTTTATAATTACATAGCGTCCTCCATAATAATCGCAAAACAGTATTTATATGCTAAATGTAAAAAAATCATTGAGTGTGGGTGGAATTTCAAAACTTCCTTATTCACCTTCCAGACCAATCATCAAATGCTTTAAATCAGATACAATAAACGGAACTCGTTATGACACATCTTGAGCCGACACTGAGTGGGTTTACTTGTAGCCATTCAAAGGTTCTAGGTCAGTCATCACCAGTCATCAGGTAAAATAAATAGGACTCGTTGAGTTGAGACACATTTAATGAGCCCACATTCGATGGGTTTACTAGTAGCTATTCAAGAGTTCCGTTATCTAGCGTCCATAATCAGACCAGCGCAGTGGTACCATATTATTGTATTATCATCGACATTTGCTAATATTCAAATTAAGATCACCAGAAGTGATTAACTATTCAAAGGTTCCGTTAACTATCGTCCAGCTCAGACCTGCGAAACATCGCCGCAACTTTTTTCACACAGCGGTTTGAAATGAGCCGCCATAGCCGCTTGCTGTTGTATTATATTAAAATACCTATCTAATGATATAATGTGTTGTTGTAATTGGTGCTGGGACCAGCTTCCATACATTTTTGCCGATTCTCCTTTGATAGTATATTTTAAGCACAGATAATATAATACTACCGGAAATAGGGATGTTGTCAAAAAAAAAAAAAAAAATGTAGTGTCCTAAAAATTTATAAAGTTCTTGTGTGAATGAATGTCATTGTTGTAACCTTAGTTGATACAAGTGAGCAAGTGCTATCATTATCAATTGAGAACTTTCATTTAAACCTCCTTTTTTTCAGGTGTAAAGTTCATAATAGTGACAGACCCCAACATGCAAGGAGCGGAGGTCGTCCTCAAGAGAATCTACGAGTTATACTCGGACTACGCGCTCAAGAACCCCTTCTACTCGCTGGAGATGCCCATCCGGTGCGAGCTGTTCGACACGTCGCTGCACACGCTGCTGGAGCTCGTCGAGAAGTCCGGCACTGCCAACTTATAGTCACGGCCTTAGTTAGTGTAGCAAAGTTAAAGTAAATTATTGATATTAAAAACTATGTTTAATTTAATGTTATTTCTTGTCGGTACTTGCCCGTGGTCCCCCAGCCTAGTACCCCTTGGGGTACCACGAGCAAATATTTTGACCCGTGGAACCCCCTAAATAACAATCGTCTTATTAAATATATTTTTATTGCCCGTGATACCCCATCTCAAACATTGCAGTTTGTTGTTATATTAATAATAATTAGATAAAATATTGGCAAATTTCCCCAAAGCATGTTCAACAATAAACACATATCTCTCGTTGTGACAGTCATAAACTTATTTTTCATTATTATGGTCATCCGACACCTAATGCATTAAGCAAAGAGATAGTATTTGCATTTTATTTAGCGGTTAGTGGGGGTACCACGGGCCAAGTAATTTGCCCATGGTACCCCTTTCTCCCCCTTGGGGGTTCCACGGGCAAAAATATTTGCTCGTGGTATCCCAAGGGGAACTAGGCTGGGGGACCACGGGCAAGTACCGCAATAAGTGCTTGACACTCGTGCCAGGTAATTTATTTATGAGCTTTTGTGTATATTGTAAGCAAAACAAACTACAGATGAACAAGCAATATGATACTAATATGTGTAATGCAATTATATCTTTCAAAATAAATATCCTATCGATACTGGATGTATTTTCACAAAGATAGAAATGAAAGACATTATAAGTTTACAATAAAAAATTTATTGATATAATATTTTTAACAATTCAAATGGGGGCCTGGGCCCCGGGCCGCTTCCGCGCGACCCACACAAGTCTAGATATCATATCGTTAATAACCGAACACTCCAACCTTTGTACTTGCTACGTTCACACTCACACACGCACATTATTGCCTGATATTTGGTTCAGATGGAACTCCGCGCAGACGCCCGCCTCCCCGCGCACAGCACGCCACGCGGCGCACGCGCACGTCACGCGCACACTCGGGCGGCTCATGGTCACTCTCTAGTACATCTACGTAAAATACCTTGACTTCCGAATCGATGGCGAAAAGCTCATAGTCGTCGATACTGTGCGTCGGCGTCGCGTGCTACAACATGGCGGGTAAGGCATTGTGCGAACTACAAAAGCTATAATATTAGTATCTCTAAAAATACAGTAAAATCAATCAAAAACTAATAGTGTTATAAAGGGTTGATCATAATATCCCCGCAAGCGTGGCGTCTGCGCGGCCGTCCGTTACACCAAGCGCGTTAGGGTGCGTTTCCACTGAAGCGGAGACGTACGGAGCTGAGCGCAGACGTGCAGGAATCGTCCAATCACAGACGAGACGAGAGACGCGATGAAGATTTCAACCATTGTGATTGCACGTCTCCGCTCATCTCCGCTTCAGTGGAAACGCACCCTTATACTCGGCAGCTCGCTCGTGATACAGATGGACGACTTGATCGGCTCGCGGCGAGAGGCGAGCGGACGGTCATAATGCACCACTCGGACATCATATACCGCATGACTTTTTTTTACCGTCTCGAAAAAAATAGGGTATAATAGGTGAACGGAGTAGAAGCCTATGGCATAGAAATTTTAATGTTTGAATTTTTTTCAATAACCTAGAATGAAATTGATTTATCGATAAATACCAAGCATATAAAGTGAACTTTCATTCCAGAACATTAAAAATAGAAAATAAAAAAGAACCCTACCCTCATACGCACCCTACTAGATGCGCGGAATTTATCATGATATATGATGGATAGTTTTCATGTTTTTTTAAGGATATTTGGAACTTTTTTTTTTTTTTTTTTTTTATTGAAAAAAATTAAAACATTAAAATTTCTATGCCATAGTCTTCTACTCCGTTCACCTATTATACCCTATTTTTTTCGAGACGGTAAAAAAAGTCATGCGTTATATGGAGAACGTCCCGCATCGCCTGTCTAGTGGTGTACTTCGCAGCATTATGAGCATAATTCAGCAGTTGCCGACTCACAATGAAGTTGGCAAACTAAACGATGTATGTCGATGCAATGTTCCCTCGCCTAAGTATTAAGTATTGTATTACATTATTGCACTGCATACACATTTCTCGAGTAAGCAATATTATATCGAGTACACACTAAAAAAGAAACCCACATTTACAAATATTTATAGAGATGTAAACCAACTGACTCATTGTGGACCAATCAGGTCTTTTGATTATAAGGACAGTCTCCTGATTGGTTGGTTAAGTCTTATTGTTCAGCTGTGGTGCTAGACAGAACATGTCAAGTATAACGGCTTTGTCAAATAATACAATCTCGTGAGAGATTCAGTGATCGGTATAAAAATAGAGCCGTGAGCGGTCACCGCTACAAAATATACCCTCTGCTTGCTATTACTATGTGTCTGCTCAACACACAAACTGCACGTTTTCAGCACTTGACGAAGAACCTGCGGCGAGGTCGCTTCATGCAGCCGACCTTCAAGACCTGGGTACGTCGCAAGGTAGTTAAAATACAACACGTATCACATGAGGTATATGTCTTTCATTTAACTTCCATAAACTTTATTCTATTCTAGCCCACTCGAGACCAAAATCCTCAAAGTAGTCACAATTTTAACTTCAAAATACTTGCAATCAAGTATTATCAGACGTTCGGACTCTGACGAGTTTAGTTCTGAAAACGTGCCTAGTACGACGAGAGCAGATCAAAGTCTTAATTAATTAATCCGAAGAGACCTAAATAAATTATCCTAGTAGTGTGGGTGAGCGACGCGGGCGCAGGGAGCGTGTTATACCTTACATTAGTCCAACCTTAATTTAGTGATAAATATTTTACTTTATTTCTAAGCTAACCAAAATATAATCTTATCGCTCCAAACGAATCAATCACGGAAATGTGCGACCATAAGTTTAAATAGAAATATTTTTAATTTTTATCCAACGTAATATAGCTATGCGGTTCTCAACCTAAAATAAAATAGTATCCATCAATAACTCTGTATGGCTGCCACTGTGGCTAATAATTTTGTATGAAATCTGTTCCAAGTCTTAAACCTAGCTTACAAACTTGTCGCCTCCATCCTCACGCTACGCTACGCCACTAGACGCGTACGCTACGTGACGTCACGCGTGTTACGTCATAACTCCCTCCCCCCACGCCGCTGTGATGTCACCCGCGCCCTGAGTATGCGGAGTGTCTCTGTGACAGACATACTACACACAATACATTCCAATCTGTTCAAATTTCGCTTTCATGCCGATATTTCACACTATCATCATCAACTGCTTATTGCACGCGGTCGTACAATTCCCGATGTAATGGATTCGAGTGTACCGTGGACGACGGTTCCACGTCAGTACCCACACACCATCGCTACATATAATTTACAGTCACATATCATAGTAAAATCTATAAAAGTTACACATTGTCAGTAGTCGATACCGTACAATAGAAATGCGAGTCGTAAGTCGCTAAGGTAGGACACGTCACACGGCGTCGCTTCAAAGATTATCATACATATCATGACGCCGGTGACGTACTCAGAGGCTGTGCACACTGCAGAGTAGTCTATCCGCGATAAAAGAGCACGTACTACTTCACTCACGAATCTATGCGACGCCTGTTTGTCTGCGGCTTCGTACACTTCCGAGCCGAAATCAACACTACATACTACTCGAGAATCTGACACGGGAACCGGTCGTCGCATAGCTGGCCTAAATCGTATGGGAATAAACAGTATAAATTATTCTTCGGTATATTCCCATAGGATTAAACTAAGGTAATGGTCGGTACAATCTGCAGTGTGATTATATGAGAGTGTACTGTTGTACACCGCGAGTATATCGCCGGCGCGGCTACTGCGCGTGCGCCGGCGCGGGCGCGGCGCGCGCGGCGGGGATGTCCAGACTAAGCTTGCAGTGCAGGGTGCTGCACTTCTTCTGGCAGATCAAACCCGGCGGACACCGCGTCCCTGTAAACCAAACAATTTACAATTAATAATAGTCTCCACGAGTCTTGCAAAAATACAAGTCACAAAAAAGTGACAAAATATCCATCAGGAAAATATTACTCAGTTGATTGCTTGAGGAATTGAACTTAAAAGTTTCAAAACAGGTCAATCTAAGCTTACAAGGATGAGCAATGATATAATAATACAGTCTTAAACATGCCAGAATTAGACATATTCAACGACAACTTACCGAGATTTAGACAAAAATCACACTATAGCCTTGCCAAGTTGTTTTTAATTTTATTAAAACAAATACGTTGAAAAGTTGTTTTTTTTTTTTTTTTTTGCTTGAGGTTAATAGGGAACCCTTATACTAGGACTGGTGCGTGCGCGGGCCCCACAGGCGCAGCGAGTAGTCGTCGCAGGCCGACACTCACTCGTATACTAGGACTGGTGCGTGCGTGGTCCCACCAGCCGCAGCGAATAGTCGTCGCAGGTCGACACTCACCCGTATACTAGGACTGGTGCGTGCGTGCGTGGTCCCACCAGCCGCAGCGAATAGTCGTCGCAGGTCGACACTCACCCGTATACTAGGACTGGTGCGTGCGTGCGTGGTCCCACCAGCCGCAGCGAATAGTCGTCGCTGGTCGACACTCACCCGTATACTAGGACTGGTGCGTGCGCGGGCCCCACAGGCGCAGCGAGTAGTCGTCGGAGGCCGACACGAGCACGTCGTGATGCACCGGGTTCCACGACACACAGTTGACGCAGCGCGTGTGACCCGACACCACGGCGATCGGCTCCTCGCCGTTTATGTGCCAGATGTACACCTGATACGCGGGAATAAAGGTAAAGGTAAAATAATAGTAACAGTAGATTTCAAACAAACAATGAAATTAGGTTATCCATTTGGGAATTTCGATGTCACGAGCAAAGAGACACACAGAATTTGTCTTTCTGTCTCTTTGTCGGTGGCATTGTGCACGCACACGCGGAATGCGGCGCAAAATAAAAAAAATAAACGTGATTTATTGGTCTTCAGTGCCATTTTTTATTTTAATGATAAGCGACAACCATATAAATATATATATATATATTAACCATATAAAAATATATATATACAGGGTTATTGGTAAAACACCAACAACCTCTTAAGGGGTCATTGTACTCATCATTATGAACAACTTTTACTTCGTTCCAAGCCTTAAATCGGGAAAGAAAAATCTGGTGTTCCATACATTTTGACGAGTTGTGTGAACATAAACGTAGGGAACAGCTGTTTTTTTTTTCCCATATTAAAAGTTGTTCCTAGTGATGAGTAGAATGACCCCTTAAGAGGTTGTTGGTGTTTTACCAATAACCCTGTATATTGCACGTCGTCCTGCAAAAGGCTGAAAAAATCGTGCTACTGCGCTTGTATGTTACTATAAGAAACTAACATGCATGTTTTATTCAGATGAATTTTATGTCATTTGTACCTACATTTTATGCAAATAAAAGATTTAAATTTGATCAATTAAATACTTTCGTACCTTATTGTCCTCGCTACCAGAGGCAATAAAGTCCTGGTGAGCTCCTCCGAAGCAGGCGTGGATGGTGAAGTGGCCCTGACTGAGGCCGCGGAACCGACGCACCAGCGAGCGCGCTCCTGCAACGCGAACGTACAACGTACTAGATGTACACACACTTATTCTTGCACTAACTTCCACCCCTATATGTCCCCCTTTGGGGTATTCCGAAATCCTTGGTTAGATTATTTCTGAAGATTTTTTTTGTAGTGAGGGTATTATCCACGGTCTTGGCAACATACTGCAGAAATACAATTCCTTGAATGTTTTTTAAACTAAACCTGACACAGAACAATTATAGAAACAACCTTCGCAAGACAGGCGCATTCTGAAAGTTGTAAGGCTTTTAGGTTTTATACAAGCTGTTTGGTGGATAGGCTTTGAAAAAAAAAAGTATGTTTATTTGTTTTTATAGCCAGGGATGTTGTAACTTGTTGATAGCTCGTTTGTCGCAGCTAAGCTGTAGTAAACATCACGGTCTTGGTGTCAAATGACTTGTTCCTGTTTGCGACTCGGCGAATAATCATATGAGATTGAACCACATACCAAATAAAAAATAGTCATTTCGTTCACTCTTTACACACGATTAAACAGAATAACAAAGGGCAATATTTTAAAATAGAATAGCAGCAAGCTATCACAAGCAAGCTGCTCGTGGCTCAAGCTGTGTCGTCCGCTAGCCGGCGGCGCAGGCTAGATAGCTGTACGCACGTATGTCCCACAGGTGCACGCCCTGGTTGGCCACGTTCAGCAGCAGCAGCGTGTCGGCCGAGTTCACCGTCATCGCCATCACCGCGTGCTCCTCCTGGATGCTGCAACACAAGCGCTCTGTTCACAACGTAGCTCGCACGATCACGCCCGCTTCCCTTAGCTGTCCCATAATAATAATAACACCAGCCTATTATTGTCCCACTGCAGGGCAAAGGCCTCTTCTCATACTGAGAAGGCACGAGCATTGATCACCACGCTTGCTCAAGACGTGTTGGTAATTTCAGACTTATATTAAGAGCGTTTACGTCTAGCGCGGGATGTCAAGTTTTGGTAAATTCTTAGCAAAATTAACTCACACAGAAGCGCGCGCACATGCGTGCGTAGGGTTGGCGCGTTCGGTCTCCTTATAATAATTAAATTAATAAATCCGATCATATCTAATATCTAGGCGTCACGGTTGACACTAACCTGAATTTCCGCAAACACGTCGATTTATTACGCATCAGAGTGCGTAAAGTATTGGTGTGCGTATGGTTCACTCCGTAAAATCAAACAAACAAAAAGCGACTCTTGCTACGACACAATAAAATACAATTCAGGCCGCACAGCGCTAATTACCTAGTTATATTCACCTATCAGGTGCCTCTGTTTGTATCGCGTAACTCTTATATCTTCTGACTACGTTACGCTCACTGAATTCGACAAGTCGAGCCCACCGCGCACCTACTTGTAGCTTCATATCTAAAATGCGGAGTGAACCATCTGTATTCATCTCTGGTTAAATTAAACGAACTGTATATTGTGACTATTTGAGAGATGAGTGGGCGCAAACGATCGTTGATTTGGAGATTCTATGACGAAATAGAAGGAGACGAATCTAAACCGGTCGTTATAAGTTCTTTTCGAGTACCTAGGCAGTCAAACAGATTTATTCGGCCGATAACGAGTACTAACAAAATGGCCGAGTATGTCGAGTACCGAGTAATAAACGGGTACTCGCCGCATCTCTAGTATAAAGCATCCCACATACAAAGATGCATAGATTCAACATAACCCTATCTTTACCGTCGCGCAGTAACCCACTGCGTGCGTGAGAAAAATACAATTAATTGTAAATGAACTCGAACTACATTCTGTATATACTTTGATGTACAGGGTGCAATGTAAGCATGTCGTATAGTGCCCTTTGCTACTAAGTTGAGAACATTTTATATTCTAAATCGATTTTGGTCATCGATATTCGGAAGTGGAGGAACATGGTTGGCATAGGCAATAATAATTACTAAACTATGTAATTTTCTCATTTCTATTAAGCTATAAGTTTTTTTTTTTTTTTTAATATGTATCTCTTGGCAGGCAGATCGACGCACGGTCGGTTCGAATGCGAACGGTCTATTCTGTACAAATCTCACTGAAAACGTAGGTGAAGTGAGTTGTAATTCCACCAGAGGCCCGAGTGTGAGTTTCTTTTAACCATCTCGACTTTACGCATCGACCGCGTTCGGCGCTCCGATTGGCCCTTTGGCCTTCACTGGTGAAGGGCCAATCCGAGTGCCGAACGCGGTCGATGCGTAAAGTCGAAATGGTTACAAAAAACTCACTCTCGGAACTCTGATGGATTGACACTATTGACAGCTCGCTTCAAGTTCACTTCACCTAAGTTTTGACAGGATTTTTTTTACAAAATAGATCGTCAGAACTCCAGAATTGTACATTATGAGACAGCTGAGGGAAAACGGATTACCGATGAAGTTTATGGTAGCTAGTACTGCCGCGCACAGCGCTCGTTACCATTAGGGGCATTACCTTTTCTTAATGTTAATGTAAGGCCTTTGTGGAGCACTGCGGAAAACGAAATGATGGTTACAGGGTGATCTATGCATCGTTTACACGATGAGAGTGCCTCGACTCGAAAAGGCGATTATCGGAGGAGATAAAAAAAGATGATTCGTGTAAACAGTACGTATGATAATTAATAAACTAAAGGACAATGCCGATTTTAGTACGGAAGGTAGCGTCTTTTTTTTTCTCCCGGCCACAACCTAACCTTGTTTTTCTAGTACAGACTACAGAATAGTGTAACAAACGACACTTATTTGACATGCATATCTCTAAACTCAGTTCGAAATACCATATAAGAGTTAGAAGTTTGTATGTATTTATTAGCTTTGTAGGCAATTTTTCACTCCTAGGTGCAAGGTTAGTGCTAAGTTACTACAAAATCGATAACCGCTAAATGTTTTTGTACATTGAGTAGTCGGTACACCCCCTCTCGTGCATTTTTCGCGCGCCCGAGCAGGCTTGTATTATATGGGTCTGCCACTCCCGCGCACGCAGGGGTTGCTTCGTCATACGGTCGGACCGATGACTCACCGAACCTGTACTAGTCGTCCTTTCGGGTACCCGAGTGAAGCCAATAGCGCCACGCCGATTAACGGACTGGACAACCTTCGGAGAGAAGCTAGAAATCACCACGCCGATTCGGCCTATTGTTACCTCCGCGGACGTAGACCAGACGGCGAGTGACGTCACTGCTTGCATCCAAAGTGCCCTAGAAGCGTCGACAACGACGATGCCGCAGGGAGGAGGGCTATTACATCACGGCGAAGATATCCGTGAAGAGGCGGCTACGCAAGCAGTGGCCACAGCTTAGATGCCCGACACTGAAGACCCAGCCTAACCGTCTCGCGGAGAAGGTGAAACTTTGCCGTCAACTTACGAACTCACCAGCCCCGGTGCGCCCACTGCTAAACGTCGCTGATCGTCTTCGTTGGGCCTCCCCCAAGCCCAGTTGCCTGGGGGAGGCCCAACGACGACGAGGAAGAAGAAGAGGGTCTCACCTGGCGGGGACAGACTGCCGAGATGTCGCGAAGAAGCGACGCTATAGGATTTAGCGTCGTGACGCGCCTACAGAAATATTCATAGCAACTATTCACACAGACGCAGTTTGCCTGCGTCATTGCTATAGGCTATTGTAGGCAAATACATGGAGGGGTCCGTAGTAGCGGGCCAACGAAAAGCCTCCGCGGGCAAAGGGCGAAGCCCTGAAACTCCTCGCCACGCCCCCTTGCAGGGGCGTCGCGGCATCTCGATTGCGATCACTCACCGCTCTTTCTTCGTGCTGTGCGAGTGTGCGATATTTTATTGGAATTTATGTGCTTAAAACTACGACTCGGCTTTTGTGTTATGTACGTATTGATAACGTACCTATCTGTGCAACGATTCGGCTTTTGTTTTATGGACTCAGATTGCTAACCTGTTTTTGGACTATGGTGTAATAATTAGAAATACAAAATCTTAATTGAAGTAACAACCGTATTCGAAGATCTACTGTTTTGACTGTGGAATATGTGGAGCACCCATTCATAATGGATTATTTGGTGGAAGTCAGACGCGGATATTCGTAGTTAACTTACGAGATCTAATCTTCTAATCGTAAAGAACCGTAAATTCAGAGCCTGTAGCAGTATTTTATTATCATACTCCCTCCGACCTGATAATGTGTAATTGGTGAGGAGTGCGTAGTGTACGGCAGGGGGAGTGCCGAATATTCAAATGTACAAACATATTTAGCGGCTATCTATTTTGTGGTAACTTAACACTAACCTTGCACCTAGGAGTCAAAAATTGCCTACAAAGCTAATAAATACATGCATACTTCTAACTCTTATTTGTCATTTCGAACTCAGTTTAGAGATATGCATGTCAAATAAGTATCATTGACTTTTGTAATCATGGTAATACAAAATGGGGAAAGACTTCTACGTCGTAACAGTTCTGTATTAAATCTCATCATCGAGCTTACGTTGTTCCTGATAGACGACGATCACTGAATTTTTCGCCGGGAGATCTGCACTAGGCCATTGTCACACGAGGTGACCAAAATAAAACCAGTTTTCAACGCCGACTTAACCAGTCGCGTTAGCACATACATTTCTATGGCGGTTCTCACATGGCGCAAATTTTTGAAAACTAGTTTCTAACGGCGACGCAACCTGTGACACGCCTGGCGGTGCAGGCGGTCGTGCAGGCTCGGTCGTTGCCAACGCAGTGTTTCATACAATTGACGCGTTATCTGCGAACTGTGTCTGAATGCATGATGAAATGACTAAAGTTGATACAAATTAGGCCATGTGAGAGTTCTAGTTGCATCGCAGTTGGGAACGCCCGTTGCCGACCTGTTTAGGTGGAGTTGCCATCACCCCGTGTCAGAATAGCCTTGGAGTTTTTGTTTCTCAGCCGAGTGTAATGACTGCGTTTACCAGGTTATTCTCGCCTCTACTCTGTCGTTCTGCTTTCTTCGCGCGCATTCCTTGCGTGTACTCACAGGTTGCGGTCGGTGAGGTCGCTGAAGTCGTAGCTGCGCACGCGGTGGTGCGTGTACTCACAGGTTGCGGTCGGTGAGGTCGCTGAAGTCGAAGCTGCGCACGCGGTGGTGCGTGTACTCACAGGTTGCGGTCGGTGAGGTCGCTGAAGTCGAAGCTGCGCACGCGGTGGTGCGTGTACTCACAGGTTGCGGTCGGTGAGGTCGCTGAAGTCGTAGCTGCGCACGCGGTGGTGCGTGTACTCACAGGTTGCGGTCGGTGAGGTCGCTGAAGTCGTAGCTGCGCACGCGGTGGTGCGTGTACTCACAGGTTGCGGTCGGTGAGGTCGCTGAAGTCGTAGCTGCGCACGCGGTGGTGCGTGTACTCACAGGTTGCGGTCGGTGAGGTCGCTGAAGTCGTAGCTGCGCACGCGGTGGTGCGTGTACTCACAGGTTGCGGTCGGTGAGGTCGCTGAAGTCGTAGCTGCGCACGCGGTGGTGCGTGTACTCACAGGTTGCGGTCGGTGAGGTCGCTGAAGTCGTAGCTGCGCACGCGGTGGTGCGTGTACTCACAGGTTGCGGTCGGTGAGGTCGCTGAAGTCGTAGCTGCGCACGCGGTGGTGCGTGTACTCACAGGTTGCGGTCGGTGAGGTCGCTGAAGTCGTAGCTGCGCACGCGGTGGTGCGTGTACTCACAGGTTGCGGTCGGTGAGGTCGCTGAAGTCGTAGCTGCGCACGCGGTGGTGCGTGTACTCACAGGTTGCGGTCGGTGAGGTCGCTGAAGTCGTAGCTGCGCACGCGGTGGTGCGTGTACTCACAGGTTGCGGTCGGTGAGGTCGCTGAAGTCGTAGCTGCGCACGCGGTGGTGCGTGTACTCACAGGTTGCGGTCGGTGAGGTCGCTGAAGTCGTAGCTGCGCACGCGGTGGTGCGTGTACTCACAGGTTGCGGTCGGTGAGGTCGCTGAAGTCGTAGCTGCGCACGCGGTGGTGCGTGTACTCACAGGTTGCGGTCGGTGAGGTCGCTGAAGTCGTAGCTGCGCACGCGGTGGTGCGTGTCTGCGGCGAGCACGGCGCGCGCGTCGTCTCTGCACGCGAGCGCGTTGACGCGCACGCCGTCCCAGCTGTTCAGCAGCGTGCCCTGCGGCGGAGAGAGCGTTACTATGGCATGTCGACTATTGAACATGAAAAAACTAAGAATAAAATTGTATCATTGAAATAGGAGGATTGTCCGGACAGACGCGTGTCGTGTCTGATTGGATACTGCCCGACGGATGTTGTTAGGTACGTAATGTACGCAGTGAGGAGTCCTCCTGCGAGTGGGTAGGGAACACGAGTGTGTAGTGTGTGCTTGTGTGTGTGCACTCACGTCGATGCTGCAGTGGTAGAACTGTCCGCGCGCGCCGCCGCACACGAACTTGTCGCTGGTGTTGTGCCACGCGACCGCGGTCAACGAGTCCTCTTGCGAGTGAGTCATCTTCAGGTGAAGCTGCTCCGTCTGCGGACGGCCAATATTTATAATAAGTATTTATTTCAGTTGGACTATTACAGCTAAAAAAAGTCGAATCGTTTTTCAACCTGACTGCGACACGTAGAAAATGTGAAAAGGCAGAGAAAGAATAGATTACGACGCGACTTATGCCCGTACGGTCGAGCAGATCGCACGCGCTCGCCGCGCTCACGTCGCGGGCAGGCTTACGTCGAGGTTTATTTGTTTTCTGGTGCAAATCTTTGAACTATCAGCGGTTTATTATAATGGAAAATCGTAATAATAATAATAATGTTTACGTGGACGAAGCCTCATTTTTAGGGTTGAGTACCCGAAGAGTGCCAAATGGAACCCTATTACTAAGCCTCTGCTGTCCGTCTGACCGTCAGCAGGCTGTATCTCGGTTGAAATTTTTACAGATTGTGTATTTCTATTGTCGCTATAACAATAATTTAATGATAAAAATAAAATAAAGTTAGAAATTAAAGGGTGTCTCCATCAGGACTGAAAGCGGTTACGGTTAAGATACCTCAAAAATATACCGGTATCGGTTTAAAATAAGGGTTGGGCTATACCGGTATCTTTTTAAATAAAGGTTGGGCTAAACCGTTATTTAACCTTTACACGTTTTCGGTACCGAAAAACATGTGAGACCGCGCGGCGCGGCGCGGGTGCGCGGGGGGTCGAACACGTTAGAACTTGTGTATTTATGAAGGTTTAGGCACTGCTACTGATACGTTTATAAAGGTTAAGGTCTGCTACGGATACATTTATAAAGGTACCGAAATATACCGGTATGCATTTCCAACCTCAAAATTCCGCTACTGAAAAAAAGAACGGTATCGAAATATTTCGGTAACCCTTATTTAACGGTATGACGTCATACCGAAATTTAAAGGTACCTTAATTTTTGGGTAATTCAGTCCCTGCACGCTTAGCATGACCACAATAGAAACGGGTTTTGTCGACGGAAGAATAGACAAAATGACAGATGCACAATCACAATCTGTCATTTTGTCTATTCTTCCGTCGACAAAACCCGTAGAAAAGCCGTTTCTATGGTTGTCATGCTACGCGTGCTGGTCTCCACACAAGAAACGTCTTTATATCGGCGTTTTTTGCTAAATATTGTACGGTGGTACAGAACCGTTTTTTTTACGAGTCCGACTCGCACTCGGCCGGCTTTTTTAATAATTTTGAAGGAATTATGAAAAAAATCCGGCTAATATAACTACCGATGCTAAAAAAAAGTGATGACTTTAATGCATCTGTTAAAATGATTTGTGCTGTTTCAGAGCACAATAGAGTTCAACAATAGGTACTTCAGGGATTGCAAAATATATATACAACACTAACTCAAAGCGAAACAATTGTAAATACAATAAATGTTTCTGATAAGTTTATTGGTATTTAATTTACTTTGCCTGAAAACGCTGACGCTCGAACGGACGTGTAGGTAAATTCAGAACCCAAAGGAATTGCGCTCCAGTGCGAGTGGCGGTAAGGTGCGATTTAGAATGAACGGTGGCATTCCTCAAGATCAAAGGTGTGCAGCTTCTGTACGTCAGAATTATCTATTCGGTGCTCGGAACAGCCAGAAGTAAAAAATACACATAACTGAATAAATAATTTGTGAGTGTGTGCTATGTGCGTACCTCCATGTTCCATATCCAGAGGTCGGGGCAGTCCTCGGGCCCCGCGGCGATGAGGTAGCGGCCGTCGGGGCTCCAGGCCAGGAACGACACGCCGTACGTGTGGCCCTCCAGCGACTTCCTGCGGTAGTATACAAACATTTGTTTATGATGAGTCTTTATTGTTATCAAGTATCTACACTTAAACAATGGCGCCATTAGATTAAAAACTTTTAGATTGTTTACGTGACATGTAACTAGGGAATACAATCGCGATCTTGGGCCTTTTTCGAGATTCAATATCGTGGGAAGACAATCTCTTTCTTGAAATTGCGTTCGAGATTTCGAGACTGAGTGCACACGTATAAGATCACTATGCTTCTTGAAAAGCCATTTTTGATATAATAATTAATGGATTTATAATGTGCGTGATGTGAGTGTGTGCTGATTTGTAATGTTATGTGCAGATGATTGTTACTTTAATAAGTTGATTTTTTGTTTCGTGATTTGATCAACGTTTTTTTAAACCTATAACACGATTATTCTAATTAAGTAGCTGTTAGTTTACATTTTAAATAAGTTTAGGATTTATTTTTTTAATAAAAACGCGTTATTTCAAAAAGATCTCTCTGAATTCGAATCTCGATGAACGCTGTCTCACGATTGCTGGACGAGATCTCGAATTGTCAATCTCGACACTAGGCTTCGCCCGCGAGATCTCGAATTGCCAATCACGACTCGAGATTGCATTCCCTACATGAAACATACCTGAAGGTGAGGCGCTTGGCCACGGGGTCGAAGTCCCAGATCATGACGGTGTTGTCCTTGGAGCCCGAGGCCAGGCGCGCGCCGTCCGGCGACCACTTGCAGTACCACACCTCGTCGCAGTGCTCGTTCAGCACCTACCACACACAAGATGATGCATCAACGAAACATACGTAAATAATTGTACTTTTTTGTCTTAACTTTGTTTTTTAGTTTGTTAATTTCTCGTGTCCTTTTTTTTGTTGTTAATATTTTATTGTACTACGCATTTGATGTATTTAAAACTGTAATGTTGTGCATGTATATATAAAATAAATAATAAATGAATACCATATTATTTAGTCTACCTCGTGATTACGAAGCTCTGATATTTAAATCACTAAACATGCACAGTATGACAAAATATATTTAAGGTTTAAGGGTACACTTGTCGACGTAACTAATATGCATGCTAATTAGTCTAATTATTTTTTAATTTTTATTTAGTACATATTTATCTATTTTTGATTGATTTATTTATATATTTATTTAGTGAAGTAGATAATTTATAACGAAAACGAGCATGTAAAATTTCAAGAACAGACCTTTGGGCGTATAGATATAATGAAAAAACCGGCCAAGTGCGTGTCAGACCACGCACAATGAAGGGTTCCGTAGTTGGGATGAATTTATCCCAAGAAAAAACTTAACATTGTAGTTGAAAAACATTTTCTCCCATACGGAATGTATGGGAGATCATGTTTTTCAAACTGCAAAATTAAGTTGGTCGATTATTGCTCGTTAACCTGTATAGCTTACTTAGCTGTGATAGTTTTCCTTTTAGCTTCGTTATATAAAATGTGAAAAATGTATGGAACAGCTGATTTTTGTGATGCAAACGTTTTAAATGTCAAATTGTATACTACTGCTGTGATTTTTTTCACAAATCCAAGTACAACCATTTAGCTGGCAGGGGGGGGGGGATACTTGACTCTAACAACAATTTGCACTGTAAAGCTTAATATTTCGCAAACGGGTCCCTGAATTGAAAAATAATTTTCACACACCCTCAATATTTTTGAATGTCCTTTCCAACGACACCCCACACTACCAAAAAAACATGTGTTTACATGTAGGGGAGGTACCCTAAAAAAATATATTTTTCTGGATTTTATTTTACAACTTTGTTGGTGTGATTAATATGTGTACCCATGCCTAATTACAGCTTTCCAGTACTAACTGTCTCTGAGCTAAGCAGCGGACAGACAGACAGAAGGACATGGCGAAACTATAAGGGTTCCTTGGTAACTACGGAACCCTAAAAAACTACGGAATGTAATTTACTCAAAATATTTTTTTTTTTTAACTATTGTATAAATTACACTGTGGTAAACAGTAGTTTTGTTGAAGTTTCATACCTGATTTTGTATAATTCTGCCACGCTGATACCAAATCTGTTGTCAGTTTTTATCTAGCAGCTTTAGTTTTTGAAATATTAACATTTTTAGCGAAAAATACTCGAATTATAAAATGAGAAAAATTGTTTCTCTGACCTAACATGAAAAAAAACTTTCTTTTATACGATTTTCTTGCATTAATCAAAACTTCAGCCTTGTTTTGAATGCTCCAGCAGTAATCAGCCATCATATTTGCATACCAACGACCCTGGCATCGCTCTTCTATCGTGTAAATGTCCTGATGAAAGCGTTTTCCATGTTTTTCGCTTAAATCGCCTAAATTTTCTGGGAAGCTGTCTAAATGGCTGAAGAGGAAGTGCATCTTGATGCTCATGTTACATCCTAGTCTTTGAAAGTGCAACATGAGCTGCTCAATGTGTTGAATGTCTGGAGACTTTTTATTTCCTAAGAAATTTTGCACAACCCAAACAAATTCAATCCATGCAGATTACTCTTTATATGTCATACAGATCTCTAATCAACTCATCTAGGACAGTTTGGTTGAATGGTTTAGGTTCGGACGTACTAGGGAAAGAAAGGTCACTGTCCTCATCATCACTGGCTTCTGAAAGAACTTGTAGTGTTACATTAGAAGTACTAGGTTGCGTATCAGCCACAGGTTCTTCGCTGGTATTTAGAATTGGTTTAATAGCTGATTTTAAACTCGGGTAAGTCCATTTGGAACGATTTTTGCTGTTTATTCCGGTAATATTTACAACACAAAAATAACAGTCATCGTGATGATTAGTCGGTTCACGCCAAATCATAGGACTTTTGAACTTCAAAGTAGGTTTTATTTTACTAGCCCATAAACGCAATGATGTTACGCAACTACCACATACAACATTTGGGATCCATGGCTTAGGTACTAAACACTTGTAATGGCGTCCCAAAGAAGTCCAAGTAGGCCTTTTTTATAAAGTCGGACGCACTTAAACGACATTCTCGAAACATATATTCACCACAAACACCACAAAAACTATTTGGATCGTTTAAGCAAGTTCTTCTTAATGTAGACATAACGATTTATTTATGGAATTTAATAATTTTTTGCACAAAAAAAAAATATTAGTAAGCCGTGTAACGAAATTTTAGTAGTACCTGTATCACAAAAACTAAAGCTGCTAGAAAAAAACTGAGGTTAGGTATGAAATCAGCAAAATCAAATGACTAAGAAACAGTTTAGAAACTTCATAAAACAAAAAAAAAGGTTAAATTTTGTTTACCAGTGTTATCTATCCCTGGACTGTTTCTATTTTGGCATTTTCTTAGTAAATAAGTTATTTATTTACGCCCAAACACGAGTTGAAATATGGAAGTTTCGACACTCATAACTTCCAAACCAATATATTTTTCCAATTCGTCTTTCATACAGGGCTAGATAATGACAAAACAAATTGATATAATTTTTAGTTTTGAACGTAAACCGTCAACCAGACGAGCAATCACCATACTACGTTTGTATGGAAGAATGACCGACTAGCGTACCCTTAATGTAAACATATTTTTTTACAATGTTTGGCTTAGGCAGTATTTTTTGGATTTTGGAACAAAAAGCGCAGATTCCGGCTTTGATGGTAAGCTAACGAGGAGGTAATTGTTACGGTCGAAAACTATAACCATATTAAGTGCCATATTAAAATAAGCAAATCGCGACGTATATACAAAATGTGATGTATTACAGCAAATTGACTAGTTTACGTAACATGTAAAAAGTTGTGTGACAAAGTTCAGAAGTTAGATCAATGTTTTCATAAGATAAAAATAAATTCAATGTCATTTATTCAAATTAGGCTGAAAATCAGCACTTTTCGAATGTCATAATTACATAAGACACTAAGACAGTCCGCCAAAACGCCCACCCTTCACCATTACCTAGTGCTTTAGGTCGGAAGACGAAGTGAAGGAAGACGAAGTGGCGCAACAAACTACCCAGCAGCAAAGCTGTCTGTTCGGTTAGAACTTGATTCTTTACAATAGTATTCAAAGCAATTAACATAAAAAACAAAGAAACACAAAACAATACTTTAAATTATTTGCCTATGTGGGCCAGCATACGCCAATATACCAACAAAGGCATTGAAAACTATGCTCAAGCAAGATACAAACGTAAACTATCACTAGGACTGGATACCTAAATAAAGACGTACCTGCAGCGAGTGTATGGGGAAGTGGTCGGCGGAGCAGTGGTGGTCGGCCAGCAGCGTGAAGGGGATGTCTGCGCCCGCGCCGGCGCGCGCGGCGGCGTGGAAGCGGCAGCGCGTCGTCTGCTGCAGCGTGGCCTGCGCCAGCAGCGCGCGCAGCCGCCCCGGCGCCATCATCAGCGTGGGCGGCAGCACGGCCTGCGGGGCGCGGCAGTGAAAAAGATCAAACTTTAAAAAAACATAAGAGTCACAATATCCAAACCATCATTTTGTTTTCCTTTTTATGATTTTCGTATTTGATTATTTAAATATTTTCGTCCTTCTCAAAATTATTGTACCTACATTATAAATGAACAATGTGGTCTCCTATAATCGGAAGTGCATACTCCGTGTTCTTGTAAACTTGCATGTAATTTGTACACGATCTCCATCGAATTTTGACACTGAGAACTCAGTTTCATTGTTGAAATTCGCTCTAAGTGGGGTAGCTCGGTGCGTACCTGTACTCGCGCCAGCACGTGGCCGCGCGAGTGCGGGCCGGAGCCGGCCCAGTGCGCGCGCGCCTGCAGCTCGCGCGCGTCGGCGCACATCATGAGCGCGGACAGGCGATGCACGCGCGGTGTGTCGTACTGCAGCGGCGTGAGCTCGTTGCGCAGCACGTGCAGCGCGTCCAGCACGCGCCCCGCCTCCAGGTGCTCCAGGTACTTCTGCTCTAGTACCACGAACTTCATCTCCTGAACAAGAATGTTAGTTTAGTCATTGCATTAGTATACCACTGGTCCACGAGGTCATCAGTACATAGCGGCGGTGGTTAATCAAATTCATAAATTTCATTCAGTGACAGAAAGCGCACAGCCTATACCGCCGGATAAAGAACCATGGATTTTTGAAAATTCATCCCCTAAATTGGTTAAATAGGAGATAAAAGTATGCCCAACACACGGCTTGTAAAGTATATAAAATGCTAAATTAGCAAAATTGCTTCGCTTCTTGTCTCTTCCGTCGCAATTTAAATTGACTCCTAGCACAGTTCAGATAAGTCGGTAGTAGTAGGTACTAAGTTTACTAACAGCGAGATTGTGCGGATCGACGTGCGGCGACTCGCGTAGCAGGTCGTGCAGCGCGCGCAGGTCGTGGTCGGCCTTCACCCAGTCGCCGGCCAGCACGTGCGTGCGGAACGTGGCGGCGGCCGGGTGCTCCAGGTGCAGCCCCGACTCCTCCATCAGCAGGGCGGCGCTGCGGCTGAAGGAACATGACACGGTTAGCACAATTCAATGTCTTTAACACATTTACTTTTATTTACTTAGTAACCGCGTGTTATTTGGAAGGGAGTCGATTATCGTCGCGACCATTCATCACATATGATAGGAAGTTGATAGATTGTACACTTATTCTATTTCCTTTATTCCATGTGGTGTTGATTTTGAGTCGTAAACTGCGGCGGTGCAGTCAGTGCACACCGAGACTCACAGAGCCAAAAGGACAAGGAAGTTTCAACCAGGTCTTTGTCCAGCGTAGGCGTTGTGTTGACGTTCCGTACACACTGCGCGAATGTTTATGTACCTACCCTAAAGGTATTTTTAAAGTAATAGTCGCCATAAAAACACGTATGTAACTCTCCTGTAGTAGTTAATCTTCAAGGGAAAAGGCGTTAGTTAATATAAGTAAGTACTTCGTATTTACAAGCAGTGGTTTATTACATTCTTCCATAATTTATTTTAACTGAATAAATAATTCTTAGGAAGTTTTGTTTATATTATCTGTACCTATGTTATACCCACTTATGTAATGGTTTTTAGGGTTCCCCGAAGGGTGCCAAACGAAACGTGTTGTACGGACTGTTTTGTAAACGAACGCGGAACGTTGGACGACGACGCAACGAGTGTGATAGATAGTTGAATCATTGCGTTCTCGAGTGTAGCCGTAGAAGACTGGTTTGTGCAACGAAGACTGTTTGAAACTAGGGCTTAAAACGGTTTCATCGTCGCAGAATACAAAACAGTCTTTGTAAACGGTTCGTCGTCGCAACGCCCACCCCTAGTCTGGACAGTCTGGTGTGTCAATAATTATAACGTTATTGTTATCCGTGTCTTTTTGTAGTAGAGTAATAATTATACAGGTTGGCAGGGACATCGACGCGAAGCCGGTTACCATGGATTCAGTACATGATTCTGAACCGTTGAAATTTTTCGTCAGTTATTAAAAAAAAATCTGCTGTTCTCCCATACGGAATGTATGGGAGATCATGTTTTTCAAACTGCAAATTTAAGTTGGTTGATTATTACTCGTTAACCTGTACAGCCTACTTAGCTCTGATAGTTTTCCTTTTAATTTCGTTATACATACTACTGCTGTGAATTTTTACACAAACCCAAATACAACCATTTAGCTGGCAAGGGGCCCCCCCCTTGACTTGACTTGACTAACAAAAGATTTCAGTTAAAAGCTTAATATTTCGCAAACGGATCCCTGAATCTAAAAATGTTTTTTTTAAACTCACAATATTTTTGAACGACCTTTCTAACGATACTCCACTTTATTGGGTAGATGAGAAAAAAAAACATCCCCACTTTAAGTGTAGGGGAGGTACCCTAAAACCCTTGATTTTATTTTACTATTTTGTCAGCATGAGTAATATGTATACATGTGCCAAATTACAGCTTTCTAGTACTAACCGTCTCTGAGCTAAGCCGCGGACAGACAGACGGACATGGCGAAACTAATATATAAGGGATCCTTGTTTACTACGGAACTCTAAAAAGCATGTTAGCTAACAAAACTTGTCTTGTCCTTTCAGTACCACAAAGTGCAAAGTTCGTCGGCTCATCTTGCTGCGCTTCCGTCACTACATGACGCAGGCAAAATAGTCAACATCAGCTCAGTTGCCAAAAAGGAAAAAAAAATCGTATCCTTTCCTTGCAGCACATTATAGGTAGGCATTATATTGTGCACCTTAACTACTATTAAAAAAAAAAAAAAAAAAACTTTATTTCAGACCTAAACAATCCATACGTAGTTAGTGGTACTATTCTGTGCTGTAACAGGCAATTAGAAGAACTTGAAGAAAATGGTTCACCTACTTTATTACAGGTATTGTGCTAAGTAATTAATTTTAAAATGATACAACTAAGTGCAACCACATGTTTTGCTAAGAGATAAAATTTTGTAAGATAACAGTGGCCCAAACGCCGAAGGCGTCCGAATTGCACGAGAATCCGGTAACAAAAAACGCAATATTTATCAAAGTGCAGTAAAACATACCTCCAGCTATAAACGTAATAATAAGGTAAGTTACTGATAAAATGATAAGTGGGTTCTTACCAGAAACACGCCCAAAAAAGTTTAAATGGAAATAAATAGCAATGTTTACAGGGGACACGTTTTTTATACACAAATTCCATATTTTGATTTAAAAGAGTGTCTGTGGAGTTTCTTGCCCGTTCTTCTCCATAGGAACCTTCATCTTTCTGACTGACCCCTTGACAATTCAAAAGTACCTGTAATTTGTTTATTTGAAATAAATGCTTTGAATTTGAGTTTATGAAGGATGTCAGACCTCTGTTTTTGCACAATCTTCTAAATAAATAACAGAGTATTTTGCCTTATTAGCTGCAGCTTGTAATCTACTTGTCCTCTTCTTGAATCTGCCTTGTTTCTGATATATTCAGATCACAGATATAATATTTAGCTTAGGATAACAAATCAACAAGTATAACAATGACTCATAAAGTATTTATTCCTGTATTACAGACCCGCACTCAAGACTAGCATTACCTAAAACTAGTTTAGACCAATCAAAAGGCTTTAAACGAGTTTTAAGTAATGCTTGAGTATCGAGTGGTTCTGTAATACAGGCCTTAATGTCATCAGTGGTCACTGATCTTTATAGATGCAAATAGTCTTCATCATCATTTTACTTAATAAAACACTTTATTTTCTAATTATGACTACTTAATAAGCCATGTGTGTTTTCTAAAAACCACATGATGTCAGAGCAATGCTTTAATCAAGGCAAGTAACACAAGGAAAACTGTTCAGTGTCAGCTTAAACATGATTCTATGATTGGCTAACAGAAAATAACAGATATTTGTTTACCTTGCTTTGCCACACAATAGAATAAGTGTTTGTCTATCTAGGCAGAAAATTGATTCAGAATGGTATAGAAAAGTATCAATTGATTCAAACATGCTTTAGATTCTTTGTTTTGTGTTTACTTATTAGAACAAAGAAATTAACTATTCATAGAACCTACATGACTCTTAATTGGTTGATATTTTTTTTGCCTTTTTTATTAAACAAACAATTATAACTCAAAATGCTTCCCACATACAAAATATGCATTTTCATTGTTGTATACTCAGGTTCTAATAATATTTAGGTACATGCCTACCATGACAAGTAATCTAATGCCTACAAAAAACTGGTTTAATTGTTTGTTTATCATGAAATATTAAAAGAAGCAAAGGTCATTAAACTCTAATTACTAATATATCAGGAACCATGATTTGTCTTGATATCACAACATGATTCAGTGTTTTATACTTTTTAATTATTATGCCTGTAATGGTGTGTGCTGGTATAGTTGCAAAAGAGGAAGAAGACTGTTGTAAACCAGAATGGTTTCAACAACAAACACAGCTGAAGAATCACTGCCTTGTGCTTGTGCCGAACACTGCAATAGAGGTAGAGAGTGAACGCTCAGCGGTACTCACTCCAGTCCCACAGAGAGAAGGTGCTGGCCGATGAGGCGCACGATCTCCTGGTCAGTCTGCGACATGCACAGGCCTGGCGGCTGCAGGTCGCCGTTGCGCGTCACGGTGTCGCCGTTGACATGGTGCGGCGGCGACGCGCCGTTGGCTGCGGGCGGCTGGTGCATGTCTGCGGGCCGGGCGGGCGGCGACAGCCTGCGGGTCCGCTTGCGCGGCGGCCGGTGCCCAGCGCCCTCGTCGCCCGAGTCAGTGGAGGCCAGGCTGGCCCGCTCCGCTGCGCCCGCTCGCCGCGCTCGTCGGAGCGCCGAGATCACGAGCGCGCCCGCCGCATCGGCCTCACCGCCTCGGCCGAGTGACGTCACGGCCCCCGATACGCACCACCCGCGCTCAATAGACCATCTCCCTTTGTTCGTCGCTGCGAAACTTCGCTCCTGGCCTGCTGCGTCGCGACACTCTATCGACCAAAATAATTCCTATGCGACTGCAACCAAGAAACTTGTACCGTTACGAAACGTTTCGATCGTTGCTAGAGTTTGTAGCGTTCGCGATGCGTACACAAAAATCAGCTGAAAATGATACGACAGCTGTCTTTCTTCGCTAATGCAACATCGCCCTTCTTTCCGTTTCAGATGACGTTCGTGTCTTGTTCGGTTGCGCATCGGGCGAAATCGTGTAGTAATGTAATGACCTCAAAAATAAAATTATCCGTGCATCAAGAATGGCATATGCAATACTTAAAAATATATAGCTAGGTCAAACTTCTGTATTTCAGTTAAAATAAAAAGAATCATGCTCAAAATGCCTCCCAAAAGTCTATCTTATTATTCCTGCTGTAACAAAGTTACACAGAATGAGAAAATAATTATTACAATTACTATCAAGCCACCAAACTGTATAACTATATTGTAATAAATACTACATTTTTTTTTTTAATATTGTGCTTTTCCTTCAAAATTTGTTATATTATAAAAACTAATTTCAGATCCAGCTAGAACAACTGCATGAAACGGAACGTATGGTATGGTATGTTTACAAAACTTGTTTGGTATTTATTTACAAAAAAGTATTACTAGCTCAGAAAATTATAACAATCAATAATATTCTTTTTCAATTCCCTTGCTTCTATCCACTTTTATTTGGTGCATTAAAGCTCAAATATTAGTTATTATTTGATAAATAATGTTTTTTTCTATGTGAATTTTTTGTTTTCTCTGACTAGCTTTGAACATTGACTATATGCATGTGTTTTCAAACGTATTTCTAAATGTCAAGCACACAAGTGTGAAGTGTCAACAAAGAATGTCATCAAATCAAACCTAATCACCTAAACCAGGGAATTGATCACAAAACTTTAAAATAATGAAGTTAATCATTTTAAAACTAATTTTACTGTATTTGTTAGTGAAGCCGTCAAACCTACAGCTTCTTATCAATGTTAGAAATCAGGTGTGTTTTATTGCTGAACCTTTGTAACCAAAGTCGCACTGTTGCAAATTGTTTGTTTTTGATTTATTAATAAGTAATTTGTTCGTATTGTTTTAATTATCAACAGCTCTTTAACTGCTCGCACTCTTTAAGTGAAATCCTGAATTAAGGATTACACTGATAAAGCAATATAAAGCTAACATATTTGGTGTTAACGATCCTCTGTTCAGGGTGGCGATGTTATGCAGGAGAACATAACTGCGAACGTGTCGGAGGACACCATCACCCTGGAGTTCATGCGGCTGGACGGCGTGTTCGTGTCGCAGCTCGTCGACTTCACCAATGTGAGTTAACCTTACAATAATAATAGTCAACAAATGTGTTAATATTGGACATAAAGTAAGAAGTTTCTCTTTGGAGCATTGTAACAGCAACCAGTTAGTTTATCTTTTGTATAACTAGTGGCATAACATCACGCCTTGTTGCCCTGAAGGGTTAGGCAGAGGTGTACCCATAGTAAGAATATCCACATTTGGCCAGTAATATTTAAGTCCCATGTAATAAGGGGCGAGCGAGTCTATTGCCATCAACAGGGCTGCTACTGAGAAATTCCTAATGGAAAATCCCAATAACATTTTGTCTGACCTGGGAATGCGTTGCGTTTAAAACGAAAGTAAAATCCAACCTTTGTTCAAAGGCATACTATTCTATCAACGACTACTTAAATGATAAGAATAGTTGGTCGCTGTGATTAACTCAAGACAATTTTTATGTTCTTTCACCAGAATTAGCTTACCTACTGACAGGTTATATGAGTTCATATAATTGTTTATTTTAATTTAATTTTAATTTATTGTTGACATAATCTACTCATTACAATGTTTTTTTTTAATGAGTTGTATTGCAATATGTAACTAGTGACCTCGACAATAGATCATATTATTTATTGTTATTAGTAATTAACTGTTTATTTATTTTACCTCGATGGTCCTAGTTTATCATTTATAACTTCCAGTTACAGCTTTATGTAAGCGGGCACGCCCTTTATGCCTGGAGGCTTTTATTAAGACGTTAAGTTTTGTTTACGTTTAGTTTTTATTTCTGCCCGAGTATAGTTCTCGATGATTTTGTTTGGTATATTGGCGTGTGCTAGCTAGGTAATAGGTAATAGGTAATAGGTAATACGGGCTGGTATCCGCAACTCCACGTCAAAGCGCGTATTTTGCGTACGGGTGGGAAATTCGGTTATTCGATCCACCCCAGCTCCTCAAAGAAGGCCAGCAACGCCTTGGTGTCACTGACAATCTCACGTAGGGTACCTGGGTTACCGAAGTACTTTGCCCTGTATGTGGCGACCACCGGGCAGTATAACAGCACATGCGCTGCTGTCTCGTCGTCCTCCATGCAGGCTCTGCATAGCGGACTGTCTGTGACTCCTATGACAAAGAGGTGTTTATTAAATGACCCATGGCCAGTTACAGCTGCAGTAACTGTACGCAGCTGTTGTTTCGTTAGTCGGAGAACCTGTTTCGTGAGGCGGCCATCAATTGTAGGGAGTGCCTCCTTGGCCTGCCTGCACTCACCGTGGTCCAACCATAGTTTGTGATGTTTGTCCCTGGTTCGTTTCCTTACCAGAGTGCGTAGGTAACCGAAGGGGAGTGGCACAATGGGTTCAGGCCCCACTGGTGCCATGCTCGACCCCCTTCTGGCCAGTTCGTCGGCTGCGTCGTTGCCCCGCGAACCGCTGTGTCCTTTGATCCATTGGATGGTAATATCATTGAGGCTACCCACCTGGTTAAGGCGCTGGTGGCACTCGTATATCAGCCCAGAGTCAACAGTGTGGCTGCTTAGCGCTTGCAGAACAGCCATGCTGTCTGAGAGTATACGTATCGAGTGGTCCTTAACATCCCTGGCCGTGATAGCTAAAGCGGCAAGGGATATACCCATGCATTCGGCCTGGAATACTGTGTTGTGGACCCCCAATGGTGTGGCTATATGTATGTTGAAGTCCTCAGAGAAGATTCCAGCACCGGTGCCACTACCTGTTTTGGATCCATCAGTGAAGATCCGTAGTTCTGCGGGGCGCAAACCCTCGCATCGGCGATCCTCGTGAAGTTGGATCCTGTATTTTTTATCGAAGATAAATTGTTTAGGTACCCGATCATTTATGGCTTTCGTAATAGGGAACTCATTATTGAGTCCCTCAAGCAGCGCGGTGTGTTGTGTGTCTCTCTTACCCCAAAGATTAATCGCATTAAGACGTACCGCTGCCATTGTCGCTTCCTGCTGTATAAACAGGTGGAGCGGTGGCAGTCCTAGCATGGCTTCGATTGCTGCAGTCGGAGTAGTCCTCATGCAGCCCGTGGTTGCCACGCAGGCTAGTCTTTGCATACGTTGTAGTTTGTTAGAGGCTGTAACCAGCTGACTTCGGGGCCACCAGACCACGGCCCCGTAAGCAATCATGGGGCGAATCACTGCTGTGTACAGCCACAGTATGATTTTGGGGGATAGGCCCCACTTCTTACCTATCATTTTCCTGCACTGCCAGAAGGTGATGCAGGCCCTGTTTAGCTTGTTGTCTACATGGCTGCTCCAGTTTAACTTACTGTCTAGAATGACCCCGAGGTACTTGACCTCACTGGCCAACTGGAGTTCTGTATCGAACAGTTTGGGTAGGCGGAAGGGGCCTAATGCTCGTTTTTGGGTAAACATGACTAGTTCAGTTTTAGTGGGGTTCACTGATAGTTCAAATTCCCTGCACCAACTTTCTACTATACGTAGTGCTTGCTGAGTGAGGTTACAGATCGTTCCGGTCACCTTTCCCGATACAAGGATTGCGAGGTCATCTGCATACCCTATTGTGTAATAGCGATTGGCGTTGAGTTTAGTGATAAGATCATTAATGACCAGATTCCATAAAAGGGGGGACAGAACCCCTCCCTGGGGGCAGCCTCTGGCTATCATGGCCAACTGCCGCTCATCCTCAAGGCGAACCACTCGTTTGCTTAACATGTTTGTAATCCAGTCCGTTAGTACCTGTTCTACTCCATGTCTGGAGAGGGCGCTGCTGATACTGGAGAAGTTGGTTTTGTCGAAGGCTCCTTCGATGTCTATAAAAGTGCCCAGGCAGGTGCCTTTTTGATGAATCGCATCCTCTATCTGGCTGACAACTAGATGAAGAGCAGATTCAGTCGACTTACCTGAGCTGTATGCGTGCTGATTACCATGTAGCGGTATGGTTTTTAGAGCGCCGTCCCTCAGCTCCCTTTCACATAGCCTTTCCAGAGTTTTTAGTAGAAAGGAGGTCAGGCTAATTGGTCGGTGGGATTTGGCGTTTGTATAGTCACCCTTACCTGGCTTGGGGATGAATATTACTTTCACTTCCCTCCATCCTTTAGGAACGTATCTAAAAGCCAGGCACGCTCTCATTAAAGGCACCAGTCTTATTGCGACAGAAGCACCCCCCCACTGTAATAAAGCGGGGAACACTTCATCAGGACCAGCTGCCTTAAAAGGATGGAAACTACGGATGGCCCATTGGAGTTTCTCCAAAGTGATCACCCTACGTGCGTAACACCAATCATTGTCTGATGGTGTTTGGGTTTCATCTTGCCAGTCAATTACCTGCGCGAAGACGCATCCAGGGAAGTGAGTTTCAATTAGGACGCGTCTTATTTCTTCAGGTGACGACGTGAGTGTGTTATCAGGTTTGCGGAGGGTGGCAGGCCCAGGTGTATGCTGTTGTGCCAGTACTTTCCTTACCCTGTTAGCTTGCTGACATATGGATAATAATTTAAATTAGGTTAATTAAGTATGTTGAATACTATTATATAGAGTCATTTTTTTTCTTTCTAACTGAACAGACAGCTGTGCTGCTGGGGAGTTTGTTGCGCCACTTCTTCTTTCCAGCTAACGCACTAGGAAGTGGTGAAGGGTGGGCGTTTTGGGGGACTGTCTTATGTAATTTTGACGTTCGAAAAGTGCTGATTATCAGCCTAGTTTGAATAAATGACTTTTGAATTTGAATTTTGAATTTGTATTTGAATTTTGAATCAAACCCAAGACCTTGTGCTCAGCAGTAGCGCTTGCAACCACTACATCAACGAGGGAATCATAACTAATGAGTTTGAATAAATAACTTATTTTCCCTAACTCAACCATTATCAGTATTATCAAGTGAGTTTGGCTTCAATTAATTAGTAATAACCAATTTATAACTATGTACAACGGTTTCATCTGTACAAAAATAGAAAAAGCAGAATTGTCAAGCAGTGAATGCCCCTGATAACAATAAATTTGCAAGCTATTTTGTTTGAGTTTCAGCAGTTTGTTGTTCAATTGTGGGCAATGGACAGAATCAGGAGTTTTTGGTTTTTAATAAAATTGGTACTTGCAGGAAGTGGAAGCAATGAAGCTGATAATTCCTGGTGAGGAGGAGCTGGGTCAGAGTGGACACCAAACACTCTGCTTCCTCACCCATGCAGCGCAGGCTGACTTCATAGCACCAGACGCTATGGCCAAGTTGAGACAGGTATGTACTCATGGTGAGTTGTAATTGTTTTGTAAAACATGACATGTCTGTCAATGGACTTTACCTAGTTTATGATTATTAATTGGATACTAACACTAGTTTCAAGAATGTAGCTTGTTGGCTTTATATGGTAGGTAGAGGTAATGTTTGTTAAACTAATTGGCGACTGCGTAAGTCTCAGGCTGTACTTAAGATATCCTTATCCTAACATATTATAAAAAAAAGGTCCCCGCCGCGTCTGTCTGTCTGAACGCGATAAACTCAAAAACTACCGAACGGATTTTCAAACGGTTTTCACCAATGGACACCAAAACTTTGGTGAGGAAAGTTTTGGTGTATAATTCATTAAGGTTTTGTGTAAATTGGCTGAAATATGACGATTATTGTTGAAGATGTCGGAAAAAATCATGCCGACTGGGAGCTTTACTGGCGTGCGCCGCGTAAACCGTAAAAGATACATAAAATTATGTTCTACAGCAGCGGTTCACGATTTTTTTTGGTTCCGGAACCCTAATCGACCATAATTTTTTTGGCGGATCCCCATTTTGAACATAACAAAAGTGATTGTACCTTCTAGTTTGAATATTATCATTTTTGACTTGAGTACTACTACTACTTAAATAAAAAATAATAATACTTGTAATAATGAATAAGTATTATCAAATATTTATTGTACAAAAAACTGAACTTATAATCACATATTTACGTATAATAGCATTAAAATTTGGCTTAATGTCTGACAATTGAGCGCAAAGATCTGGATCTGCATCCAATCTGTTTCTGTACTTACTGGTTTTTGTTGTAAGTGTAAGTCCAGCTTACACTTACAACAACCCAGTCTCGGAAGTCGTCACAAACGGAAGTAGAACTATGATAGCCTTCTGAACGACTGCAGGGATTTTTCTTTTAGAAGGGATTCATGAACACTAACATAACAAACATAACGTCGATCAATTCTCATACTCTGACATAGGTAACATCGATGGTTTGGTATGATTTGCGCATGGATTCTGACCCAGTCGTTTATTTAACTCTCGGACGGAACTCCAGTGTTCCGCGTACCACCTTTTAGGAACCGCTGTTCTACAGAATGGTTCATCTTAAAAAGTTCAACAAAAAAGTCCGCGATGTCTATCTTCTAAGGATGACCCACAGTAATCATTATTACTCGTATCTTTCAGAATTTGATAAAAAAATATATTGTTATTTCCGAAGCTTATTTGACCGGTATTATATTAATCCTTATCCAATAAAATAAGTTATTTAAATTGGGCATTTAATTTAGATTAAAATATGACTTGACAAAATATAATTTAAATGAATAGTTTAGAAGATATCACAGATTCAAAGACCTTTTCCTTTTGAGTCAATGACCTTTTCTTTGGCTATTAGGTATGTAATTCCGGTAGTACGTTCCTGTGGGATATTTTGCGACATCCACGCGGGCGAAGTCGCGGGAAAAAGCTAGTATTGTATAAAGAAGCTGTTGGTAAACCTAGCTTCTGCCCGCCATGCGCCACTTCGCCCGCGTGAAATTTTGGCCCCCAACCCACCCGCGTCGCTGCGTATCCGAGCTGTTACTTCGTTTTCGCTTAGCATTCTTTGTGATTTTTTTTCTGTTTGTTCGGATCCTAAGAGTCGTAGCGTAGTTAAATAGCCCATAACCTTCCTCAAGAATTGGCCTATCAAATGCAAGAACTTTTTTTCAAATCCGACTGCTAGTTCCAGAGATTAGTGCGTTCAAACAAATTCTTCAGCTTTCTTATATTAGTATAGATAAATAAAAGTTTGTTTCTAGAAAAACCCAGGTACGATCCGCGTGGCGGAGGAAGACAAGGGCTGGCGGCAGACGACGGCGAGCGCGTGGGCGGGCCGCTCCACGCGCCTGCTCTCTGCACCCGCCGCGCGACACTGCGCCGCCGCGCGCGACCGCGTGTACCTGCGAGCTGCTGACCTGGCGCGCTGGGCACCCCGCCCAGGTCAGTACCTGTCAAACTTCTACACAACACCCAGCAACAGTGCTCTTCAACTAAGCGAAAACATGTCTCCCAGATTTGCCGAAATGAATTTCACACATTTGGTTGTTAGCTATTAGAGCCTAACAAGGCATTCAATACATACCAAAGATTAGGTAACACTTTCTACATCAACTCCTTGACGCAAGTAGCCTAGTCTTCAATATTATGGCACTACCTACATCAATATCGTGTTAAGGAATGGACCAGTCATCATATGCGACTGCAGTGACGCCTTTCCCTGCGCATGCGCTGTCCTCGGACGCGACAGACGGCAAGCCGGCAGTCAGCGCGTGCGTCTCCGAGACTGACCATACAAAAGAATGTATTTGTCATTTGGAGGTGAGAGTGTAGTATTATTTAACTTAGTAATATAGCTATGGTGGCGCATATAAATCGGCAAACGTAAGGTAGGACGTGTGACTGACACTGGCATGGCCACCATCAGGGATTTCAGATAACAAAAAAAAATGTCGCTAATAAGTCGAAATTTATCGCCAAATATCAGAATTTGTCAGCCACTGGTTCAAAACTTATAAGGGTTTATAGGTGGCCCATCTGGGGAGCATGTCCCCAGCTTGGGCCAATTTAATCTCATAAACTAGCGACAGAGGCGGATTATCCTTAAGGCAAACTGGGCACGAGAATAGGGGCGCGCGCGCGGAGTTTCTTAATAAAAAAAAAATATATCGTATGCATTGATATATAAAATCCCAAGATGCACAGTCTCGAACAAAATTAAATACTCAAAACTGTCCCCAACTATACGTAGGTAGTTATAGTCATGATATAAACATACTTGTTTGGAAATTCAACCTTACGCGCATGTTTTAAAGTTGTTTTTACAAAGCAATTTTTTAAAGCAATAAAATTTTATGACCAAGGCATGGAGTCGAATATATTTTTATACTTTGAATTTTTTATGCATTTACTTATAATAGTATTTTAAGAGTTTTTAAAATTTATATAAATGTGTGTTCCAAATACATATTTATACTTTTATAATAATAAGTAGGTATTGTTGTTATCGAAACTAAATAACTAATTAGGTTAAAACTTAAAAGTTACAATTATCATAATACTTAGGTTAAAACCAGAGACTATTCTTACAAAGACCATAAAAAGAATTACTCAGTTTGGCCCATAAAATAAGTAGGAAATCAATATAAAAACATTTTTTTTAATCTTCGAATTGATGACCTCTTCTCCTTTTGGAAGTCGGTTAAAACTATACAAGAATATTAATTTAATTCTAAAAAGTACGAAGTTAATATAAGGAATTAAAAAAAATTAAAACGTAATAAAAAAAAATCGACTATTGAAAAGAAGAGGGTCAATTTGTATTGTACGACTAAATTAAAAGGAGGTTGTAATGCATTGTTCTTACACTGAAAAAGCGGCATTGAAATTTGCCGTATTATACTTGGATTGTTGAGTGAAATTTTAAGACAAATTAAATCAAAATCACCTAGTGCTCCCTATATTTAGTCTTAAAAACAACATAAACAAATCAACAAACTCTTTAACTTACCGAAAGTACGATATCCCATCCCTTTTTAACGTTCTTGACGTAATATTTTTAAAATTTTCCAAGTAACACTTCGGCATTTTTTACGTACGTTCAGTGACGCGAGCGACGTGATACTATTTGAAATGAGCGCACAATTCTCAATTGTGCGCTCTTTTCTTGCGGACGGTTTTGAGACGCTGAATGTGTATCTTGGGTTTTTTAGCATATCAATGATCGTAAGTATGCTTCTACTTACTCAATATAAATTATTCATTAATTCTATAGAGATGAAGACCTTCCGAAGCGTGCTCCGCCTTCATGATTTTAACTGAGTAGTTAAAGTGTATAATTATGTTGCCGCTCGAGGGGCGTCGATGAGGTGCTTTCAGGCAATGTAGGAATAATCAGTGTCAGTCACACAGGTATGAATGACGCCCTCAGGGTAGTTGGAGCGAAGATCTTCGCAGACTGGCACCTTATTTTCAGATTTAGACTTTCAATCTGCCAATATTGTAATGTATAAAAATTTACAACAGGTTTGCGTTAACTGGTATCCTTGTGGACTGAAATACTGCAAGGGCAAGCCACAAGGAGGGCTGAGCTACCGGTGTGGCATCAAGACGTGCCACCGCTGCTACCGGTACCACTTTTACGTGCGACGGCGCGACGCCTGCCCCACCTACACGTGACGGCGCGACCGCCGGCCGCCGCGCCGCCGCGCTCACTGCCAAACTTACCATCTAGTACACATTATCATAGTTTTCATATATTTTTATAAAGACTCTGTTCTGTGACCAGCGACAATACCATGCATCCATTCTTGTAAATATTTTGTTACAAAGCTAGTGAGTATACTTAAATAAGTTATAAGAATAAACTTTTGAATACTATTTATTTATATGTTTTATTTCTAAAAGTACAACTAAATTATATTTACTTGTTCTTAGCACTCAATACAATGCCTTAACAAACACACCCACAAAATCGGCCCATTATTTCTAGTGCAGTTGTTGTCTACACCATGATGTGAAAAGTTAACAGTAGACATGTGTCTCATTGTGATTTAAAATGCAATCAAATTAAACATAGGATTTATTTAGCAAAATGTGACATTCAGCAGGTGGTATAGAAAGCTCAAGTAAAATTCATACTATCTTTTTCAAGGCCACCTTATTCTTATTTTGATTGCATAGTAGTAGCTATACCTGGGTTGAAATCTCTCTGGAAACACATACTTTCTAAATTAATTAAAACTCATTAAAAGCATCCAGGGAATGGTTCATGCCTGTTCTTTCTAAGCACAAACTGTATCTTCCTTTCCATGTCTTCATTGTAGATGGCCTTGCATCGCTCATGGTTCACGCGTCTTCTTGTCTGAAATCAGTTTTATGGTTATATAAGAATTCCAATAAATTGCTGTTTATATATCTTTAATCTAAAAGAAAGATATTCTCTATGTAAACCTCATAAATATAAAAGCAGTAGTTTGACAGCAAAACTTTCTCCAGTGGCTGTTGATGTAAACAGCTCAATGACCATTGGATACTTATTTTACTCTTTGATTGGACTTCATGGGACTCAACCACTGATAGGAGTAAGGTGTTGTGTAGTTTGTGCTTCCTGCCCATGGCAAAAGGCGCGAGTTTATCTGTATGTGAAGAGCACAGTAAGATATTTTAATTAAACCTGAACCTATGTGCCCAAATAACATCAGCATTCCTGCCGTTTCGCCTGTTGTCGCCCTACCGCTCTGTCAGTAGATAACTAAAGTAGGCACTTTTTGAATACCTGGTAAGGTTTCTCGTAATATCTGGTGAGCCTGTACTGCTCCAGGATCCCTTCTTTGCCGAGGATTCTGTTCACCAACCGGCACGCGTCATCTACATTGTTGTTCTTCACGAACACTGTCCGCGCAACAAACGAAGGATGGCGGTTCGACAACAGCCTCAGTGTTAGAAGCATTTTGTTTCAGCAAATTGCAATAATATTACAAGTTCTAGGTTAGGTTAGGAGAATGTCAAATTGTCAAAATTCAATGCAGTACAGTGACACTGACACTTGACTGACAGTGACAGTAAAAATGGGTTTACGGAGTCAGTCACAGAAATAATGATTCTTACTGTGGCGCACGAGTTTGATTGAACATGAGACTACGCAAAATAAATAGCTGTCACCACCCAGTTGTAGAAACGAACTTCATCGACCCTAGTAATTTGCCACTAACACTACCCTGCATAAACCTACCAGGACCTACCCGATTAATTTTGTCCAACTGGAGGCAAAATTAATTTGTATGACTTAATCATACATTTGTAGCAAAAATCTAGTGCAAAAATCAAAGGCCCATTATACAGGCTAGTTTTATTTATTTTCGCTACGTGTATTTTACATATATGCATAAAATAACATAAAATAATTATAATTATTATTAGAATAAGAATACATTGCAGAATACTATAAAAGATATTTCGTGCAGTTACAACCATAAAAAAAAGTAATGATGACTTAAAGGCGAGATTCCGGATACTTTTGGGCAAAATTTAAAAAAATCATATCTTAATAACCGTGCCACTTAGGACATGGGGTCTTTGGGTGGCACCCCGCAAATGAGCCTCCCAACCCCCCAAAAAATTGCGTTGGTGCATGCGCCAAACATCCTGTATATACAGGGGATCGGAGGACCCACTGCCCTATTGAATCAAATTATTCTCAGTCATTTAAAGAGCTTTCCAATCATATAATTATGTCCAGTCAGTTGTGGGGCATTTTGTCCACCACCATTTGCCCTCGGGTCCCCCCCCCCCATTATAGCAGAACTTTTTATGTCATAATATTATTTTGCTTAACAGCGGATAGTATAAACTTTATTTCGCAGAAAATCGTTTGGCATACACTCATTTATCATACATTGAAAACTCATAATTTTGTAAGTCAGAATCATCTTTAGGCATAAATTTCATATCCATAATAATTAAAACGACTAACCATCATATCGCAGAAAGTTCACACAAACATGCAAACAAGCATATACCATGTATGCAGCATACAAGCGAGCATGCAGCAGGCATGGTTTCTGTCACGGCTCCGGCGGTCCCGCGCGAGCTTATTGTCGCAGGTGGTCTTAAAACTCGCCGCCGCGGCTGAGGCTGGCTGGCGAGCCGGGCAGCAAGCCGAAGCTGAAGTGGTGAGTGTTCTCAGCTCGCGGGCCGCCTCGCCCCTCCGCGCCTACGCGAGCTTAAATTACACTCTAGGGGTAGGGCAGACAAGATTACGTGCAGTCGGTTTTGAAGCGATTCGTTTCTGTCACTAACTTTTGTAGCACAACATATAGACTTTATAAGACAATATTTTAATTTAAGGTTAAAAATGCTATTTTATAGAAATGGCAGTATGCCTAATAAAACTATTCCAAATAAAATTCTGCCATCTTAAAAGTAGGTATGCCATTGGAAATTCGGACATATAAACGTCGGCCAAACAATAATTATATTTAAATATTTAGTTATGCCTTTTGTAATATTCGTTTATAGAAGATTATGCCAAGTGTGTTATCTATCTATCTATACTTATAATAAATCTGTAGAGACGTCAATTCTGTACATGATATATATTTTCAAAATAACTATCAGGGGGTAATTAGTGATCGATACTGATGCCAAAAATGCAATCAGTAAAATTTTTGTCTGTCTGTCTGTCTGTCTGTCTGTCTGTCTGTCTGTCTGTATGTTCCTTATAGAAACAAAAACTACTCGACGGATTTTAACGAAACTTGGTACAATTATTCTTCATACTCCTGGGGAGGTTATAGTATACTTTTCATCACGCTACAATCAATAGGAGCAGAGCAGTGAAGGGAAATGTTGGGAAAACGGGAGAAATTGCTCCATTTTTTAAGCTTCCGTCGCGTGTGAAGCCTTAATGGTTAAAGCTACATAGAAATCATTTATGACGGAAATGTTCTACATAAAATTATCAAAAAAATATCCCACAACAGCATATGTCTATCTTTTATGGTTGACTCACAATAACACGTGTAACTCCCGATAGCTTAGCAGTTCGGAGCTTTCTGATTATATTTGTTTACTCTTACGTTTATAATACTCTCACTTATCCCTAATTAAAAGAAGTTAATATTATTACCTATTCAATAAAAAATGAATCATAGTAATCGGTATAGAAACACCAAACTTATACATGAAATACGCTAATAAGCCATCGCGCCGTCGCGCGTGAATACTGAATCATGCCATAAGGATTATTATGTTTCTTCAAAACATAACATTTGATTTGAAGAAGCTGTCTTAAATTTTACCGATAATAAGCATAAAACGTACTTACGGGTGCCAAAAGTTACCTGTGGACATTTCACTCAAGCAAGAATCGCAGCTGCCAGCTCGATCTGTCACTCATGACAAGTGTCAATCATAGCGTCTAAAAATTTTGCCGCCAACGTACGGAAAATTTTTCTTTCGATAATTTTCTTTAAAGAAAATTGTAAAGTTTCAGAAAAAACTTATAGAAAGTGAATAATAGTGCTTGTGGTAAGTGATATATAGTGTTACGCTGATAGTTGAGCCAGCGAAATGCCGAAATGGAGATCGAAAGGTCACATTAAATCTAAATTGTCACCGGTGCCTGCGGATTCTCCCAAGTGCGATAGTGGTGAAGAATGCTCTTTATCCTCGGAGGAAGAAGGCACCTATTCCCACTGCCGAACAACGGCAAAGAGATCGAAACGATTTCCTGTAAGTCGGGCCCACGCATTTACAATTGAACGAGTAGACAAGTAAGTGTTAAATCTGTTAACAATGACACAATTTCTACATTATATCACTAATCTTACTCAGAAACACTATCAACAAACTTCTAAATTGCTTCTTGCTAGTATCTACTTCAGAAGCGCATTGTTGTTTTCTAAACAATCCGGTCATGTCTAAAGAGACTTGAAACACTACAACTTAAAGGTTTCAGTGTAAAATATTGTGATTAGGTAATTCCTAACGCAAATACAGATTGTCTTGAGGAGGCAAAACTACTCAAGCAGTTTTATTTTTATTTTGACATCCCATCTTATAAAACAATCCGTTATAAGAAGACCTGTAGGTATGCTCACCCAGCCCATGTGTTTCACACACTGAATTAGAAGTAAATAAGTACTTATGCCACTAAATAAAACTAAAGACTATTTAGCCCCTGCGGAGGGGGTTTTGGCTGGGATCTCTAATATAGGTCTAGTGCAGATGGAGCTAGCTGCTAAAGCAACGTCCACAGAGACTTGTTAATTGGGCAGCAACCTACCCACTGAGATAGTATCCTACTTTCCATTTTGGAAATAGTCCGGACACACCCATCCAGAAGTGTATTTAAATTAAAATAGAGTGCAATACTCTCATGTGGTATGCAGTTGTTACATTAAAGAGGTTCAGCACCTCTTATGAACTCTAATTTGCATTCAGAACATTAAAATTACTAATTAAATATGACATTAAGTTCTATAACTATTAGGAAATACTAAATATTTAAACAACTTTATAATTTATAATGTTAATACTGTATTTTTCTTTGCTGTATTTTGTAATAATTAAGAAAATCTTATAGTTATGATCATCAGGACCTAGCTTGCTCTATCAAAATTAGAAATGGAACAAATACAGCCACTAAACAATTTAAAACTCACAATATGTATATTTAGTTAAAGCTGGTTTTATAAGAATTAGTTCTTTTATATTAAAAGACATGATAAACAGGATCATAGCAAGAATAACTAGGCCTAGATTCATATTGTTGACAAGATTCAGGCCGTCTAAAGAACCATGTAAAAGCTTGGGAATGATAAGATCCTAACAAGAAGTCGAATAAATAAATTAATAATATTCAGAACAATTCTATTTTTAGCAAATTCCACAAATTTCTATTGCTAAGTCAAAGACCGAAAATATTAATATTCAGAACAATTCTAGTTTCAGAAAATTGTGCAAATTTTTATTAAACGCAAAATATTAATCTATGTGGTTTTCTAATATTATGATATTATAATCAAATAGCCTATTGTTTATACTCAAGTAAGATGATGACAATTGAAAAGTAAAATGGAAGCAATGTTTTATTAATGAATGAAGGGTAGCTGTTCATGAAATAGTTCCCTTGTTAGGTCTTTTTGTTTATAATATAATACCAGCCTGTTACTGTCCCACTGCAGGGCAAAGGCCTCTTCTCATACAGAGAAGGCACCAGCATTGATCGCCATGCTTGCTCGGGACGGGTTGGCGATTTCAGACTTATAATAACCTGGACTTATAGTCCAGGTTTCCTCACAGTGTTTTCCTTCACCAATGTCAGTAATGTGCCAGATAAACTCAGAAAATACATATGAATTGAAAAAGTCACATTGGTACTTGCCTGAATTTGAAACCTCAACCTCATGCATGAGAGTCGAGGCCTTAACCACTGGGCCATCACAAAATTAGATTTTTGTTTGAATAGAGAATTTGCGAGCCTGTAAATTTTTTGTTTCTATGTCTCAGAGACTGGAACTCCTAAAAAAGCTTGGATGAGAAGTAAATTTCCTAAGCAAATTCTAAATCTCAATCAGGATTTAGAAGATTTAGGCCTTTTTGTGTACTGATACTAGTCACAAGGCCCTGTCTGCAAAATAGTTGAAAAGGGCAGACCAAGAGAAATTAAAAAAGGTTGCTCCATTGGTTTGCCAAGAGTTAATGTGGTGGCCAAAGGCTATTGATAGACCACAGCTCAGTTCCTCTACACATGGTAAAGTAACCCACTTCCTGTCCACACATGCCGTGGAGGAAAGGTAAGCCCACATAAATGGGCCACTCTATACATCCAAAAGATGCTTTTAGTGATAATACCGCCCATTGTGTCACCGTATGTACAATTTCTACATTTATATCTGTAATTCGTATGGTGTAAATTATAAAGAGTATTCTACTCTTGTCAGGAACTTGAACAAACCAGAAAAAAAAATGGCACTCGAATTTGCGAGAGATGTTTGCCATATACGCAGTAATAAGCAGCCACAAAAGCCAGTCTTCAGAGTGCAAATATTCTAGTAATTTAATTCATTCCGACAACAGACCATTTGTCGTACATTCAAGGATGAGCGAGGGATACATTTTCCTAGCTCTCCTGAACCTATCTTGCAAAACGACGAAGTTAGCTTAACATCACTCTGTCAGCGGTTTACCTCCCGGGGAGGTTAAGTGTTATAACGGCTTAGCCGACCGCTTTTAAGAACAGACCAGCCTGATTGGCTCCTGTTGCTCCAGGCCCCAGGCCTCGGAGGCCATGTTTCAAAGTGGGGCGTCCTCGACGTTTACGACCTTTTCGTGTAAGATAAGTCGGCCGTTGTGCGACAGTACGTCACATGGGACTCAAACGATGGCTTGGCAAGCTTCTGCGATGCTTCTACGATGCTTTTAGTCAGAGGTGACAGCATTGACTAGCATGTGTGTTCTCTCTTCGCCCAATTTAAGACCGAGTGTTCAGCCATCTGAACTCGGTAATGGGATGGGGACGTACTATATATAAATCGCCCCATACTAGACCCAGTACCAGTACAGGATCCATGTAAGAACCTCTTAGACCTGACAAGCTGCAACTCCTAGCTTGGAAAGTTGGGGGAGGGGGGCAGTCAGGTTGCAAGGGGCAGTGGTCGATAGAGGAACAAGGTACTTGCTAAAATTTATTTGGAGATAATCCATACTACTTACTTATAAAGCTCCTATTCAGAGGTGAATGTCATAGTGTAGATTGCATGGCATTAGCCCTTAATAACCTGATCGCATCTAAACAGATTTTGTCCATTTGTAAGTTTCAAAAGCATTACCCAGGCACCCATATGGGATAAGAAGATACCCCTTGCTTGGCGTAGATTTACATGCTTAACCTAATAATATAAGACATCTCACAACTTTCAAGATTTTGAATAATAGTGTGGCCAAAATAGGGTTCAAAGACACTGACAATCAAGATGTTTACTTAAAAGCTACCATAATCCTTGTTGATTTTGGTTTTCAATAACAGGTGTGGTTAAGCTTGCCTTGAAAGACAACACTGCCTCTCCTTAGAATGGACTAGATTCATTTTTAAACAAACTTAGATTGAGGAGCCTCTAGGAAGTATAAGGTCTGTGGTAGCCTTCGGGAGGCTGGCTGGAAAATAGATTATCAGATGAAATGAAACTGGAAGAGCCGCTAGAGACAGAAAAAATTACTTTCGTAAAGTAGTAAAAGAGAGGGCTACCTCTCAAGAGAATGTATAATGTACGAGTATGTATGTTGTCCGAAAAATAAAGAATTATTATTATTATAATGCTCAGGCTATTATGTTCCCACTGAGTGGACAAAGGGTCTCTCTGTGAGAGAGGAAGAGGATTTATTATATGATAATTTTTAATCCCCTAAGAAAATATTAAAATTATGATTGTGTACATGATTCACATTTCAAGTTAATTTAATTAACAAATGATGAGACTTCATTTACATGCATCACCACTTGACTAACCTATTGACCATTTTAATAAAAGGTCCTAATTAAATTTCAGTTTCAACGAAATTTTAACTTTGTCATGTATGTATGACATTGAGTTTGTGTTTCCACATCTTTATAAAATTGCTTACTATGACATACAAAAATGTATGTACATTTGATTGATCTCATAATTTCCAAGTAAGTAACTAAACTTATATTAATTAAGGATATGAGTGATCCAATTCTCCTTTATTGATGAGATTATTATTCAGTTTAGTCCCATTGATTTTCTATTATCAGCATACTGTAGCCTTATAATTTATATTCACCTTAAATAAGGCAAATAAATTTGCCATTAATCTTTAACATCATAAGGAAGATGTGTTCATTTCTGCATCTACTAAGATAAATATATTGAAAACACTTAATTGTTTTATTGGAACATTTAATTCATACAGACTGAAATATTTGTTCGTTCCATATAATATTTAATTCACATAGCGTCTACATCCTTCGGGTACTCTTTCACCAGCAGATACCAAACAGGTCTTCAAATCAAATGTTATGTTTTGAAGAAACATAATAGAACTGTTTTGCATTAAAACAAAACAGTTATTATGTTATGAAAAACATAACATTTGAGCAATTTGCTTGCTGTTGAATTTTTGAAGACTTCTATGATTGACACTTGTCATGAGTGACAGATCGAGCTGGCAGCTGCGATTCTTGCTTGAGTGAAATGTCCACAGGTAACTTTTGGCACCCGTAAGTACGTTTTATGCTTATTATCGGTAAAATTTAAGACAGCTTCTTCAAATCAAATGTTATGTTTTTCATAACATAATAACTGTTTTGTTTTAATGCAAAACAGTTCTATTTTTGTGTAACGGTTGCCGCGCTCGACGCGGGTCGTGGCGGTAGGGTATAAAAAGGCGGGAGAGGTCCGAGCGCGATTCAATATTTGGCTGTTGATGCGTTCAGAGCGTTCGACCTTATTGACAGACAATAATTGATATTAACAAACCGTGCTTATCAGCGCGACTTTTAGTCTTTAAATAGTTTATTTGAATTTCTTTTGTTGTTATTTTATAAAATAGGTATTAGTTGTTTTGGTAGTGTTTAAATATTCGTTCAAATTATAAATTATTAATAGTTTGCATTTTATTTCTTTTTAGGTGAAGTAGTAATAGAAGTAGAAGGCGGAAAGCAAAGTTTATAGTTCAATAAATAGAATGATCGATGAACAAGAAATCACTAATTACCCGATAGAATTTTTAAATTCTTTAAATATGCTTGGACTTTCTTCTCATGAAATTTGTTTAAAAATTGGCATTCCGATTATTCTGCTCCGAAATTTAAGACCACCACAACTTTGCAATGGAACTCGGCTAAAAGTAACCCAGTTGCAACAAAATGTAATCGAGGCTCAAATTTTAACAGGCTGCGGTGCAGGAGAGACCGTCTTTATTCCCAGAATTCCCATAATACCAAATAATTTTCCATTCCAATTTAAAAGAACGCAATTCCCAGTATCGGTGTGTTATGCAATGACAATTAATAAGGCTCAAGGGCAGAATTTTCGTGTTGCTGGAGTAGATCTCGGTGTCAGTTGTTTCTCGCATGGTCAGTTCTATGTCGCTCTTTCCCGGGTTAGCAGTTCTAGAAATCTTTATGTTCACGTGCCGGACGGGTCAACTTTCAACATAGTTTACCCGGAAGCTTTGCGCTGAAGTATTTTCGTTCTATAGGTACTTAAGCCTCATGTGAAAGTGATCTAAACAATATTACCAATACATTAACTTAATAACATACAAGGAGTTACACGCTGACGGAGTCGCGGGCACAGCTATTAATAATAATATTCTGCGGTTCCTTATTGCGATATTTTTCAACAGTATTGTGGATTGACATATTATATTTCCCTACTAAAATACGAAAGTTAATCTGTCTGTTACATCAAAACCACTGAACCGTGAGGAAGGACATATTATGGTACTTTTTTACGAAAAATTACGGAAACGCGGACGAAGTCGCGGGCAAAAGCTAGTGCCAAATAAATTTCGGAGCATCAAGATTCTGCCAGATAGAGGGAACCCTTTGCACTCACTATTCACTGTAACATTAGATAAACACAAGCCGCACGGGCGAGATAGACTGGTACGAGCTGGTATCCCACCTGATCCTTGGCTACTTCGGCAACGACGCAGAGAATCAGCGGGGCTCGCTCCAGCCGCCTATCCTGGGTCGGCCCGTCGTACTGCACTCGGAACACAGGCATCCTATATCCAGGATATACTTCTGCCCTGACGTCGTCAAAGTTTTTATCATTTCAAAATATGCTCCTAATAGTCACTCATTCCCTCATGTTAGAAACTGGTCTCCCCAGCATTATTTGCTTGCGGTGAAGGAAAACATCGTGAGGAAACCGGCATGTCTTAGAATAAAAAAATCGAAGACATCTGACATCTTGGTACCGTACCAAGGATCATCGTACACAGGATCGTAGTACAGACCCAATGCAAGGCTCATACGTAACGGCGAGCCGCGACGGCATGATCAACTGGTGGTCGCTCGACATGAAGCTGTTGAGGACTGTTTACTCCTCCAGCCGTAAGTATAATACAGGGTGTCAGGGACATCGACGCGAAGCCTTTTACCATGGATTCAGTACATGATTCAGTGCAATACCTACGCAGTCAAAATGTATGGAGCAGCTGTTATTTTTTTTAATAACCGACGAAAAATTTCAACGCAGGGGCGCGGGGCGGTTCAGAACCATGTACTGAATCCATGGTAACAGTTTTCGCGTCGATGTCCCTAACACCCTGTATACAATCTGTTGGCCTAACCTTAATAGCCCGCAAAATCCAAATGTTCTTACGTTATTTTGCTTCAATAAAATCGATTTTTTTAAGCGGGGTACCACAGGGAATATATTTGGTCCGCCGATTTAAAAGTAGAAAAAGTAAATTAGTTAATTATTAAGTTCACCTATTATGACTATGGTTTAAAAGTGAAGTCCATAATAAAATAATATAGTATGCTTCACGGTAGCCAGTATTTGGCAAATAAAGTAAATTGAATAGTAGTCGGTTTGCTATCGATAAATAAGTACTATTGTGATCTGGTGACTTCTTTCGATAGCCCACCTGAAGGTCTGTACCACGTGGGTGACGGACATGGTGTGCATGCCGGATGTGGACATCATCGTCACCAGCTCTACGGAGCGGGACCTGCGCTTCTACGACTGCACTGCCAATACCTTCACTCTAAAGATCATCATTTCCAGCTGGGAGTATATGGCAAGAAAATTTATTGATTTTCCGTATTCCTGGGGTTCCTAAAGCAGTTTACGGGACAAACGTGCGAACAGTTGAAAGTCGTGTGAGCTTTCGTAGCTTAGGACGAACAGAGTATGAGATGTTGCACGTCACCATACACGTTTGTCGCAAGATAGATAAGACTAAACTAAAACTTGGTAACTATAACTTAACAATTTAGGGTTTCATCCTGGTTATGAATATCCTTAATAGGTATATTATAAACCTTTTGAGTGTCGTTCTAGAAGAAGAGGATAAATTCAATGTCTTTTCTTTGCGTTTTTTACGAGATAGGTAAATAATTATAAGATGTTCCACGTTCTTGTCGCTCGGCGGAAGGAGCAGGGTCACAAACTCACAACTGCGACGAATATGAATCTTCATTATCTTCCGAATGGCACATTCTTTGGTAATTCCCAGCACTCTTAGTCATAGAGTATAAAAATTATCTAATTTCTTGACACCATGCGAACTCTGACGAAGGTTTAATAAATAGGTTTTACGCAAATCACCAATTGGATTTCAGGACTTTCTTCTTTCAAAGTCAAAAGTAAATTTTAAAGTATATGTATAGAATACTTCGCGTTTGATGAGGAGGCACATGTGCTGGTGACGGGAGGACCCGACTGCGTGGTCCGAGTGTGGAACCCGTTTTTGCCGGCCAAGGTCAATGTGACCTTACATGGACATCACGCCGGTGTCACTTGCATCGTGCTGCAGGACAGGGGACAGACCATCTACTCTTTATCTAAAGATAGAACTATCAAAGTGTGGGATATGCAAAGCCAAGCGTGCCGTCAGACCTACAACGATATCCCGGCTATATTGGGCGAGAAAATGCCTATTTCCGCCGTGTACAACCCAGCCACAAGCCAGTTTATCCTGGCAGCCTTTAAGATAGCCATTGTCGTGATGAACGAGTAGCTGAAACCCCTCCTCCACACTGACGGCTTCACACACTCTGGGGCTGTATCCAAGGTCCTCTATAACCCACTATTTAAAGTCATCATAACTTGCGGCATGGATAGCATCGTTATCAACTGAAATCCAGTATCAGGTAAAATGATATAATAATATAATTAAGAAAATTCGATCAAACATGCCTATAATGGGCGAGATATTTCGAGTAATAAAACTTGCTGTTGTTGTAGCTGACTGATCTTTGTGGTCATTGAAGTCTGCAGCGACTCGTCGTATTTAATTTCTGAAGTAAATCATTCCACTTGCTAGTATGTTTACCTAGGAGAAACTGTCCAGCTAGGTAGGTCCAACTTCGAGAAAGAGGTCAATCGTCGAATCCGACTCGGCTGGGCAGCGTTCGGGAAGCTACGCAATATCTTCTCGTTCCACATATCGCAGTGTCTCAAGACGAACGTTTTTGACCAGTGCGTTTTGCTGACTTATGGCACAGAAACATGGTCGCTCACAATGGGCCTTATCAGAAGGCTAAAAGTCACCCAAAGGGCAATGGAGAGTGCTATGCTTGGAGTTTCCCTACGTGATCGAATCAGAACTAAAGAGATTCGTAGGAGAACCAAGGTAATCAACACAGCCCGAAGAATTGCCAAACTTAAGTGGCAATGGGACATTGACAGATGGCCGATGGGGCCGAAAGGTTCTGGAGTGGCGACCGCGTACCGGAAGACGAAGCATTGGAAGGCCTCCCACAAGATGGACCGATGACCTTGTGAAGGCCGCAGGAATCCGCTGGATGCGGGAAGCACAGAACCGGTCGAAGTGGCGGTGCTTGGGCGAGGCCAATGTTCAGCAGTGGACATCTTTTGGCTGAAATGATGAAGATGATACAGATTACCCTTTTAGTCCCATTAGCTTCGGCAGCTTTCACTTAATACATAACGGCGGTTTTAATTGGTAATTACGCAGTGGAAGTGCAGATTATAGCGCCCGCGTGTGGCGTCTCTCGGGAGAGTACCTGCAGACGTTGGGCAGCTTCGTGCCGTGGAGCCTGGATGTCACCCGCTTCCCACCAGACGTTCAGAAAGTCGCTAGCTTCACTACATTCAAGGTGAACAGTCAGTTTACAGATGAGATATTATTATCGTGATATTTAATGCCAATGTCGATTCATTGTTGAATGTGAGGTGTGGCGCGGGGGCTTCGTGTCGCGCTACGTGCCGGGGCAGAAGGTCGTGGACAAACTGCGCGACATCACTGAGGATGAGCTCAGGAACAAGACCTTCGGCGAGCCGCCCACCAAGCCACTGCTGGGACAGTATTCCTCGCTGCCGCGTGGGCCTGATCAGCAGGATAGGATCCAGTTCAACGTCTCGCTGCCTACGGTCAGTACATGTATCCTTGCGAGAAGCGCACAGAGTAGGTAGAACTTATAAAAATACTGCAAGTCATTTTGAATGAATGTTCTGTTTTACCAACTTAGGCACGAAACAGACCGCTAAATGTAGATCGAGCGAAATAATTCTCTAAGTATATCGTTGTGGACTTATATAGCTAGTTGATTGCAGATCCTCCTTGATTTGCCAAAACAGATCCTCACGCGGACCATCCGTCGCGGATGACCGTCTAACGTAACTGACGGGGAAAGTACAACCCGGGCGCAATAACTTGACAGGCCCGCGAGTCGTCTCTTGCGAGGCCCCGCTCTCGTCCTGAAGGACGAGAACGGGGCCTCGCGCGGGTTAGCGGGAGGGGAGTCGAGTTTCGAGCCAGGTGTCAAGTTATTGCGCCCGGGATATAACGACGACAACGACGACGTACTGACCTAACATATCCCCATTATCTGCTTATAATAGGGATTTTATTTTGATTTTTTATTTTTGTGTACTCTTTTTATAAAACTTTATTAAGTTTTTTAATTTTATAGATATTTTTACTAAGTTTGATACCTAGTTTTATACAATTTTACAATGCTTTTTGATAGAATATACAATATATTAAGTCTCTGCACTAAACAAGTGAGTTTATTAACAAGTATAAAAAAAAATACTTTGCAATGGATCAGTTGACAGTTGGCTTGGACCGTGTGTACACGTTACATAAACATTCTTAGGGAAACATTGGGAGAAGAGAAGACTCATTACTTAACACTTTCGACTCAACTCACTCAACTTTCATAGAACTCATACGCCATGCCGCCATACATTATTGAAAGTGAACCCTCCGGGAGGGTTACTGGCATTACGTAGGTATGCGCTAAAGTTAACCATCGCGGACGGTCAACGGCATTAGCTTTGAAACCGTGTTATAAAACACTATAAAACGAAGTAAAATTGTGTTTGCAGGGGGTCTTGTAGCTTTAGATAAGTAGTTTCCAATCTTTTATATTTTTTGTGAATAAAATTATGTAATAGTGTACAAAAAAAAATTTAATGCCTGGATTTGGAAACCAACGCATGTACAAATAAAGCCTTACAAGTAAGTAAGACACTTCCGCGAAACTACTTGCACGAAAATATATTTCCGCAAATGACACACACGAATCCACTTGCGCGAAAGACACTTGAGCGAATCCACTTGCGCGAAAGACACTTGAGCGAATCCACTTGCGCGAAAGACACTTGAGCGAATCCGCTTGCGCGAAAGACAATTGAGCGAATCCTCTTTCGCGAAAGGACATTTCCGCAAATAGATCAGCATTCTTATTCTTGAGCTACGATTCGGTGATTTCTTCGGGAAGGGTGCTTTCAAAGGGTTTGTTGTTCCATTTATCTACGTATTAACCTACCTTAGGTACTAAAAATGTATGTGGCGGCATCTACACCGCCACATGCAAACTACGCATCAAAGACCTGACGTCACACTAATCCTGCATCGCGCAATTAGAGTTTACCGCGCGAACGACATATCCTACAACCTTAGTTTTTGTTTTTGAGTACAATGACCCCTTAAGAGGCTTAGGGTAAACAAAAACTAAGGTTGTATAAGACTATCTGACATCAATCGTTGGGCAGTTCCCCGCCAGACACGACACCCGTGTGGTGGGAGAAACCTCCATTTTCTATAGAGAATGAGTGAACTTTACATCCTGTTCCTCATGCCTCTAAAGATCTACGAAAATGAGTTAAATGTTTCAAAAGATTGAATACTCGATTAAATCTATTCAAAACTAAGTCGTGAACTAGATATAATAGATTGTTCGTATCCTGGCCATATTGTTCTTGCAATGAGTACTTTTGTATTCTTGGTTACTTTGAATGACACCTCTCTGACTGACACTACAAGCTATTGTACGATGTCATAATTTGTTCAGAACAAATCATAATTTTATTAATTATTTATCCATCGTTTTAGAATTGTAATTTTAGTATAAGTAGGTAATAATGGCACAAGAAAGTGATGTCGTGAGCTGTGTGTCTATAAAGACTGAAGACAGCGCGGTGGCAGCCGCCCGGGCTCGCTGGCGTAACGCGGTGCTGCACGAGCGTTGCAGCACGAGAGACATGGAGAGGATGAGAGATTCTTTCCAAGAGGCATTCGGTCACAAAATGACATTTCTGGAGTTTAGAGTTGCTTTGAAGTCCTTGTTGGATGTGGACTACGACGATGAAGATTATAAAATACTCTTTATGAAAGTAGGTGCCTAATATTCCTGTTATGTTAATAGATAGCAGTTCATCGAACATAAGTCACAGATAGCCAATGAACAGCACCCTAATTCCGTTACACATCATTAACACAATTCATTGTGTTATTTACTTTGTTGAACAGACAATTTTTTCGAACATATGAAGCAATGAATTAGTAATCTCTTTCAAAATGATTCAGATTATGATTGCATGTGTTACTCAATTAGGGTATTGTTTGCAATGAACTCAAATCCTAGCGTGACATTGTAATACACAAAGATGGGAGTTCAGGATGATTTCCAAAATTATGAGTAACGCAAACTAGTCAGACTCAGATTCTCCTCTGAAGTTTTATCTATACGTCTTAGAAACTCACGCTGTATTAGTTTTGATAATTAACTCATAGTCCGGCCCTAGTGCAGTCTATGGTACGGAGCGAGAGGGAGTGGGAAGCCGTCACCTCCTGTAGTAATGCTCGCGGAGGAGGCGGAACGCGCGAGTGAAAGGCAAATATCGCGCCCCCACGCCCCTAGCCGCCGCACGCCCTGAGCGTCCGGAATAGCAGGCCGATTCCCGGCCACCGTAGGCGCGGGCTTGCGGGCGGTGAACAATGGGTAGCTCGCCGGCCGATAACGACCAGGCCCGGGTCGACGGCGCGTTTTGTTCTACGTGCGCCTCAAAGAGATGTCAGCACAACTGAAGGGGTCTGCTAGGACCGATGCCGGGGTCGTGGGAAAGTCCGAAAGGGATACCGTGGCCCCTGGCAACATACAGGCAATACTGAATGAACACGGGTGAGTTTTAGTCAGTAAGAGTCTGACAGGCCCTCCTGCTGCGCCCAGAGCGGGAGAAGTTATTTGATAATTTCCCACCAAAAAAAAAAGGTCATCGATACGCACTGTGAACGAATAACTGTCGATTACTCGACCAGGTAAACACAAGCCGCACGGGCGAGATCGACTGGGAGGAGGTGGTGTCGCACCTGATCCTGGGCTACTTCGGCAACGACGCGGAGAACCAGCGAGAGACGCTGCAGCCGCCCATCATGGGCCTGCCCGTCATCATACGCTCACAACACAGGCACCCAATATCAAGAATAACCTTCAGTCCGGATGTCGACAAGGTTTTTTATTTAAAATAAGGCTATTTAATTTTCTAATAAACTTTTAATATAAGTATTTAAGCTTGCCCGCGAGCCACTTTAACTTATTTATTTATAGTTGTAACCAGTAAAGGACTTAATTAAAAAATTTCTTTGTACAAAATCAAAAATGTATTAATAATAACTAGCGAATTCGACTGTTCAACATTTTACTTGATGGAATATGGAATCGATATGAATAAGAAAGTAAGTAATTAGCTATAGAATCTGCATTTATAAATAAGTACGCAATTATGAGCACTGAATTATGACCGACGTATTATTTTACTGTGTGTGATAGAATCGCACAACGGACCCGATGCAAGGCACATACATAACGGCGAGCCGCGACGGCATGATCAACTGGTGGTCGCTCGACATGAAGCTATTGAGGACTGCCTTCTCCTCCAGCCGTTAGTACCATTTCAATCAACTCCGCTTACCAATATACTTTTTTTTCTCAGCTGGCTGGGAAGTCCCAATTGTCCTGACGGCACACATACCAAAGTCATTGTTAATCTTCTAAACATTCGCTATCTATATGGGCATTCAGTGACCGGTCAAAAAAGATATTGCTATAATTATATTTGTCGCCTGCTGTGCTTATCTTAGAGTACAGGTGGTCGATACTGAGCATTCTTTTGACCGAAAATCTTAGCCAACTTTTACTAGACACACGGGTGTCAAACAAGACTAGTGTAAAACTACTGCTGCACACATACATTATGGAACTTTCTAGATGATGCTAAGTAAATATGCACAGATCATACTGACTTTATTGGAAAAATAAAGTCAGTATAATCTGTGCATATTTATGAACTTACGTCTTGATAAAGTAAGTAGGTACCTGACTCCCTCAGCCCACCTGAAGGTCCGCACCACGTGGGTGACGGACATGGTGTGCATGCCGGACGTGAACATCATCGTCACCAGCTCCACGGAGCGGGACCTGCGATTCTACGACTGCACTGCCAAGACCTTCACCTTGAAGATCGTCATCACAAGCTGGGAATACATGGTAAGAAAATACATTGTTTTCATAGATTTCGAGTTTGGCTGTGTGGGTAAATAGCAACCTACGAGTAGGTTATACCTTTGTGATTACCATATGAATGCAACAGTAAATTAAAATTAATTGATTTTCTATCAGAATTTATTCATTGTGCAGATAAGTATTGTAACAAGCCTAATCATAGATCGGTTATAGATAAATTGTATGGAGATGTTCACCCCCGGCGAACAGCGGCTTTGCGTTGAAGGCCGACCCTGGAGTGTCTTGCTCCTCACGCACCTCGCCTGTGGCCCTCTGACGGGACACTATAACAATTTCCCTACCCCTAGATATTGGGTAGGGCCACCGATTTGCTTGAAATCCAGACCAAAGGGGGCGTGTTGCCTTACGGGCACATTACAACCAGAGCCGCTCGGCTCAACCCACCAGGACTCCTTCATCCCCGCACACGGCGCTCAACTGTGCTGGTCCTAGCGCAGGTGACTGCTTACTCCTACTCGCCAGCACCCAATCACAAAGGGGTCGCAGATATTAGTGAATTATTTATGTCATGTTCATATGTGTTTATGTCATACAAGATATTGTCAAAGTGCAATCGTCAGCAAAAAGTGTCATTGGATGTTCAGTTATTTTAGGCAAGTCATTTATATACAAAGTGAACAACGGAGGCCCCAATACACTGCCTTGAGGTACTCCGTATATAACTTCTCGTTCTTCTCATCTTGAAGTTTCTTCACGTTTACTTTTGTTATTTATTTTACTGATTTCTGTTTGTTAGTGTAAGTGTTGAATGAACTGTGGTTTTGTAATGTAATGTATTATTTGGTGTATATGTGTTGTATTGAATGTTGTATGAGTCATTGTAACTTGAATTAATAATGGATTGTAATATAGAACATCCCTTGCTTGAGGACTTTGTGTTGAGGAATTTGACTGACTTGAGAATTTGTGTTAACAACAACACTATATAGTAAGGCAGTCAATTTCCCAGATTTGCACGATGTACTATCACTTCGGAAAAGACTTGAAGGAGCAGTGCATATTGATCTGTGGCGACGTGGGGGGTAACATCCGAGTGCTGCTGTTCTCTCCGGTGCTGCGCGGGCCCTTCCAGAACGAGCCCGGACGTTCCACGCAATCGCTACGACATATAGATCTGCAAAAACGGGTGATCATCTTATTATTTTTGGTCTTAATTTCAATCTTCTGGCAGATCATATAGATATCATACTAGGACGTTAAGGGTCGGTTCATACCGAGACCTGACGCGAAACGATGCTACACGCACTTTTGAAGATAGTGATACAAAATATAACTTTATTTACTACACAAAAAGATACACATTTAATTGAGATAATTCTAAAATGTCCCGCGGGGTCGCGCTACGCCGCGCTGCGCCTTGATTTGCCTCGCGGCGTAGCGTGACGCATCACGATGGCGACGCAGCGCTGCTTTGGCGGTAGGTGTGGCGTGCAAGAGCGGCGCGTGCTGCTGCGCCTCGCGAAGCCGCGTGACGCAGCGCGACGCTGCTATGCGCAGCCTGAAAGTGCCGTGGCAACTTGTCTCTACTATTAAGCCGCTCTACACTTACGGTGCGAACGCCCGCGAAAGCCGTGAAACACGAGTGTACTTAGATGGTTTCACGCCTTCGCATTCGCGCTTCGCGCCGTTCCCCGATCGGTGTCTGTTTTTTGTCACGGGACAAAGGGTTTTCGCTTAGTTCACAGCGTGCGAACGCGAACGCCTTTACACTCGCAGCTTTTTGCAGTAGCGCACAAGTCGCAGTCGGGAGTGGGCCTGCGTGATTTTTTTATAAGCATAGATTTTTTATAAGGATTTTCGTCATCCACCATCTTCTCTTTCTCCATCTCTTTTTTATTTGTTTGTTATTTTTATACAAAGATAAATTGTAGTGCGCTACAGGACATAGTGTCACAGCAGCAGCAACAACTACATCGTCGACCATTTTCTTTGAGATCGCGGACGAAACTGCAAAACTGCGAGTGTGGAGGAACACGTTTTTACGCGAAGTTCATGGCATGAACTGCGTCGTCAATTCACAGCAAGATTCGCGTGCGAGTGTAGAGCGGGCTTTAGCTGGCGGGGCGGGAGCTCGCGGCGTACATAGACACGTTCCGCTGCGCCGCGCGGCGACGGACTATGGAAAATGGTAGAACAACGGCATATCAAAAATGGTTTTACCAATGTCGCTACTGACACACTTTTTAAATGTGATTTAATAGTTTATGGATCAAACAAAATTATCAAGTATTTTTTTTATGTTAAATATAAAATGATTTTTTTGTAATACCACAATCTTGATTGTTTTCACGGATGTCCATGACAAGCCTGTTCACTTCATCATTTTCAAAGTGATTTTAATGTTAAACTTTGTAGGAATTGTTAAAAAGTATTATTATATGTATTTCTGAAAAGCTCATTTTCTGAAAATTTTAGAACAACTAATATATTTATAATATTGTGTTAAAGTTTACGTTAAAATAATCGCAAGCTAAGGCTATTGCTGGCAAATGATTTTGCCGATATCTTGCTAGCATACATTCCAGATAAAATGTTTCCAGTAATGCACGAGGATGCCTTTTCAGAGTTAAAAATTATTAAAGTTGGCGTGCCTCAAGGTAGTGTGCTGGGTCCAGTCCTTTACCTGTTGACACGTATGATATACCAGAGCTGGAAAACAATACTATTGCAACCTTTGCGGACGATACTGCCATTATGGCTACAGGGTCATGCCATACGGAAGCATACGAAAAAGTACAAATCGCTGTAAATGAAGTTCATGACTGAGCACAAAAATGGAGGATCAAATTGAATGAATCAAAGTCACTTCACATTGATTTCACCAACAAGAATTGTGTTACCACCCAATCTTCATGAATGGTCAACAAGTGCCATACGCAAATACAGCCAAATACCTACCTTGGCATAACGCTTGACGCGAAACTGCGCTGGCAAGCGCACGTTAAAAGGAAAAGACAGGAGCTAGACATACGTTTTAAAAACCTGTATTGGTTGATTGGACGGAGTTCCTGCCTATCGATACATAAGTAACAAAATTTTATTATATCAGCATATTCTTATGCCAATATGGACATATGGCATCCAACTGTGGAGCTGTACCAAACCAACCAACATCAAAATTATACAAACGTTCCAGAATAAGATACTCAGGGGTATTGTTAATGCGCTCTGGTATATAAGAAATGACGACCTCCATCGTGACTTAAAAATGGAACCACCGACTCCACCGACATGTGAACATCGAGGCAATGCAGGTGTTAGACCAAACAAATATAGTGCGAAGACTAAAACAAACAAAACCTTTTGAGTTAGTGTAGTGTAAAAGTGTAGAAATAATAGTGACAATGACACACATTATATATATACGACGACGACGAGCGGACGAGCTGCAGACATCGACTTTTATTCTGCAGAAAAGAGCCATCATAGCAATATATGGCCTCCGCAGGCGCGACTCTTTAAGGGAACTGTTTAAAAATATTAACATCATGACGGTACCTTGTCAATATATCTATGAAAACATCATGTACGTAAGGAAGAATCATTCATCATTTTCAGTAAAGGTGAAAGACACAATTATAGTACTAGAAATAGGGACCAATTAGTTCAACCTGGTTTCAGACTGGCTAAAGTAGACTCATCCTTCATGGGGTCCTGTTTAAAATGTTACAATAAAATACTAGAGATGCCACGAATATTCGGCAACTATTCGGTATTCGGCCTATTCGGCCACTTTTTTGTTATTCGGTATATGGCCGAATAGTGCGTACTATTCGGCCGAATACCGAATAGCAAATCATGTAAAAAAAGACACGTTATTTTACTCAAAATTATGTATTTATTTCAAAATTATAACATTTTAGTACTTAAAATTAATCAGTGGTAAGTTGTGATGGATAAAAACGAGCTTTTCAGCATTTTTTGGTAGCAAACGATTGCGCTTTTCATCGTAAACGTTACCAGCCTCAGAAAATAACCTTTCACTATAAACGCTACTTCCAGGCGAAGAAAGATAAACTTTTGCAAATTTCGAAAGGTTCGGGTATTGTTTTTCGTTTGCTGACCACCACTTGTAAGGATCGGCCTTCCGATCTAGGCGAACTATTTTCAAATAAAAATCCAACTCGTTTGCCACAGTATTCTTCTCTAAACTTTATTCACTTCAACAAAAACAATAAAACATAACAGAAATTTAAATACGTTTTACTTACTTGCTTTCTTTCCTTCTCCGCCTCTTGAGATCTTGATGCTACATAACAAACACTGAGCCAGTTTATTATTTTCACTACAAATCTCATAATATTCCCATATGGGCGATTTTTTATTAACCGGTGTCATTTTATAAGCCTTTTGACGAAAAAACAATTGAAAAAGAACTAAGGAACAAACTTCTTAGCAAAATAGTAATTAAGTTTCACATAACGTATTATTTATAAACTAACAAAGCACTCCGTGACGCGATTTACTCGCAATTGAAACAAATACAAACAATGTTTGCTTGCACCCCGCCCCGCGCGCGCCGTCGTCGCCTGCCGCGCGAACGCAACGAGAAAAACAGGTTGTGACTTGTCTTATTCCAGCTAACGCGCCCCCACCAAGCATTCGGCGGCCGAATATTCGGCGCTTCGGCCGACAGCGTTGCCGATATTCGGTATTCGGTATTCGGCCAATTCACTATTCGTGGCATCACTATAAAATACCTCCCCACATACTCGAACTAAATGACACAAAATTTAAATCTTGTATAAAACGCACACTATGCTGCCAAGCATATTATAAGTTGGGGGATTACATCGCTGACAAAAATGCTTGGCTCAACGCTGGTCCAGCTCCACAAGGGCGCATAAACTAGTTGATTAGCATTGAAAAAATTGTTGGAGCAGCTGAATATTGCAAAAACTATTGTATCTTTGCATTGTATAAATTCAATTTCTTCATATTGTATAATTGCATAGCACATGTGTGAGCACTGTGACCATTACCTTCTACAAAACTACCATTTACTGGGTAAGTCTTTTATTGACTTGAATGAGCCGTGGCGGCTGAGAGTATGTCATGCTCACTCAAATGTCTCGCTGGTGGTGGCATGTGTGTTGGATCATTAAGTTCCCTTCAAATGGTTGAGCTGAATGGTGCTGATCCATGCGTCATGTTCGTGAACGGGCGCCGTCCATGGCTTATTTTAATGTATTTAAATTATTGAATTTGTTTTTCATTGCGGACGCTTTTAACGTGCACGTCTTTCTACATTGTTCTCAAATGTATAATTTCAACATGAATGATGTAACCAATATTTTGTAAGAATATTTTGATTTAAAAGAGTGTCCTTGGAGTTTCTTGCCCGTTCTTCTCAATAGGAACCTACTACGCTTTGGAATGGGCAACTATTAGCTTCATCTATCTGACTGAACGACCCCTTGACAATTCAAAAGTGCCTGTAATTGGTTTATTTGAAATAAATGCTTTGAGTTTGAGTTTGTAAAGTACAATCAGCACTATTCTAAGTTTTAAAATAATTAAATTAGATTAAAATTGCTTATTAGTCTTATAGGCTAGATTGTAATTAATTATTAAAAACCTGGTTCTTTTTAATACAGGATAAAAAAAACGCAAAGTAAAATAAGATGTTTTTTTTTTTTTTTTTTCCTTGAGACTTTTGACGGTTACCTACTCTAAGCCTGCTTTACATTTTTAATGTTGAATTGTATCCTAACTATTCATAAAAAACAGCAAATAAAAATCGGCTGCGGATATTTGCGATTTTCGAAGTAATTTGTTAAAATGTGATAAAAGTCAGAAAATGGAAAACCGCTATCTATTGCGGTTTCAAATGTACTTATATTAATAGTTAGCGGTATGTTTTGTAATTTACTCATATCAATTCATTAATATTAGGGCGTTTATCATGTTTGCACTAATGTTGCGTGTGAAAGATGTCATCAACAAGATGCATACTACCCAAATCTTTCAAATAGTATATAAAGAGTTGTAACATTTATTTCTATACATATAACAAAATAGTGATAATTAAACAGACGTTTAATTGTTACGAATACAATATACTTACGTGTTTTATAAACTCTTGAAAATGTCCTTATATTTTATGTTTTTATTATATATTGATTTGTATTTTGGGATTTAGTATATGATAATTGGTAATTGCAGACATAATAATATAAATAGACTCATAAAAAATAAAAAAAACATTTTTGATGCTTTTGAATTTGTTTTTTTTTTTAATGTATGTATTGTATTAAACTAATTCATATTAAAATAAAATCCCATTTGAATATATACTACTCTATATATACTACTCTATATTTGTGAAAAATTTCACAACATAATGTTTAGAAAAAAAAATTTTATCGATTTGTGATCCGAAACAGACCTCGATTTTCCATAGTGCGGCGTCTCGTTGCGTCGCGCAGTGTATCGTTGCGCAGCGAGGCATGGCGCCGCCAGCGACTTCACGATGCGCCTCGCGACATTGCCATGTGTCTCGCGGCGCTGCGCTGCGCAGCGTGAAACCACTGGCCTCGTCGCGTCACGTCTCGGTGTGAACTGACCCTAAGGGTAGAAGAGTGGCACAATACGGGAACAGCTTTGCTCAATTGAGCTGCTTTCATCCTGCGTCCGCTCACTTGGACCAATCTGCTTGTGATTGCAGCCTCACCTGCTACCAAAGCTGCAACTAGTGGAGCTGCCCCGCATGCACGCGGAGTGGGTGCGGCAGGTGTCATACTACAAGTCTTTGAGTTGCGTGGTTTCCTGCGCCACCTGCCTCGATTCTCTGCTCATATGCGACATATATGGCTGCAAGACTCGTAACATGTTCAAAGTTGAAAAGGCGAGTTTTTGTATGCATATGTATTTTTGTTTCCTCGTTTCTTTTTACAGTATAATATTTCGTGCATTCTCTGAACAGAGTAGAGACACAGAGCCGAAGTATCTCATGTGCCTGTAACTACACCGGCATCCATACCTTTCCGGAACCCGGAACCGGAAGATAGCAACAACGGCGCAAAAATAGGTGTAGTGGTAGTACTTCCCTGGACGAGCTCCTTCACAAAGAGCTCTATAGACTAAGTACTATTGTGAACTGCAACCTCTTCCATAACTATTTCTCTTTCACTCTTCGTGGCTAAGGAAGGATCGTCGTTACTATTATGGAAGCCATTATAATTTTTCAGGGTATCCAATGCTTTGCGTTTGACGAGGAGACGCACGTGCTAGTGACAGGAGGTCCCGACTGCTTGGTCCGAGTGTGGAACGCGTTTGTGCCGGCCAAGGCCAGTGCGATATTTATCGGGCACCATGCCGGTATCACCTGCATCGTACTGCAGAACAATGGACAGACCATCTACTCGTTATCTAGAGATAGAACTATCAAAGTTTGGGATGTGCAAAGCCAAACATGCACTCAAGTATGTTTGTAAATTGAGTTAATTTATTCGTTTCCTATTTCATCGTCAGTTATATAGTAACAGCTTAGGTATTGTGCATTCTATATTTGTATTTATTTTCTTATAAATGAATATTTTTTTATTATGCTGGGAAATGCAGGTAATCTTACACCTTATCACTACTTTGAGCAATCGTATTAATTTACAGCTTTAAAACAACTAAGTAGGTGTTCTATACTTTCTCACTCATTCCTTACTTATCTGAACTGCTTTCCCATCCATGCCTTTTGGTAGACCTACATCGACATCCCGGCTATAGTGGGCGAGCGTTCGCCCATCTCTGCCGTGTACAACTCAGCCACCCGCGAGTTCATCCTCGCGTGCATGAAGATAGCCACCGTGGTGCTGGACGAGCAGCTGAACCCGCTCCACACTGACGGTTTCACACACTCACGAGCTGTATCCCAGATTCTCTACAATCCACTGTTTAAGATTATAATTACTTGCGGCATGGATAGCATTATCATGAACTGGAATCCAGTTACTGGTAAGAATAGAATAGGTCTTTATTTGCTTAGAATGTAGGTACATAAAAATAAGTTGTTAAATTATAATAATAGGATCCGTGTACATTCAGCCTTAATAAACAAATACAAATAGTTAATTTTTCTTTAACAAGCTTTGTTCTACATAGCTAGTGATAGAAGTGTCCTTTTAAGCAAGTAAATATATTAGGACACTCCTCTCTTGCGTAAGTTAAATTTACGTAATGTACATTACAAGAATTATGCCAGCATTTACGATTTATAGTTATATAATTTCGAGGAAGTAAATTAATATAGCATAGAATTACAGAAGACAACATTACAAACTTTACATTCGTTTATTTAAATGAGTGTGTGTTTTGTGTATGGTAAATGTGAGTTGAACATGTGTGATATGTGTGTGTGTGTGGCATGTATGCGTATGTGTGGTATGTACGTGTACATGTTGTACATGTGAGTAAGTGAGTTATGATGTGTGCTGCAAGAGGCCTCCGTGTCCTCATATATGAGTGGTTTTATCCATTTAATTACACGTTTTTACATTAATAATATTTTTTGGTGCATACATAATCTCATTATTTATTTTATTGTAGAGCGGAGATGACCGTTTCTCGAATTGCCTGCTACAAAATCTGGTTTTTGTTTGTGGAATCGGTGCTATAATATCTTTCCTCCTTTTTGACAAGATAGCGGTATTATAAGGCAGCTCTTTGTATTTCTTCAAAACAGTATGTATTATGTATAGTTTTCTCACCGAGAGCAAATCACTTATCTGATAAAGTCTCTCGGTGGGATATCTAATCCTTATAAAACATTATTTTTATTAGGGCTCTTTGCATTCGCTCCGCAGCAATAAATTTGAATTTAGCTGCCCCTCCCCAAATAGGGATGCACTATAATGTAGTGCATCCCTATTTGGGGAGGGGCAGCTAAAACAGACTGCACCATAGCGATATATATGTCCTTGAATAGGTTTTTAAAAGGGTCTACGGTATTGGGAGCATTTTTTGGAAACATTTATTTTCATTTCATTACGATTTTTAATGCAACGAAGTATGCCCTGGGGTTACCCATGGTTTAATAATGCGTTTACTGTTTGGAATTTTTACTGTGATAGTGTTGTGATTAATTCATTCAGTTAGTTTATCAATGAGTATCTCAGTTAATAAATTAGGGTTATCACAAAATAGTAATTCCGCAACATTTTGTTCATGTGCTTGTTCGAAATTTATATTAGCAGTGGTTTTATTTGCCACGTAAACATAAAAGTAGAGTAGTGGTCAGTGATAGTTGTATGAAGGATAGCGATAATTGCCGAAGCCGTTTTTTGTAAATTTTTATCATAAAATGGTCCAAACAGTTCCATTCCCTAGTGGGTAATATATGTCCAGGGAGTATACCATGTAATGACAACATATTTAAATAGTTCACTCTATTTTTACTTTTCTGTGAAGACTCTGTGTCTTTAGTTCTAGGTAATACTAATATTACCTAGAACTAAAGACACAGAGTCTTCACAGAAAAGTAAAAAAAAAGCATAGTAATAGCGGGAGGTATAAATACTAATATTTATACCTCCCGCTATTACTATGCTTCTTTGCGATGTTATTGTATCAAGGTGAGTGCTAAGCGAGTCAATGAAACTATCAGTGCTAGTGTTTGATGGAGAGCGGTAAATACACAAAATATGGTTATGCAGAATATCTAGCTGGAGACAGGACGCTTGATTCACGTTTTTGAGTTGCCTTAATTTAAATGTAAGCATAGGTGCAATTTGAAAGACATGGAGTCAACAAACTAGAAGAGGAGACGTCAAGAAGGAATCTGCACTTTGTCAAGGTTAAAAATATTACCCAGTGTGCAGGATTGACAGCGGAAATGGGTACCCACAGTGTACCGCACGAAATAAAGTGATCATAATGCTTTTTGGGGTGTGTGCAGGGAAACGCAACGTACTGATTCGCGACGCGCACGTGCGGACGCTGCACGGGGAGGAGATCCCGGTGGAGATCACCGCGTCTTGTCTGGACCCTGGCTTCTTGCTGCTGCTGACAGGGGCTAGGAACGGCGAGCTCAAGGTTTGATAGTTAAGACTTATCCCAATTTGTTTGTTGACCCTTAAAAGCACGAGTCCAACATTTTATAGTCCTTTAATAAGTCCAACCACGGTTAAGCTTGGCAAACTCCACCGCGCTTAGTGTGTACCTGCATCTTGTCAACTTAATCTTCGGCTAATATTTGATTGTGTTTCATTCTTAGTTAAGGCTTGACAAATTATTAGAGTTCACGTTGTCGAAGTATAATGTGATCAAAGGAGCGCTTCCTGCGGTCGCCTTTATTATCTTCTCGTGTTTCTTCAGCTGTTTGACTAGTCTGAAACTCTGAACTGCAAGCACTCGCTATTGGCTAACTAAGTATACCATTTATTGATGATTTTTATGCAAATAAATGATTTATTTTTATTATTTTCATATCTTTCGACTTCATTTTATTCAACTTTCCGTATTCGTCGGGTAAGTTCACACGCTTAAGTGTTGAACAAGGTGAGAGGTGGTAACGTTGGAGGACGTATTCTCCAACTTGCTCTACCTGATCGATTGACGTTGCGACTTTAACCTGCTGGGTGATTAAAATAAGCATTACCTATTACTAAATTCATAAATGACTAATGACGTGCTACGGATGGTTGAAATTTTCTAAATTTTTTGCCTAGGTGTGGAACTTCAATACAGGTGTGTGCTTAAAACAGATGTCCATCGAGCACATGTGCGAAGTTACCGGCTGCTTCTGGGTGGAGGGCAGGTGAGCTGATGAGTTCTGCTTCTCGACAAACACTCGAATGTCAATCAAAAAATCTATCAATCAATATGTGCTAAGTACTACAAAAGTGAATAAAAATAAAACTGAAACACGTAATATATTTATTATTGCGTTTAATACTTTAAATTTCATCGTGGTTACCAGGATTCTGGCGATTGGTTGGAACCGGCACGTGGTTGAGTTCGAGGACACCGGCATGGCGACGACCGGCAAGAGCTGGGAGACTCGTCACACGGAGGACGTGCTGGCAGCCGCCGTGCGGCCACCCCTCACGCTGTGCTCTACCAGCTACAACTCCGAGATGGTGCTGTGGAAGCTGGAGACCGGCCAGCCCTACAGGTGAGCAGCTTAACAAGGATGTAGATGTCATCGGTTGGCTGCAGACTGCAGATGAAATGACATTCAAGTAATTCGACGAAGATAAGGGCCGTTTTCCAAATGATTTTGTCTCTAGGAACGTTTCATAAGCTAACTAAAAGTGTGAGAGTTACGGAATAAGAGGAAAAGCGTTAAATTGTCTAAAAGATTACTTAACGAATAGACAACAACGGGTTGACATTTTAGGCGTTAATAAAGACAAAGAAGTGATAACGTTTAAATCTCAATACAGAACCAATACGTATGGCGTACCTCAAGGTAGTATTTTGGGGCCATTGCTTTTTCTTCTCATAAAAGATTTGCCAACAGTGATGAGGAATAAGTGCGTGTTGTTTGCAGACGACATTTCAATGATTATAAATAAAGATAATGACAATGAACAATTTGTGGTTAAAATGAATGTTGCAGTAGAAGCTGTAATAGAATGGCTTGAACAAAATAATTTATATGTGAATGTTTCCAAAACTAAATATATTTTATTTTCTCTTATTACAAAATGACAAATGAAGCAATGAAAATTATTGGAGGTGATAATGAAATTGAAGAAGTTCACTATACGAAATTTTGAGGCATTCTGTTTTTTTGTTTTTTTATTTTTTTTATTGATAAAAATTGTAATTGGAAATTATATATTGAAAATACATGTAATAGGCTAAACAGCTTTGCATTTGCACTAAGAAATCTTAGGAAAGCTGTTGAACGTAATGCCGCGCTGTTAGCTTATCATAGATACGTTTCATCTGTGCTAAGATACGGCTTAATTATATGGGGTAATTCCACTGACAGCAATAAGGCATTTGTTGTGCAAAAAAAATGTTTACGAGCTGTGTTTGGTGCAGACCCATTAGATTCGTGCAGACCTATATATTTGTAAAACATAGATTATTAACATTAGCATGTTTATACATACTGGAAATGGGAGTATTTAAAAAAAAAACATCCTCATCTATTCAGTAAAGCCGATAGCCTCAATGTTTATAAGGTGGGCAAAATATCAAGGGATCCAACAAAATTAGCAATGCCAAGATGTAGAACAGCGTACTGCCATAAAAACACGAGTCGAATGGCAATACAGATATTGAATAATATACCTAAGGATATTAGAGAACTGCGAACCAGCCTATTTCAAAAGCATCTCAGATCATGGCTTATAGAAAACTGTTTAATTATAGTATTAAGGAATTTAAGAATTCTAGGTCAAATGGGAAAATTACAGGACATGTATGTTACATTTGACATTTTTATTTTAAGTTATTGACATAATATTTTGTAATTTATTATATAATTTATATAATTTAATTTCTTTGGTTATCATTTGTAAGCTGATTTTTAGAAAAGTTGTAATTGAATTATTTTTATTTGACATTTGTAATTTGATAATTTAGACAATTATTCTTGATTTAGTACTTATTTTTTTTGACGTTGGAATTAAATTATGAATTTAGTTGACGGAATATGACGAACTATTGTGTATTTGTTATAAAATCTGTAAAATACCATATTTCAGGCAAATAAATGAATCTATCTATCTAACTCACTAGTAGGCGTACATCCGCGACGGAAGCATGCGGTGTATGCCGCTCTTCTCAAATTCTTTCAACTTGTCAATTATCAATAGAATTATCCAGACGCAGAAGCTGTACAGACCGCTGCGCGTAACCGCACGACGCACTGTGGGCTGAAAATCGGCTTTCATAGACATAGGGATTTCAGTTTACAAGTGCCGGGTTTTTTTTCCGGATATCACTTCTATTAGTTATTACTATAAACAAAAATGACACCCGAGTTAATTCTGCACAATCAATTATAAACCTTATCCCATCAAACACAGGGTGCATTTACCATGCACCGTACAACTCACTCACACGAAAACATCGATCGCTATCGTTGTGCTGTGCAAAAGCCATTTATTTTACATAATACGCTAGTGATTGACTAAATCGGAAAGTTATCGATTCTCCCATTTATTATTGTAAGTATTAAATTTTTTGGGAGTTCCTGAAAAATTATAAATAAAAAACGATATACATATAATAATATGATATAAATAAACATAACGTGGTTAAAAAAAGAAAAATTGTGTAAGTATCAAAAATTACAACATTATGAGAAAATCTAAATGAGTATAAAACAAGATTTTATATCGGTCTTCCAATCAGGCTATAACTTGACTTAACTTTAAATCAGGCTATAAATTGAAGAATAAACTATAGTAAATAAATTCATACCGACAATAGACATTGTTGTCGATAGCCTACGTTAGAAGATCTGCACAACCACATCACTAACTCGTCGCAAGACATAGCGGCTGTACCACGCGATGTAATCGCTTAAAGAAAATATCGTTTTATGATTTCTACTTTGCTTGTCCAGTCACTTAGCAACATACTTAGGTAGTGGTAAAGAAGCAATGTATTTACTGCAATAATAGTACAGTCGCTTTGGTATATGAAAACTAAAATAACGTAGTAAAGGCAAAAAATATTTTACGATTTGTTGTTTTTCATGATTTTCAACACAAATATAGTAAAATACTTGTGCTGATATAATTATAATAAGTGGTTCTATGATTTATAAAGTTTCTAATTTGGCTTAGATTTTTACAAGAAACCACTGAACAACACGGTATTCTTAAATGTTATCACGATCGCGTTCGAAAGCGCACTGGTTAGCGGAGACGGCAATTTGCCTGAGGCATGAGCATTGTGAGCACTACGCGCCCCCATGTCACTTATCCTGTTATTTATATTTCTATGATTGGCTCCTACAGACGTTAATAGACAGAACTGAAATGTGCCGCCATTTCTGCAGAAACCTCTTCGGGCAAGCAAGGTTTGGCCGATACCGTTGATTCAATAAATGCGTTAACTTTCTTTATTCCTTCTATACCCGGGTTTTTATATAGAACAGCATTTATTTAATTTTAATTTGAATAAGCTTAGTAGGTATGTACTTAAATAAGCAAAAACGCGTTTTATGCACTTGCATTATATGCAAACAAGTAAATGAATATATAATCCGATGTCTGTTTGTAACTATAAAATGGTGATAGGTATTGTGTGTTATTCTGTTCCTTTGCTGAAATTAAAATTATATGAACAGATAGAACTAAAAGGGGTGTTTTTTAAACGGAGCCACCGCGGCCATAACTAATGGTAATAATATTATAATAAATCAATATAAACGTTGGAACAGCTCGTTGTTTGAAGTTTGTGTGTTGCAGGCGGTTCTCGTGCACGGAGCCAATGCTGCGAATTAAGATGGTGTACAACAAACGTGAGCTTCAGAAACCAAAAGAAGCTAGTTCCAACGAGAAGGCGACGAAAGGGTCCGGCATCCGGAAACACGGGTGAGTACACATCGAGTTACAGACGCGACGTGACGGCACGACGACGCGACACCGATAATTGTTCTACCGTGAAGTTTTCTAGAAATTGTATTCTTAGAGTTGCGTCGCATCAGTCTGCACAAGGCTTAGCAAGGCATTTTCAGTTCATCATAGACCGTAGTCGGTATCTATAACTACTAGAACTCGGTTTATTAAGAACACAAACCAACTGCTTACCTAATATTTAGGTAAGTACAATACATTTTTCAATTCACTGGATCTTTTCCAAAGTTATCCCTCAAATCGTTCGCAAAAAGTCAGGATCTATGGCCATAACAGCGAGGAGCTTTCCATTCACTATGGGGTACCACAAGGAAGAATTTTGGGCTCCACTCTTTTCTTAATCTTTATTAGTGACCTGTGTGATGTCAATATCGATAATACAAGGGTAATGTCATTTGCAGATGACACCGCAAT